>JABFEO010000003.1:591616-931606 GCA_019649515.1 Hanseniaspora mollemarum | reverse complement strand
GTAGTTGGTGTTTCAACAGTAACAATGGTCTCCGTGGTGGTCTTTCCATCAGGACCAGTAAAGGTGGTCATTCCGGTGGTGGATGATGTGAAAGTGCCAGTCCAAGGAACAGTGGTAGTGGTGATATGAGTTGGAGTTTCAACAGTTACAACAGAAGAGGTGGTTGAGTGGCCATCGGTACCGGTGAAAGTGGTTAATCCTGTTGTGGTGGTAGTAAAAGTGCCAGTCCATGGAATTGTAGTGGTTGAATCAGTAGTTGGTGTTTCAACAGTAACAATGGTCTCCGTGGTGGTCTTTCCATCAGGACCAGTAAAGGTGGTCATTCCGGTGGTGGATGATGTGAAAGTGCCAGTCCAAGGAACAGTTGTTGAAGCATATGGTGCGTATTCTGTTATTGTTACATTTTCAATTATTGTCGTTGCTGTATATTCAGGAATTCCATTTTGTGAGCTTATAGTTGAGATAGACGTTTTGATATTAGTTGTTGTGGTATAACTAGTTGTTGATCCCGTCCAAGGCAGAGTTGTTTCTGAAACGTAGTACTCACTGCATTCATCATAATCTTCTACGTTAAACGAACTATATGCAAATCCTGTAAAATCAGAAGAAGTATATCCTGTTGGATCAGTATAACTAAGTTTGTAAATAGATTTTCCACCAAGATTAGCGTAAAATACACTAATGGGATAAGCATAACCTGCAGCCATATAAAATGTATTGCTTTGGGATGGAGCGTCAATGTTTTGAACATATTGAGCCGTTCTATTATCAAAGGCAACACCTGTTGAAGAGCTGCTGCAACATCCAAATGAAGAAGTACCTGCTCCAATGCTGACAATCATGAAGTCATCAACATCAGAAAGAGTAATAATATAATTTCCTGTTATTTTTGGAATTAAATATCCACTAACTGAAAGAGCATAGTTAGTAATTGGGTAATAGACATCCTCTCCATCTTTGTATATATTAGATGTGGCCCAAAGATCATATAAAGCAGGAACAAAAAGATTAAAGTCAAAAAAAGTCAATGAGATATCTGTTGCAACTGTAGCTATTTTTGTAACATCGTGGTTGTCATCAGCGGTAACAATGTTAGGATTTGATGCATATCCTCCTTCTTGATACCAGGCAGTATATAACAATGTCATATTTTGAACAGTTGGGCTTGAATAAGGGTAATAATATATTCCACCAGATAAACCATCTACATAACCAGTAAGTGTGTTTAACTTACATCCAGCTATTTTTGAAGAATCATCAGTGTCTGCAGCAATATGAGAAGCTACAGATATATATACCAAAAATACATAAAAAAATAATCTAAACATAAGGATCTGGTTACAATTTTTTTTTATTATTGGTTTGTCAAAAAAAGTTTGTGTTTTCAATAGCTCTTCTGCTTCTAAAAAATCAGACATCATATAGCAGCATATATATAACGAAAGTAATAATTTATGAAAATTTACATCAAAAAGTATCTTACACATTTAGCACTTCTTTAATAATTAAAAAAACAACATATTAAAAATCAGATGATTTAAAAACTCTTATGTAACCTTCTAACAATTCTAGCTAATGTGATGTTTCAGATAATTATTGAACCTGTTTCTAGTGTGCAAATATTTTATTGTTTGAAGGCCATATAAACTAAAAAATATCTCAATCATTGGAAATATACCCGATTTAATATACTAAATAAAGCTGGTGACTTGTTTTGAAACAAAAATGCACGGTCACAGACCAATTGACCCATTGTTGTGGTGCTGCAACATATTTGTAACGGTTTCAGAACTTCCCCTTTTAAAACTAAATATTCACAATATTTTTGTATTGCTTCAGTAGCGACGTGCGAAGCTTCGAAACAAGAGATTTTGCTGTTAGATAATTTTAAAGGAGGGTGAAAAACATGTATTTATTAACTTGGCCAAAAGAATTTGTTCTAGAACAACTGTAAATAATTTTTCTAAAAACCTCTTATTACAATGAGGTGCTGTTTTTTGCGCTTAATACTCTTGAAGGGAGTTAAACAATAGGCATATTAAAAATTTTTATCGGGTAAGAATGAGCAATGATGGAAATAAGCGTCTTATTTGAAAAAAAATAGGAGAAACCCAGAAAAATATATTTTTTAGGCGATTTACTTATATTAACAGGTTGCTGAAACAATCTTTTTAGGTTGATACAACAAATATCCCAGTAAAGAAGAACAGCTTTGAAACACAAGTGTGTATTTACAAAGTGGGGGAGGGATGAAAACTAAAAAAACAGATTTCTCATGGTCTTGTACCAATATATGAATACCATGTAAAAATTAATTGTTTGTTGAAAACAATAAAAGAACTTGAGTAGAGGTTGCTTTCTATACATATGCTTCAAATTTTTCTTGGAAGGTCTTTACAAAAAGTAAAAACAGTGTAGTTTTCACGTATTTCTTACCACAATTTTGTTTTATTAGCTTTATTGGATATTTTCTTAATTCTAAAGAAAGAGGTAAGTGTTGAATATCTTTAATATAAAGAATGTAGTATACTGATTTGATTTCTCAAAACATATCCAAAAACAAAACAATTTTTTCTAAACGAATAAATCCAATATTTACTGTCTTCTTTTTCATAGCTGAGAAGAAGCGGAAAAAAACGATGAAAAGTGGCGTTATAATTCTGAAACAAATCTTAGTGAAAATTATTGATATGCTTAAAAAATTTTTTTTATACCCGGTCAAACAAACCGCATTTATCTTTCAAAAAACCACGTAAAAAAACTGGTGGCAAGTAGAAATCTTTCCCGTGTCTTGGTAATTGTATTTAATTAATTATAAAAACTTCGTAAACAATTTTTTTAAACATCTAAACTTCGTTTATTGACTTCAAATTTCCATCTCACATATAAGATTTGTTATATTTAACAATTTTAGCTTTTTTTTTTTTTGCAAACACCCAGCATCTTGCCAAAACGAATATTATCGAGCGTGCTATTTTCTTAATGGTTAGAAAAGCTGTATTGAAAATACTGCTTCAGTAATTATTTCAAGGGTCACATCATTATTAATATATACAACAAAAATAATCGTCAAAAATCCCGTTTAGTAAACTTAAATTTTAATTTATTGATTTGAGAATGGACTTGGTATTAATGACTGCTTTGCATTGTAAGCTATAACAGCTTTAAACTTCTCATATTCGATAAAGATTCTTCAAGGAGATACTAAACTCCAAAATTTAGTAAAAACATATGTTTCAAAATAACTCAATAGTTAGATTTAACTATTTTATAAGGGTGTTGACAGAATAAAAAAGAAAATTTTTAAAATTATTGGAGCATATTGATATTATAGAAGGAGCAAACTTCTAACTTATTAGTTAAAAAGCGTCGATTTATTTCGGCAGTTTTTGCCATATTGCAAAGGTGACGATCATTATAATTGATCACATTTTTAAGCTTATTATCTGAAAATTTAGTTTTAGTTAGCAGGTAGTTGCAATTTTATAAAATGCATAAGTTCTTTTTGCTGTATACCAGATTTATATCGAGAATTTCTATAAAAAAATAACTACAAAAAGTGAGATCTTCCAGAATAGCTTATTGTTATTTCAAATAATATATTTCATATTAATATTAATGTGTTTTTTGTATTATTTGGTTCAGGGTTTGTTATAATTACAAAAATTGATAAATTTTTTTGACATAGTTACGGCAAATTAAAACAATTTGGAATCAACAGCATTTTAGATTGTGGAATTTGAAAAATACGTGAATTGATGATGTAGGAAAAAACTATTTTCACTGAAAAGAACAAAACTCAAAAGCATCTTTATATCAATATAAAGGAAGTATTATTTTTATAAAAGATTACTTATACAAAAATCAAACAAAAAATGCTGGATTGATCCAATTGAAGAATAATGCCCTTTCAACATTAATAAATATCAATTAGTGAAAAACCTTTTCATGTTTAAAGGTAAAAAATTGTAATATAATTAAAAAAGTATATCAACAAACTAGTATGCCTTTAAATTTAACTAACAAACCATTTTTAATTCGAGCTTCAATATTATAATTATTTTGTTGTTTATTGCAAAATAAAAAGTAATCGTTAACAACAGGTTCACATAATTTAAAAAGGGCTTAATCAATAATGCAAAATTTAAAAGGGTTTTCAAGAAAAATAAACCATTGTCGACAAATGTTAATGGTACATCGTATAATGTATAAATACTTACACTTTGTTTTGTTTTTGTATTTGAACTTATTAAGCAAAAGGATATTTTTGGAGGTTGTTTGGAATGTATGTAAATAATAATGTGACAAATCCAAAAGAAAACTTGTTGAGATTTCTGCAGCTGTCTCAACTCAAGTCGTTAAGGCATCATTAAATATTAATTTATTTTCCAATTCAGATTAAAAGCAGCTGAAAAAGCTCCAGATGCAACATATACAACAGCTTGAATAAATTACTTCTCTTGAATCTTCAATCAAACTACCCACTCATTTTCAAAATATTAAAATTTTTAAATTATGAAAACTAGTTAAATTAAGCAATAAAAATACTTTTAACCATGTGTGGTTCAAATTCAATTATTGACAGTTTGACTAATAGTAATTTTGAATATTTTTGAATTTTCAAGTTTTTGGATATATTATTAGATCCCATTGATTAATGGATTGTCAATACAACCTTGACATAAAATTGATTCAACTGATTTTAAAACTGTAAAATAGTATTTTTTGGCAATTCAACCAAAATAAAGCAACATTTAATTTATTATGTTACCACTAGCCATTTACTCACCCTAAAATATAAATATTGAACCATCTCTACTAGGAATTATACAAAAAAACCCTCAATTTGATGTTATCTAATTATAAAATTAACATTATTATATATTTTTTTGCCGAAATCCAAA
The DNA here is from genome assembly GCA_019649515.1 of Hanseniaspora mollemarum. Taxonomy (NCBI): domain Eukaryota; kingdom Fungi; phylum Ascomycota; class Saccharomycetes; order Saccharomycodales; family Saccharomycodaceae; genus Hanseniaspora; species Hanseniaspora mollemarum. The sequence continues at coordinate 926,702 of JABFEO010000003.1, read as the reverse complement.
ATTTGATTTTTTGTAAATTCAAACACAACAGTAGTTGTCGTCTTCTGAAACTTTCAAAGAAATTAACAAGGCATATTTTAATTATAACAAAATACTATTTTTGCTTGAAGGTGGTCTTTTAATTTTTTCTGGGTTATTATTATTTAGTTTTTTAATCCAATATAATAAGCATCATTGTACTGCTTCAAGTTTAAAAAAAAAAAACAATGTTAAAATACCCTACAATATATATGTGAAATTTTTTTTTTTTTCCAACAGGCTCTTCAAGTGTTCTGAAAATCACCTGTATGTTCCGGCATCCGGTTTCATTATTCATCAATAAGAAAAGGCTATTTTCTTGCTATACGGCATCTTGAACTATACCCCACCATTTTTAATTACCTCCTGAATATTTTTACTTTTTCAAAACAAAATAATGTCCAAAGGTTGGGTTAAGAAGAAACGATATATATTTTTTGAAAAATTCTCCTTACTATGTCAAAAAACAGGGAGGGATCAAGGGATACAGTTCATTGTTTTCTGCAAGAGTTCCGGATTTAGGAATATTTTTTAAACATTTTTCTGTAACAAAAAAAGGGAAAATATTTTTCACAAAATAACAAATTACAAGAATCACGAGTGGATTGGGTCCCAAAGCTTAGCAGCAAATAAGCGTTAATTGACTTATAAATACCAAATGCTTAAGTAATATATATGGCAGCATTAAGATACTTGCTATATTTCATTATTATTTATGATTAATATAGCTGGATAATTTTTTTTATGAAAAACCTGTGTCATGATCATTCACAAAACAAATGAATATACTTGAAAAAACTAGTGATAAAGTCAAGAATTGCAAATACTAACGCACATGGTGTGTTTTTAGCTATAAATTGCGAAATATTTTAAATACTTTTTGCAAGATGAAGCATTTATTAGCTCTTTTTTAAATTGGCTGTAATCTGCGGCATAATGGAAATTTTTCCTGACAATATCTTAGCCAAAACAAAAGAAATTAACTTGGCAGCCAAAAAGGCTGACTATTAATTTTGGAAAAACCGTATAAGTAAAAACCAAAAAATAAGGGAAATAAGGATTTGTCAAAGATAATAACTAAGATATGCATGAATTATATTTTTTTAAGCCTTGAGTGAAATTTTAATTGTAAAGAGCATTTAAATTTTTGATAATTCCAAAGTAATGAGACTTAAGAGTTCGCTCGAAAATAAATTGAGTAAATAATAAATCAGGAACAGGTACATTAACGATAATGTTTGAAGACTTTTTATTAATGTAAAAGGCAGATAATGTTTAACACTTGAGACACATCAAAATTGCATTACTATTGAGGTTGAAAATTGGAGGAATACTACTACGGTCTATCTAAAAAGCTAGTGATTTATACCAAACATAAAAAAACATGATATTATTAATAAATATTAAGCAAGAATTAACAAAAATAAAGACATATAGAGACTGAAAAATAATATCAAAAAGATTGCGTGGAACATTCTATCTAATAAGTATAGAAAGGTATAATTAAAACATATAAACATTTTAACCGCAGAGCCAAAAAGAAAAATGAGGGAAATTTTTAACTGTGCCACTTTCTGATAAAATAGTAGTTTTTGTTTTGAGAGCAACATATGGATCGCAGAATATGCTTAAAACAGACATAATCTGGGTAAATCAAATAACTCAATCTTTTCACGATAATATTTACTACTTGAAAAGTGGTTACATATCTGAAATAACTCTTAAACTACCCTAAAATAGTTTCTTTGGGCAGAACAAATTTTTTTTAAAAAAAAAGTGAGACTCTGCATTCTTCTTATAACATTCAGTTGTTAGATATAGTTGAGCCATATTAAGATGCAGAACAAGTTATTTTTAAAAAATAAACACTTTCCCTTCACTTCTCAGTTTTTTAAATTACATCCTTCCGTTTTTCTAACTTGTTTCTATCTTTGTTTTTAGATCTTTTCTCTTTTTTCAATTATTTCTGTTTTGTTGTTTAATTTTTTTAGTTTTCTTTTTTTCTAGTTACATTTAATGCTACTATATTGCTTTTCATTTGCTTGCATAAATTCATTTCTCAAATTGAGTTTTTATCAAGCTAAATGCTAGATGCTGAAATGCTTTTTATTTGGTATAGTAGTTAATCCCTTCATGGGCAAAAACATAAAAAAATATATTTACTTTTGGTTGATGACCCATTTGTTCTTTCATTGAGTTTTTGTAAACAAATTTTTGTCTGCTTACTTTTATGTTATGACTTTAAGTTTACTAAATATCAAAATAAAGTTCTTGCTTTAGATAAAATTCATCATATCGCTAGCTATAACTCCATTTCTTATTTGGCATATCTCTGATGGTTAATCAAAACAAATACCATATAAATTACCTTTTCATTAGAATCAGTTAGCCAATCATTGTTATGATTCAAAGTTTTTTCATTGGAAGAAAAAGCTGGTGGCTTATTGAAATTGGCAAATCTTAGCAACCCCATTTTTTCACTGGTGGTATATGTAATCCATTTGTTAGTTCTGCTGGTGTCATCAAATTCACAAGCAACAGACCCGTCTTTCAATATCAATTTATAGTTATTGTTTATAAAAAATCCATCAATAAGAACATTTCCTCTATTATCATTATAAATCCACTTGGCATCTGCAAATTGACCGTAGGTAATTTCAACATGGTCTCTGAAATTTTTGTATGTCATTACAAACTGGTCATCTCTGGATTTGAAAATGTATTCTCTTGATTTAGAAAACGATTTCCATGCCATTTTACTTTTAACTTCGCAATGCAAAACCCTATATATGGTAATATTGTGCTCTGCATTAGTACAAACGATTTTGTACTCTCTACCTTCCAAGTATTGTTCCTCCAATTGCCTTTTGTCCTGAGTCTTTTCGCCCAATGGAATAACAATAAATTTATAGATTTTGTAGTTCATGCTTTCAGAACTTATCAAATAACTAACATCTTTTTTCAATTGGCATTGAAAAAGCGGAATTCCGCTATATTGTCCGTTTGTCAACTTAATAACAGACCCTTTGTTTTCTAGTTTGTTTCCTGTTTTCTTGAACAATTCCATTGATTCAGCCGTTGCAAAGGCATAAATGGAGTTGCTAAAAAACGATGTCAAATTTGTGTAGAAAGGTATATTGAGTACTGAAAAATCAGGACTCATGGGTTGTTTTATATCCATTTCAATAAGTTCTGTACAATTCTTAGACTAGTATTGGTTTGGGTAACTTAATCAGCATACTTTGTTTCGATATACATCTCTGTAAGCTGAATAATTAAATAAAAACAAGGTATACCCAAAATTCAAGTACATTCAACAAAGGTTGTATTAGGCGCTGTTAACCGTAACGCCGCCAGTACTAAAAATGGTATTTAATTTCTGCATTTGTTGGCGGGAGGGGGGCGAATAAAAAAGCTTTTGGTCAGGTGACAAGAATGGATGGCGGCTATTTTTCTCCAGTGACCGACATGTCTTAAAATGAATGGAGCAAGCAGCAGCTAAACGAACGGAGTTAAGTTGTTTATGACTAAAGGTTGTATTTGTTCCAAATAATTAATCTCATCAGACTATTTAAATACATCAGCCCCTGCAGAAGTACCTATTAAAGAAAAGTATAAATTTGGAAGGGAGAAATCTGAAATGAAATTTCTTATTTATATGATTATATCTCATTTATTTGTTTACCTTTAGTGCCAAGATGGGGGTAACTTATACATAATAATCTTTTCCTCGTTGAGTTGATTCATGGGATAGTTGCTTTGTTGGAAATTATGTGTAGCCGTGCTGGGACAGCTAGTATTAACCTGCTTCTTTGGTCTTCTAAGAACACATGGGGAGAAGGCGTTGATCAGCAACAGCCAACACTAAACGTCTCTAAGCACGTGATCCAGCATTTGCTGTGAACTAGACGCTCCCTTCCACAACCCTCCGCCGAAAATTTTTACCTTTAAACACAAGGAGAGTCTCTAAGGAACTACAAGAACCACAAACATTATATTTAAACCACAAATATTACAGCTAAACCAAAGCCTTTCTATATGAACGCAGCACCATCCGATAAACCCACCACTCCAGTACTTCAATATCGCACAAGAAACTCTAGAACTGGTTTGGCCAGAAGACTAGGTTTTGACTCAGTAGCAGACGTGTCGAAGAACAGAAACAAAATTGTGAATGAGCAGAAAAGAAAACTTATGGGCATGAAGGGTATGCAAAGCAGCCATTTTCCTAATAAAGGCATTGGCAGTCAAAGAAATAAAAGTCATGGAAAGAATGTTATCAGCAGAAGATTACTCGTTGATAATTCATGGAAAGTTAAGCCTACAAAGCCAAACAGTAAAAGAAAAGCTGAGAAACAGAAAAAACCTCAAGATCGAAACCCTAAATCTTTAGACGATTTAGACAAAGAAATGGACTCATATTTTAACAAGCAGCCGGAAAAACCACAAGAACCTTCTGCTCAACAGCTAGATCAAGAGATGGACACCTATATGGCTGGCAAGTAACTTTAACTAATTAGGATGTAAAATATTCAGGTAATATACCCAAAATTGAAACTTTTATTTTTTTATTAACAAACTTTATGTTACTAGAATTTATACATATATATTTTTATTTAAAACCAAGGTAATTAATAGTGCATATCATTACCATTGACTCCATGGAAAAAAATGGTCGTTTTTTAGCTTTTTAGTTTACATCTTATTCAATAAGCACGGAGTGGCTTAAAGAACAAATACAAGAATATTTGGGTTTTTTTGTTGTTTACTTCTTAATCACTGAATTTTGAGCATATCAAAATATCATATGCACATCCCACTCATCATTAAGTTTACTTATTTTCTTCATTATAATATATCATTTTATTTTTTGTTTGTTTTGAGTTAGTTGTTTTTACAAGTAATCATAAGAAGGATTTTTCAACTTCTGGTGCTTATTTAATGACCTTTACCACCAATTTCAACGGATGGAGCACAACCAATATAAGACTTAACGGAACCGTAAATACCGAATTGTAAAGAGGTCAAGGTACCGACCATAACCAATCTAGCAGGTAAACCAGCGAAAGAACCAATAACACCCAATTCTTTAGCTAATTGAGCCAATAAACCCATGGTAGATTGACCTGGAGCCTTCTTGGTTTTGTTAACCTTAGACAACAAAGTGTCAGCAGGTTGAGAAACAATAGCAGCAGCAAAACCAGCAGTTAAACCAGAAGCCAAAGACAAAAGAGTGGTGGTTAAAGCATTCATAGTTTCCTTTGGACCAGCGAAACCTCCGTAGAATTCAGAAGCTCTTTCGTAAACCAAGAACTTGGAGATGTTGTATGGAATTTGCTTGAACAAAATAGGAGTGAAACCTGAGTAGAAAGAGCTGAAACCTTCTTCCTTCAAGATTCTAGAGAATCCACCAATCAAACCTGGGGCAAAGGTTGGTTGAGAAACTAATCTGATTCTGGTGGCTTCTAATGGACACAAGAAGACATCAGCAACAAATTCAGCAGCAGCAGCAGAACCAATGTAAATGGAGTTTTTGTAGTTGACAGCGTTTTCGTAACCAAGGGTGTCTAAGGCTAACTTCTTGAAAATTTCGTAACCACCAAACTTACAAGCACCTTGAATGGAGTAACCTAAAGCGGTTGGTCCTAAACCGGTCAACAAAGCACCGGCACCTTCTTCAGCGACAATGGTCTTCAAGGATCCAATCATACCGTTGTTGTACTTGACGGAATCCAATTGAATTCTAGTCTTGACGACATCAACTGGAACTAAGGCAGAGTGAGTAAGACCGGTACAGAAAGCACCAGCAGCAAAGAATTTCAAGTAATCTAAACCGGTGAAGTTATATTGAGGAGCAGCTTGAGTGGACATTATTAGTATATATGTAAAAGTTTCGTTTAAGGCTGGTTTTTAAATTATTTGATATTTGTTGTCTTGTTTAACGTGGATGAACAAAATTAAACAACAGAAAATTTTTCTATTTAACTTGTCGAATAAATTTTTTTTTTTCAATATCCGTAAGAAAAACCGCGCAATCTAAAGACCGATAAATCGTCATCATGTGCACATCATCACGTGGATCGCAATATATTGGAATAACGTTCTGCGATGTGATTGGCTGACAAGCTTTTAAATGCTATAAAAGACCACTAGAAAGGCTGTTTTGGATACAACCAGGAATTTGCAAAAGAACCATCCAGGACTTTCAATGCAAATTTAAAGTTGGAGAAACGTCAACTATTCAAACCTCAAACCCAAAACCTTAAAACTCAGCTTGTTTTATAAAATTTCATGCAAAATTTCATCAAATCTTTTCAAATGACTGTATCTTTCTTTGATTTTCTTGATCCAAGGAATCGATTTAGCATATTGTTTCAGACTTGATTCCACAACAGCCAAGTTGGCAAAAGCTACCAACAGTCTATATGCAGCTTCTTCATTTTCAATAAAGGCAGCCTCTTTACTGAATTTTAAATTGATTGAATCTGAAAGTGCAGGAAGAAGCTCGTCCTTTTGAAACCGTGTTATTAACACAGAGTAGTTGAAGCATAAAGTTGCAATGGCTAGAATATAGTTATTGAACTGCTTAAAGCCAATTCTTTCGGTTTCATTTGGAATATCTATAACATTTAGCAGGTTTTCGTAAATTTCAATATCTCCCATCAGCATCAAGCCCCACTCTTTATTTTCAAAGACATTAACCAAAGCCCTGATGATCATCATCTTTACATTCCAATCATCACTTGAAAAACCAGCCCATATGTAGTCCTTTAAATTCTCACTGCTTGGCAAATAAGGGGCTATGATTCTAAGCAGGTCAAAAGCCAAAATTTTTGCAGCCCAGTTGTCTTTGATAAATTCGCAAACTGTGAACAAGAAAGATACATTAGAGGCTGGATTTGTCAGAGCATTATCAAACTGGGCCAAAATGTTGCAATCTAGCTTTACTGATTCTTGCTCATTCAACTTCAAGAGGCCTTTCAGCAATAATTCTTTTTTGAATTGAGAAAAATTCAAGTAGCGGCTGTTTAAAGGCAAGATAGAAGTGCTTGTGGAAGTTGAAGCAGATGTTGCTACATTAGCTTGGCTATTAGTTAGTGTCTCAGCAGAGAGTTTATGGCCTTCTGTGTTGCTTAGAATAAACCTTGCAATTTGCTCCCTGTGATCAAGATTTAGGTTGTTTCTCAAGATAAACTTTTCAGCTGCATTGTACACATTTTCGTTCACGTTGAATGGGAGCTTTAAGGAAGGGGCATTGTCTTCCAAAGCCACATCAAATACAAAGTCATAAAGTTTACCTTCAAACATAGTCTTCTTGTTTTTATCCTTACCACTGTTTCCACTCACAACATCACCTACTTTATTCCAAACAGCGCTTGCTAAATCGTATTGATACGCTTCTAAAGTCCCGTTTTGAGGGTGTCTGACTACTACAACCTTTCCATCGCTGTCTCCGTTTTTCGTGATGGTATCATAGGGTTTGATGTCTCTTTCATTTATACTCGATTCACTCACAGCGCTCTCCTTTAAACTTTGGTTATATGTTGTTATTACATTGCCATCTGCTATTCTTGATGCATTGGTGCTGAATATTCTTAGACATCCATCACTCGTTCCAATGGCAACATCACCATTGGAAATGCTCACCAAGCACCATACAGAGATGGCTGGAGTAACTATAACATCTGCTGCTTGGCCAGATTCAATATCCCAAACAATTAATGATCTGTCTTCTCCACATGACAACAGAGTATTGGAGTCCCTTTTAGAAAATTTAACACTATAAACAAAATTGGTGTGGCCTTCAAGTACTTTTTTCAGCTTAAAAGTTTCTAAATTCCAAACTTTTACCATATTATCATTGCCACAAGTGGCAAATTCTTTTGAGTCCAAATTAACATCAATCGCTCTAATAACGTCATCATGTAAATTATCCAGTTTCTTCCAAGCTTGATTTTTTTTCCATATAGTAACACTTCTATCAGCAGAACAAGTAATAAATGTGTCTTTATCTATAACTTTCACATCCCAAATGGTAAATCCATTTCCTGGATTTAAATGATATTTCACTTTATAGTCCTCCCAAATTGTAGCTGTTCCATCCCAACTGCTGCTGCAAATGTAGCTTATAGAACCATCATCAAAATCGTTACTAAAAGATAGAGAGCACACGTTTTTACTGTGATTCTTCATCAGCAGAAGTGGCTCCACATTATCAGGTTCAAAGGCTGGAAATCCTTTAATACTTCCATCATTTCCTCCTACAAAAAGGAGCTGATTAACTTCATCAAAGCAAACACTGTTCAGGTAGTTTTCTATGGTGTTTCCTGTGGCCATATTCACAGTCCCTTTATCTTGAAAGACAGTGATATGCTGATCGTTGGAGAGATCCCATACTTTCAAAAATCCATCTCTTGAAGCTGTAGCTAAAAAATTGTTTGTCAGTTCAACCACAGCTTTGATATCTGCTTTATGGGCAGACTCATATTGCTTATACAAGTGAAATTTCCCCATTTTCTTGTATCGTTCAAAGTGTTTACTGGGTTCTTGGTGTTTCTTTAATGAGTGAAGGGCGGTCGACAATTTTAGATACGTGCTAGGAGTGATTTTGCCACCGCTCTTAAAAGGGAGGCATGGCTGATCACGAGACTAATTTTCAGCCAGGCCATCTATAAAAGCTTCACTGAGCACTCTGATCGCGTGACCAGATAGTTGCACACTAATAAGCTCACAGCCATAAAGCACCAAATAAACCCACCTTTAAAGTGGTTGATAAAGAAGGACTTCTGATAAACAGCACATAAACCATCAAAAGACTTGATTTTTTAAAAATTTTATGGCTATTGTGGGTTTGTTTTATTCTAATGTCCTACAATAACAGCGAAACCAGCAAAGAATTGCATTTTGCAAGTGACAGTTCACGTTCTAATTCAAACAGAAGCCACCTTATTCAGAATCACATTTGCTATCTGCATAGTAATCCAGAAATAATATGTGCATCTTGCTTGAAAAAGCTTGTGCTAGAGAAAAAACTTAACATTAATACAGTGAATGGAAACATTGCTGAATATAAAAGAACGTTGAATTCAATTTTAGAGAGGAGCATTCATTTCAATGAGCCTGCTGAAGAGTCCCTTAGGGATAACAAACACATAGGAGAAATACAAGTCCTGCGATCACAGGCAATCCAAATACGCAAAAACAACATGATTAAGCAGGTTGAAGAACTCAGGAGCGGAATTAAAATGGCCACAGAAAGAAAAGCGAAACTACAACTTGAGATAGATCAGGTGGTCTTTAGAACAAGTGCTAATAGCAGTATGAGCGAGCCAAAGGAAGAAGAGAAAAAGGATTCATTCAAACAAAAAGCTTATTTATTTTATAAGAAATACCTGGGTTATGAGCAAAACCTCATGGTAATGGAGCTGGTTTCTCTTTTGGATTTGCAAAAAAATTCCAGCAACAATTACTTTTATATTTGCAACAAAACACTTCCTCTTCCCAAGTATTTGTCCAAAACACTGAGAATACAAGAGAACAACAATTCATTTAACAAGAAGCTTTTTTTGCTTATTGAGCACCTGTCAAAGTTTCTTGAAGTGGTTTTTGTTGTATATTTCAATAGAACAGATTTTGATCTGTCAAAAATGACTTTAAACATGGTTTTTGCAGAGAACAATAATGAAAACAAAATATTAGTCACCATTGTCAGGAAGATGACGCTAATAGTATACATACTGGTGAAGATTGAAATATCGAAGCTAGTAGCTAGCAAAGAAGACGAAAAAACGACCATAACAATAAATGTGAATGAGCAGGACTTCCTAGGCAAACTCATCAGCAAAAGCCTGATGGATTTGGATATAAAGGAGGACTATAGCATAATTACGAATTTATTGTACACAGACAATGGGACGAGGATCCCCCTGGCAAGCAGTGATGCTGGCATAATGGAGACGGTCAAAAACGACCTGCTTGGGCTGTTGATGTAGAGCTACTTGCAGGAGAAGGGAGAACAATGGATGCGCAAAACTTATCACGTGCAACTGCTAAATCACGTGCTGCGGACTTATCTTTTTGCAGCTTAAAAATTTTTTTTCCAATCCTTGGTTGTAAGTTTTCAGGTTGTTGCTTAAAGCTTTCCATGTTCTTACAGCTAATCCCTTAATTTCTGTTTCTTTCTAACATGTAGAAGAAACCCAGTAAAAACCACTTTTACAAAGACTCTTTATTACAAGCAGGCCTATATAAACTAGACATGGGTTTAACTGATAAGCAATTATTTGATTTAAACAAAAGCGCAGCTACTGATGGTTTCAAAGTAGCTCCAAGATTAGATTATAACACCGTTGGAGGAGTTAATGGACCATTAGTTATTTTAGATAAAGTGAAATTTCCAAGATATAATGAAATTGTTGACTTGACTTTACCTGACGGATCCGTCAGACAAGGTCAGGTTCTGGAAGTAAAAGGAGATAAAGCCATTGTTCAAGTCTTTGAAGGAACATCTGGTATTGATGTACAAAAGACAAGAGTAGAATTTACGGGTGAAAGTTTGAGAATCCCAGTTTCTGAGGACTCGCTAGGTAGAATTTTTGATGGGTCTGGTAGACCAATAGACAATGGACCAAAGGTTTTTGCAGAAGAATACTTGGACATTAACGGATCACCTATCAATCCATTTGCTAGAATTTACCCAGAAGAAATGATCTCCACAGGTATTTCTGCCATTGATACCATGAACTCTATTGCCAGAGGTCAAAAAATTCCTATCTTTTCAGCCTCTGGTTTACCACATAACGAAATTGCAGCTCAAATTTGTAGACAAGCTGGTTTGGTCAGACCAACAAAAGATGTTCATGATGGTCATGAAGAAAATTTCTCAATTGTCTTTGCAGCCATGGGTGTAAACTTGGAAACGGCTAGATTTTTCAAGCAAGATTTTGAAGAAAATGGTTCTCTTGGTAGAACTTCTTTGTTCCTGAACTTGGCCAATGATCCAACCATTGAAAGAATCATTACCCCAAGATTGGCTTTAACCACTGCTGAATATTTAGCTTACCAAGCTGAAAGACATGTTTTGACTATTTTAACGGATATGTCGTCTTACGCTGACGCTTTGAGAGAAGTATCTGCTGCAAGAGAAGAAGTTCCAGGTAGAAGAGGATACCCTGGTTACATGTACACTGATTTGTCCACCATCTACGAAAGAGCAGGAAGAATCGAAGGTATCAATGGTTCCATCACCCAGATTCCAATCTTGACTATGCCAAATGACGATATCACCCATCCTATTCCTGATTTGACCGGTTATATTACTGAAGGACAAATTTTTGTTGATAGACAATTGAATAATAAGGGTATTTACCCTCCAATCAACGTATTGCCATCTTTGAGTAGATTGATGAAGTCTGCCATTGGTGAAGGTATGACTAGAAAAGATCATGGTGATGTTTCCAATCAACTTTATGCCAAGTACGCCATTGGTAGAGATGCTGCCGCCATGAAAGCTGTTGTTGGTGAGGAGGCTTTGAGTAATGAAGATAAACTATCCTTGGAATTTTTGGACAAATTCGAAAAGACCTTTATTTCCCAAGGTGCTTATGAAAACAGAAGTATATTTGAATCTTTGGACAAGGCTTGGTCTTTGTTGAGAATATATCCAAAGGAAATGTTGAACAGAATATCTCCTAAGATTATGCAAGAGTTCTATGACAGAGCTAGTGAAGAAATTCAAGAAGGAAACGAGTCCAAGGCGAACGTTGATTCTCTTGTAGACCAAGCTGTTGAATCTAGTGCCTCTTTGATCTAACTTCCAAAACAAGACTCTGGAAGGAAGGACATGGGTTGTTATATAAGAAGAAGTTTGGCAGAAACAAACTAAATAACTACACTAAATAGCTCACGTGCTTTTGCTTTTAAATGCCGGGTGCCCATCAAGGGCTGCAAGCACACCATTACACGTGACATCTGTGCATGTGCGCATTCACGTGATAAGCACGTGATTTTAACTTTTTTCCCGTGACCCATCCCTCTTGAAAACGGCTCAAGCCCTTCACCTTCTTCCGTCTGCGTTTTGCCTACCAATCCCCCCCTGTTAGCTCTTCTCCTCGGTAAAAAGAAATCAACCTTCGAAATATATTTCAATCCTCTCCCTTTAAAAATATCTTTAAATTAAGCTGGAATAACTACCAATATAAACAGAAGCTACAGCGTTAATTAAAGCGTAATTGGGTAGATAACCAGAGCCTTTATTGAATTTTAAAGATACAGCCCAAATATCGACATGAGTAGCTCATCTTCAGAGACAAAAACCAAAGGTAAAATTATTGTAGTCAGTAACAGACTTCCTGTCACCATAACCAAAAATGCTGCCACAAACAAATACGACTATGAAATGTCAAGTGGAGGTTTGGTTACTGCTTTGCAGGGATTAGCTAAACATCAGTCTTTCCAGTGGTATGGATGGCCAGGTTTTAATTTGCCTGATGAAGACAAGAAGCAAGTTTGTGCAGATTTGAAAGAAAAATTCAATGCTTACCCAGTTTTCTTATCTGATGAAATTGCAGATCTTCACTACAATGGATTTTCGAACTCCATTTTATGGCCACTTTTTCATTATCATCCAGGTGAAATCAACTTTGACGAAAATGCTTGGTTGGCTTACAACGAAGCAAATTTAAAGTTCATGGAAGCCATCATCGAAAACATCACCGAGGATGATCTTGTTTGGGTACATGATTACCACTTGATGCTTTTACCACAAATGATTAGAGACTATCTTTATAAAATAGGCAAAAAGAGAATTGCTGAAAACGTAAAAATTGGGTTCTTTTTGCATACCCCCTTCCCTTCAAGTGAAATCTACAGAATTCTTCCTGTCAGACAGGAAATCCTTCAAGGTGTTTTGAGTTGTGATTTGATTGGATTCCACACATATGACTACGCTAGACATTTCTTGTCGTCGGTTTCCAAAGTTTTGAATATCAACACATTACCAAACGGTGTTGAGCATCGCGGAAGATTTGTTAATGTTGGTGCCTTCCCAATTGGAATTGATGTTGACACTTTTAGGGATGGATTAAAAGAACCTAAATGCCTGGAAAGAATTAAATCATTAAAAGAAACATTCAAGGATTTGAAGATCATTGTTGGTGTTGACAGATTAGATTACATCAAAGGTGTTCCTCAAAAGCTTCATGCCCTGGAAGTTTTTTTGAATCAGCATCCTGAATGGATAGGTAAAGTGGTTTTGGTCCAAGTAGCCGTTCCCTCAAGAGGGGATGTTGAAGAATACCAGTTTTTAAGAAGTGTTGTGAATGAGTTGGTTGGAAGAATCAACGGTCAATTTGGTACTGTTGAGTTTGTTCCTATTCATTTCATGCATAAATCCATTCCATTCCAAGAATTGATTTCTTTGTATGCCATTTCTGATGTCTGCCTAGTGTCTTCAACAAGAGATGGTATGAATTTGGTTTCATATGAGTATATTGCCTGCCAGGAAGAAAAGAAGGGTTCCCTAATTTTAAGTGAGTTTACTGGTGCTGCTCAATCTTTAAACGGAGCTATCATTGTCAATCCTTGGAACACTGATGAACTAGCTGATTCTTTGAATGAAGCATTGACACTGCCTCAAGAGAAGAAAGAAGCTAACTGGGACAAGTTGTACAAATATATTTCAAAGTATACTAGTGAGTTCTGGGGTGAAAATTTTGTACACGAATTGAGTCACCTGGAAAACAAAATTCAAGATTAAGCAGTGGCATGTGCTAGTTAATTCATTTATATATATGTTTATAATTCATTACTGAGCACATTTTATCTGTCCAGCAAGTTATGCTGAAAGAAAAAGAAAAATTCAGGGGAAGTAATGAATAAATAGTAATTTACAGGAGGGAATGTTAACAGCGATTCTTATTTACCAGTAATAACAGTTTTCATGGCGGTAAAAAAGTTTTCTTTACTCTTGCCAGTAATTTCGTCTAATAGTCTTTGGTAATACTGCGGATTTCCGTGAGGTTGATAAAGCTTTTCAGTAACATCATACATTTTTTTATACTTGTCACTGCTGATAGTCTTTAAAGAAGATAGCTGCTGATTCAATAAAGTGTCGTTCCATGTTTCTTGAGGAACGGCTTCGGCAAATTTTTTGAGCACTGATTTTTGTAATCCCAGAGGGGATTTTGTTCTTGTAAGCATGTCTTTAACATCTGATAAGGAAAGACCCTCGCTATCCTTCTTATCACTTAAAACAGTGGGCTGAATACCTGCAATTTTTTGAAATCTTTGTATTTGTAGTTCCTTAAAATCCACATAATGCTGTATTCTGTCATTTGGCAGACTTTTCAAAAAATCAATAATTTTTTTCGCTAACTTGGTAGATGATGGTGCTGACATTAAAGTGAACTCTTTATTTGTCTATCTTTCTTACGCCTTGTAGTTTTGCACTTTGCTCGGTTGCATTCTTAAGTTGTGATTCGTTATTTCCAGTAAGCATTTGTCATATGAAGCATGGACCGAAAATTTTTTCTGCTACCAAGACAACATCACGTGGTCAGTGCCTGTTCTTTTAATTAATAAGACATATTTACTTTAAAAAGCGCTTTAAGCAATAAGTACATTAACAAAGAGATATATATATTTATTTAGCCAGCAGCAGTATTAGACAACTTGTTTTACTCATCATCTGTCTGAGAAGCAAAAACCTTCAAGTTTTTGGTGGCTTCGCTCCAAGAAATACCTTCATAAGTAACTTGTTTAATAGCCTTTAAGACTTCTTCTACAGAACCTCTGACTTGGATGGTTGAATCTCTTTCTCTTAAAGTAATAGAACCATCTTCTACTGTTTCAAAATCTATAGTAATACCAAATGGAGTACCTAATTCGTCGTTTCTCGAGTATCTCTTACCTATAGAAGCACCGGAATCATCGATTTTGAAAGGAATCTGTTCTTGTCTTAAAATCTTAGCAATTTTGGCGCAGATGGAGCTTAAGTCTTTGTTACTTTGTAAAGGAACCAATAAAACTTTTGATGGTGCAACTTGTGGTAGGAAAGACATAACAGTTCTAGCAGTGTCTTCCTTTCTTGCCCAGAAACTGTGTTCGAAAATAGCATAAATGATTCTTCCAATACCAAAGGAAGGTTCTATGACAGAAGGAATAAATTCTCTAACATGTTGAATGTTCTTGACAAATTCAATAGACAAAAACTTGTCATCTAACTCAATGTCTTCATTATTGTTAACATCCTTGACCTTGAAGACAATCTTACCATTATCCTTTAGGTCCTTGCTCTTAGAAGCTAATTCTTCTTGAGATAATTCAGAAAAGTAGCTTTCAACTTTTGGAGCATCCTTTCTAAACTTTGGACCAAATAGTTTTTTGTTTAAAGTAATTTCCCATTCTTCAATTTCCTTTGGTTCATCCAATTTTTGTCTTACAACCATCTTTTCACCAGTCTTCTTGGAGTGGACAGTTAAATCGTAAGCACTTCTATCAGCACAACCAACACATTCTATCCAGCCATATGAGGTTTGCAATTCAGCATCCCAACAGTCAGCAGCATAATGGGCCATTTCATTAGCCATGTGCTGTCTAAATCTTAATTTGGTTTTGTCAACACCAATTTTCATCAAGAATTGGTAAATTCTGGCGATGAAATAACCTAAAGTTTCATTGTCAACCATTTTTGTGGAGACAGCTTCACCGATAGTAAGTTCAATTGGCTTGGTGGAGCCAGCCTGTTGGGTTTCCTTTGGTAAGAACTTTAATTTCACATCAGCAACTTCCTTGAATCTAGGATGAGATTTGTCTTCAGGATCAACGAAATGTTCGATTTCAGCCATCAAAAATTCTCTGACTCTTAATAAACCGGATCTTGGTGAAATTTCGTTTCTGAAAGACTTACCAATTGAAGCTGAGGCAAATGGAATCTTTCCATTGTTGAAGTCCAATAACTTATTGAAGTTCAAAAATTGACCTTGAGCAGTTTCTGGTCTCAAGTATCCTTTCAATTGCCCGGATGGTCCGATAGCAGTTTCAAACATTAAGTTAAAAGCTCTTGGTGGTTCTAAGTCACCTTGAGTAACAGGATTTTTAATGTCGTATTTTACCATCAATTCTCCCAATTCCTCACCAGAATAGCCATCAATCTTGGCCAAAACTGTCTCGTACTCCTTGGCGACATCATCTTCAAGCTTCACAGCGTGGATTTCTTTAACTTTTTTCTTTCTCTTCTTCTTCTCAGCATCTTCAGCAGCTTTTTCATCAGCATTGGTTAGCAATCCTCTAGCAACTTGGTCACCTTTTAGTCTACTTTCCAAAACTTCTTCGACCAAGTGGTCAGCTCTGAAAATTTCTCCAGTCTTTGGATCCTTACACATCCAATCACTGAACTTGTCAACATGACCAGAAGTCTTTAAAACTTCATAAGGTGTCAACATAGTACAGTCAACTTCAAGCATATCCTCTTCTAAGATAAAATGCTTTCTCCATTGATCAATAACATTGGCTTGAAAAGCACAACCGGCTGGACCGTAGTCAAATAGCCCAGCAACTGATCCATATGCCTCAAAAGCTGGTGCATAAAAAAATCTACTCTTCAAAGTGGACTCTAGAACGTCTCTATTAAAAGGAATTTCCTTCTTGGCAACTTCAATATCAAACATCTTTTTCAATCCAATTTTCTTTTTATTACTTCTTGCAAGTGTGGTGGAATGAGTTCTTATATTCTGCTTGGAATGATAAGTGTATCTTAACAAAAAGTTACAAGTGTTTCTGCTAAAATTCGGGGTTAATATAAATCTGGAAATTTTCGTTAATTTCTTCTAATAATAATGAAGAATTCAAGAAAATAACTATGTTTGGAACCTATCTTTTCTGGTTACCTTTAGTGTGTTTCCATGTTTCACTTCATCGATGATTCATCTGGCCAGAAAAATTTGTGAACCAAATCCTGCCATGGCGTAAATAAAAATTTTCAGTTTGTCGAAGATTTGCACGTGACGTAGTTCGTTTTGTTGATCCACGTGACCCATCAGCGTCTTGCTCCGAAAGGGAACAGCTGCTTAAAGAGTACACTACAAAGCCTTCTCTGTGCTCCTACTGGTATATCCAGTGTTTCAGCTCATGTTATTTGCTCTTCTATTGTTACAAGGTGCGGAGCGCCTACTTTGAATATGAATGCGGTGATCTGCACGAGATTTGCCCCCTTCTGCTGCTTTTATACACCACCTCCACGATGTCAATGATCTCTTGCTTGTTATTCACCATAAAACTCATCTTATTGTTGTCTCCAGTATCGAAATCTATCATTATATGTTTGTTTTGCCAAAAGAACATGATTGCAAAATCATCATCTTCACCAAAATCATAAATGTCATTATAATCGCTCACTTCATCAATATTAACAAAATATAGAGCAGCCAGATTGATCAGCTTAAATTGTAGAGCCTTTAGCATACTGTCCATTATTTGGCAGTTCAGCCTTGACGGTCTTCCAAATCTGATCACTACCAATCTCTTTGTGTCATTAAGTATAGCTTGGTCAATATGCCACCCGGATTTGAGGTCTGGTATAGTCTCTAACAAAGGTTTTTTGTTATGTGTGGATTTATTATTATCTGCTGAGCTCATTGGTCCAGTCCAGGTGTCTAAATGATGGTTTTATTTGGCGCTCAACTAGCTTTCATGCTAGCAAGAGCCATCTTTGGCAGTTGAAAGACTTCTTAAGAGCCGCCAAAGGTTTTTGAACTATCACATGACCAACAAAGCCTGAATTCTCGTTCTTTATGTACAAGTGAAATTTTATTCGAAATTTATATAACTATATACTATTAGACCGGCTATTTCTTACCTTTCTTTCCTTTTTTCGCATCAAAGTCATGTTGAAGTTGACCTCCTTTTGCTACTTCACCAGTGGCATCTGTGGTTTCCAATAAATCCAGGAAATCATCCATTTCACCGTAGTCAAATTCACCATCTGCAGAAGCGGCCTTGATGTCGTCACTGGAAACTGGCTCAGCTGGATTTTCTACACCAACTATAATTTCTTCTTTGGATTCTGAATCTATAACAGAAAAATTGGCTTTATTGATAGAACTCGTTGCGGCAAACTTCATCTTAAATTTATCAACGGTGGAAGATTGCAACTTCTTCTGAGCCAAATCTGGTCTCAAAGGGTTATAAAAAATGTTGGATCTTTGATCAAGCAAAGAAATAATACTCTTTTTTGGATACTGCGATACTCTTTTTACTACAGACCCATCTGTAAGCTGAATATATTGATCAAATAGATGGTATAATGAAGGAATGGTCTTTCCTCTTGGAATTCGTCCTTTGAGCTCGTATTTAGGTAGCTTGCTGCCACCTGCCATAGCTTCTTTCTTGGCCAAGTATGCTTCGTATTTTGATCTGTTGTTGGCATTGAACCTTTTGGCTGTTATAAGCAAATTCTTATGTGTTTTGGAAAACATTATTGGAGTACTAGTATATGTGGTAAATAGGGTCAAAAACTTGAAAAATTATTACTGATGTCGCTACTAAAATGGTAAACAGCAAAATTATCTTCAGATGACTGCGAATAGCTTATCTGGACGCCTATGGGGAATGATCTAGGGATTATACTCTAGCCATTATTTGCCTTTTTGAAAATTTTTCACGCACCATGATATTTGAAAAGCAGGAGCGAAAAAGTTCTCTATCGGATTTAACCAGCCATCTCAGTCTCAAAACCTTTAATCAATAGTTAATATACTTTAAAAAAGAAGGGACATCATCAGAGATTGCTTTGTCAATACCAAGTTTTTGCAAGAATTTGGGCAGATTTCCTCCAGCATCACTACATGTAGCCATTTTCCAAGTCAAAGAGCTCTTTTGAATGTCGTATTTCAAGAACTCGACTGAGATATAATATCCTAGAGTAGCATCCGTTTCTTGCTGGGCATCTCTTAGAGTAATAACTATTGATTCCTCATACTTTCCACATTGGCTTTTCACTGCTTTTTTAACAAAGACCCACTGAAAAAATTCTCTTTTGTTCAACAGCCAGCTTGGGTCCAATTTGTATGTGTTTCTAACTTCAACAAAAGCACTGTTTTTATCTGCTGAGACAACACAATTCAAACACCTGACATTTGTGATTGAGTGGATATACTCTTTTTCCAAAAGACATCTTCTGGAAAATTCATTTTCTTCAAGTTCGTATGTTGCAGTAGAACTTTTATAAACACTCCCATTTAGTTTTTCCACAAAATCTTTTCTGAACGTTTCCAAAGTGACATTGTTTAAAACAGTATGTCTCATACACCAATAATCACTTTGAAGGTATTGTGAATATGTTTTTGTTGTTATGTCTTTATAGCTATTAGCAAAGGTTTTGTTTAATGACCATGTAGTGTCATCCTCCCTTATCGTACAAAACCTTTTCAGTTCCTCGACATGAATGTCTTCTGGTAAAGATTCAGCGTTTTTATAGATGTTTTTAGACGACAAAATTTTCAAAATATAGTCAGAGTTACCAGAAAAATCCATTGTTGGGGCTTTTTTCTCCTTTCAAATTACTTTTTGGTCTTTACTTCAAATATATGGGAAATTTGGGAATTCTTGTGTTTTAATACTGGGGATAGTAATCCTTCAGGATACCCATTTTATCGGATATAGCAGACAGGAAAACAGCCAAAACGTTTAAACAATTCAAAAAGAACTAAAAAGCAAACATCACTGTGCCACTTTAGAACAGTTGCCTAATGAAAACTGATTATTTGCTTAGCTTTACTTTTTTATTTGAACTATTGCTATGATAATTATGAGTTTTGTAGTTGTTTAGTATATATTGCCTTTTGTTAGCATCACTTACTCTGCGGCGCTCTATTTGAAATAACAGTGATAAAATTGTAGGCACACAAATTTGTTGAGTGGTTAAAATTAAAAATGCCAAGCTACTTTGGCAATTTTATTCTAAAACTCTTCAGGTCTTTCGTCTGTTTCTCTCAATATGGAGCAAATGAGCACACAAAGTACACTAGCCGAAAAGCATATAGTCACGTGTGCACATGGTTTGTTTCTTTCAGACAGGAAAACAACATGTAAAGTGAATCTTTGTGTTTCACTGGTATCTAACCAAAGCAACGATATATGTCTTAAAACCAACAACTACTTCTTTTTTTTTTTTTGATTATCTTTCAATTTCATATTTAAGTGTTGTTATTTTTTCTTAAATTATATAATTTTGGGATGGAGAAAGAACAAATAGATTATACTCTTGAAAACGTTCCTCAACTTGTTTCACAAGAAGGAAACTTTCTCTCCAAGAAAAGTTACATTGACGCTGAAACATACAACATCAAGCAAGCCAGAAACAATGAAGTTAAGAGATTTAACCTACAAGAGTTGCCAAACGTAACAAGCATTGAATTCCCCATGGTTTTTAATAAAAAGTACTCAGATAGAGACAATATTGAGAAACTGATCTTTAAATGTGGAGGAAATGAGGTTGTTAGTAAATACATTGATGATCTAGAAGAAGAACAAAAAGTTCAAGAGTTTAAACTTGAAAAGATGAAGATTCTTAAAAAGAGAGCAAACGAGAAAAAGCTAAAAAAGAAACTTGCAAAGAAAAGCCAAATAAAGGGTAAAGAATTAACTAATGGACAAGTAGATTCTTACTTGCTTGAAGAATGCGAAAACGAAGATGAATCTAATGAAGAGAATGATTCTGATTATGAAGAGGATGATGGTGATAACGACGACGATTATGGTGGTGATTCAGCAGATGAAAGCGATTCTGATGGGATTGCTAAAAAAGAGAAATCTGAGAAGAAGAGGAAAAGAAGAAAAAAAGATGTAATCACAAAACTACATATGCAGCCAGCTATAGGAGATGATGCTCTGATGATGTACTTAAATAAATCAGCTGATGTAGGTAATAAATTTTTTAATGAAAAACCTATTTTAGGTCGATCAACAAGAGATCAAAAAATTCTTTTAAAAATTAAAATTAAAAAAAATGATAAACTAAAACAGGCTGCTGGATTATCCCTCTTTGAAAAATTGCAGCTTAAAGGTGTGGCTTATGAAGCTGAGCCAATAGCAATTATTGATAGTGCTATTAAGTTTAGAGTCACGAGTGATGCACAGTTTACTTTGGATCATAATGAGATGGCTCAAGAATACAAAAAATCCATCCTCGATTTGAACTTTGAAGAAATGGATAAGTTTATCTCCTCAATTCCGGAAATGGATCCAAAACCTTGGTTCCCAATTAATGAAAAAGATAACTCATACGAATTAATGCCACCTGTAAAAACTTTTATTTCAGAAATTCCATTTGACTATGAATTCAAGCCTAATAAACTGGCTGACAAAATTGCAACTTCCAAATCTCTCTATGTTCCAACATATCAGGTGCAAGTATCTAGCTTTAAAGCAGCTACTCCTCAGAGCCCATTAGCCACCTTGACAGACAGATGGAGACTAGCCGAAAAATATGGTAGGTATCCACACTTTTTAAACGTAGAAACTGCAGTGGACTTTTACAAAGATTTGAAAAATATGATTGAAACATTGAAAAAGAAATTTGACGAGAAGCCTATATGGCTGAAGAAACATCTTCAAGGTGTTGTTGAAGATAAAATGTCGATGTGCGGATCAGTTCTCAAATACGCGTTGCCTTTCGTGGCTTATAGAATAATGAAAGGTCCTTGGATCCATTCTTATTGTAAATATGGTGTAGATCCTAGAAGTGACCCAAAATATGCAAAATATCAAGTTGAACAGTTTAGAATTGCTCAGCCTGTACCACTGGCTAAGTTTAAAGATTATGTTCCATGTCCCACAGAATACAAAAGTAATAATAATGGAGATATTGATAAAAGGTTCTTTCTTACGGGAAACACTATTCCATGGTACTCTACATACACCGTGGAAGTGTTGATGAAAGAACCACATATAAAAGATTTAATTGACAATTCGAAATATTTGGAAACTTGCGATCCAGAAACAGGGTGGTACAATGAGTTGGATACTTGGAAAAAAAAAAGAATTGTGAAATACATTTTAGATAGTCTTTATCAAGGAATCACTGAGTTTTCTGAAGATAAAATAAAAATTTACAGGAATATGCCATCCACCAAAATATACACACCAGAATCTCACTTTGTTGCCAAGAGTAAAGATTTAATGATAACAAATAAAGAAAAATATTTAAAAGAAAGTACTGTAGATGATAATGATGATGATTTTGAAGGAGATCTGTATGATCTTATTGGGAGTGACAACGAAGATCAGTTTGATGAAAAAATTGTGGGAAATATTAACTTGGAGGAGGCTACTTTTGATGATATTATAAAGAGATTAGAATTGCAGAGTCCAGAGCTTGCCAATGAAGTTAAAGAAGGGTTTAATGAATTCATTAAACTTTAATAAGACTTCTATTTTTGACATTACTTCACCCATACATATATATAATGTAATTGAATAGGTATTTTTTTTCAATATCATTTAAAACACCTTCAGTTTTAATAAAGAAAGTATTATTGTAATAGATCTTTGACAAGAAATATTTTACGTTTATTTTTTTGCCTATTTATTTCAAGAGTATAAAGCATTAGTTAAGCTTCAAAGGTATTAACTTCCAAAAAAAAGTAATTAATTTTTGTCTTAATAAAATTGTTGACATTCATTTTATTTTTCAATTCCTGTCAACCATTAAAATTGTCACTCTATCCCTTTTTATGACTCATTGTGACTAAATGCCGAGCTGGTGGATATCATTGCCTCAGTTTCAGGTGCAATCCTTGGTTCATGTGTTAGTTTTTCATTATTATAATTAAAAATTAAATGCGGTTTTAGTTTATTTGCAGAAGAAAAATCACCTACAGCCTTTGCAAAATTTTTAATTTTATTTGTTTTACTTTTAACTTCTAGATTTGTTTTTTCTTTTGCTAACTGAGTAATTATCTCATTCACACTATTTATTTGATTTTCCCCTTCGGTGAGTAATTTGCCGTAGAGTAGGTATCTTTTATTTTCCTCTTTCATTAACTTATCCACATAATATTCTTCTGTTGAAGAATTAAACATATTATTAGCAAAATTTAAATTATTATTAAAACTATTCTTTAAAAGTGAGTCACCGGAATGGTTTTGAGCCGATATATGGCAGTTCTTTGCATTCCCCAGTTTTCTGAACTCAGTGACATCAACATTTGAAGAGTTACTCAAAAAAAGATTTGTTGATTGGGTCTTGCTTGCACTCAAAAGATAAGGAATAGTAAGAACGGCCGCTCTATGACTCTGTTTGAATTCATCTGCATTTTGAATTATCCACGGAGTCTTTTTTTGATTTTTGCAGTTGATTTCTTTCCCTTCAACAGCATTAACCCTTTTTAAATTATATATGTTGTTTTTAATTGCAACCTCTTGATTGCCCATTGAAGGAATAAATGTGCATTCAGAAGGTGAAACTATTTTATTTGGGTAACTTTCTACATCGATTTTGGAAGTGATGGTCTTCC
This sequence comes from Hanseniaspora mollemarum, assembly GCA_019649515.1. Taxonomy (NCBI): domain Eukaryota; kingdom Fungi; phylum Ascomycota; class Saccharomycetes; order Saccharomycodales; family Saccharomycodaceae; genus Hanseniaspora; species Hanseniaspora mollemarum. Next base: position 903,171 of record JABFEO010000003.1, on the reverse strand, counting down.
GACCAAATATGGTATTGGTTTCTGACAGTAGTGCTAGTTGAGCAAAGGAGTGAAAAAAATGTTCGTAACTCATTTTCTTTTCTATATTTGAAGGCCTCTTTTTAGTTCTAAAATTTTTTGGTGCCTTTAATATCTGTTTTTTAAAGATTTCATTCCCTTTGTGAATAACAATTGTTCTCTTAGAAGTTGCAATGTGTGTATTATCCGTTCCTGCATCAGATGATCCTTCTAGCCAACTTTTTTGTATATTAGTTTTGTTGCAGCTAGCACGGTTAAAAAGCTTTTTTGATTTGTTGAACCTTGAATGCTTTTCAACATTATTTCTATTCCGCTGGTTTTCTCTAGTTTCTCCTTGCCTTTTAGCATTGTTATAACCATAATTATTATCTTCCATTGTTAACACAGGGTAGGTAAAAAACTTGCTCTCAGCATAATATATGATTGATGTTATGTTTTAATGAAATGAAAAATTATTTTATTTTTGACATACTGTTTTGTTTCTTCTACTTCTTTATACACTAAAAGAAAATCATGGAATAATCACAAACTGATTAATTGATTAAACCTCTGATATATTTGTGTAACAGTTTTTAATGCTAGCCCTTGCTCAAAAAGTGTAGAATGTGTAACAAAAAATTTTAAGACATTTGTCAACGACTTTTTTGTTTAAAATGAAATTAAACGTATTTTGTAATAATTTTCTCAGCGGATATAATTATAGACTAGTATTTTTTATTTTCTGGCCTAAAATTTTTATTTTCATTTATTTTTTTTTTTTTAATATCAAACAAAATCACCTCTTGCTTGTGAAAAAAAAATAGACTGAGAATATTCCAGAATTAATACCAAGTGCTGGCCAAAATTGCTTTTTTCACAGCAAATTAGGTGGCATTTTGGCATCGCTTATCACAAAAATTGCTTTTTCTAAGGTGGCAAAAAAATTTTCCTATATAAATTCATCTGTTTTTTCTCGACGAACTATTTTTTATTTTAGTTTAAAAAGGATTCCTGGCAAAGTTTTCCTTTAATTAAGTACTTTGACTACAGAAATAAAAGTAGGTAAAAGACCACTACGTATTAATTAATTATAGAAAAATGGGTAAAGAAAAATCTCACATTAACGTCGTTGTTATTGGTCATGTCGATTCTGGTAAGTCTACTACTACCGGTCACTTGATTTACAAGTGTGGTGGTATCGATAAGAGAACCATTGAAAAGTTCGAAAAGGAAGCCGCTGAATTAGGTAAGGGTTCTTTCAAGTACGCTTGGGTTTTAGACAAGTTAAAAGCCGAAAGAGAAAGAGGTATCACCATTGATATCGCTTTGTGGAAGTTCGAAACTCCAAAATACCAAGTTACCGTCATTGACGCTCCAGGTCACAGAGATTTCATCAAGAACATGATTACTGGTACTTCTCAAGCTGATTGTGCTATTTTGATTATTGCTGGTGGTGTTGGTGAATTCGAAGCCGGTATCTCCAAAGATGGTCAAACCAGAGAACACGCTTTATTGGCTTTCACCTTAGGTGTCAGACAATTGATTGTTGCTGTCAACAAGATGGACTCCGTCAAGTGGGACCAATCCAGATTCACTGAAATCGTTAAGGAAACCTCTAACTTCATCAAGAAGGTTGGTTACAACCCAAAGACTGTTGCTTTCGTCCCAATCTCTGGTTGGAACGGTGACAACATGATTGAACCAACTACCAATGCTCCATGGTACAAGGGTTGGGAAAAGGAAACCAAGGCCGGTGTTGCCAAGGGTAAGACCTTATTGGAAGCCATTGACTCCTGTGACCCTCCAGCTAGACCAACTGACAAGCCATTGAGATTACCATTACAAGATGTTTACAAGATTGGTGGTATTGGTACAGTGCCAGTCGGTAGAGTTGAAACCGGTGTCATCAAGCCAGGTATGATTGTTACTTTCGCCCCAGCCGGTGTTACTACTGAAGTTAAGTCCGTTGAAATGCATCACGAACAATTAACTGAAGGTCTACCAGGTGACAATGTTGGTTTCAACGTCAAGAATGTCTCTGTTAAGGAAATCAGAAGAGGTAACGTCTGTGGTGACTCCAAGAACGATCCACCAGTTGGATGTGCTTCTTTCAACGCTCAAGTTATTATCATGAACCACCCTGGTACAATTTCTGCTGGATACTCTCCAGTCTTAGATTGTCACACTGCTCACATTGCTTGTAAGTTCGAAGAATTGATCGAAAAGATTGACAGAAGATCTGGTAAGAAGATGGAAGACAGTCCAAAATCTATCAAGATGGGTGATGCTGCTATTGTTAAGTTCGTTCCATCCAAGCCAATGTGTGTTGAAGCTTTCACTGAATACCCACCATTAGGTAGATTCGCTGTTAGAGATATGAGACAAACTGTTGCTGTTGGTGTTATCAAGTCTGTTGACAAGACCCAAACTGCTGGTAAGGTCACCAAGTCTGCTGCCAAGAAGTTATAAGTTTAACCCAGAAGTAAATCAATTAAATTTTTTCCTCCTCTCGTATAAACTTTCTGATTCTAGAAGTAAACTTAAAAACCAATTTATATAATATTATATAAAAATAATCAAAAAAAAAATATTAAAAATCTTATTTTTTAATTTTAATTAAAATATAATCCAAATCTAAAGCAGTTGTTTTGAAGAAGTTTATATAATTGTTGCTGTTGCAGCTTTTGTTAGCACGTGGTAATGCCAATATTTGGAAACCCTCATTGTTTAACACACATCCTTATATAAATCACATAATTATCTTGTTTATGTCTTTTGGTTGACTACAATATTGGCTTTTTTTAATAGTCTTTGTCTTTTTAGTGGTCTCTTTTTGAACAAAGTAAGGGTAGTTCCATATTATGTGTACTCATTACTGCTGAAGGTTGTTACATTAAACGTGAACAATATTGATCACGTTGAAACGCGTCACGTTAAAAAAGCAAATCTCAAGGTGGAACATTTTTTTTAAATTTTAAAATATAACATACAATTTCCAAAGACTCAAGGTAAGAGTTAAAAAGTCAATAAACCATATTCAATAAGCCTTCATATATCCATACCCTTGAAAGTGTACGAAGAGTCTAATGGAAGATTTTAAACCCGAAGCCTGGGCTAACAGCTCTACAAATGCCACCAACATCAGTTTAGTAGACACAAAGAAAGGAAAGATTGCATCCTTTAAACCAAGCTTTACTTACCCAATTTTTGGTGAAAATGAGCAGGTTTTTGGCTATAAGTCTTTGGAGATGATTCTTGTTTTTGATTCTAGAAATTTTACTCCTTTTGTGAATGTTAAATATACTGAAAAACTGGATGATGATCTGTTGTTAGAAAAGGCCAAAATGGATGCCAACGATGAAGAAGGGGAATATGAAGAGGAGGATTATGACGGAGCACAAAACAGCAACGAAAGTTTTGATGAAGAAAGCGATGATTATGAGGAAGAAAGCTTTGAATTTGATCCTTTAAAAAAACTGTTGAAGTTTTTACCTGCCAATGATATAACTATTAAAGACGAAGTCAACTGGGCCATGAAATGCAAAGCGGAAGATACTCTAGTAAAAGATCTCTTAGAAAGAGAGGGAGAGTTGATAAATAGTGACAACAAAAGCATTGTTTATAAAATCAATATTTCAAAGTTTAAGCAAGTTCATGATAGATTGAAAATTTTTGCTCTCTTTTTTATTGAAGGGGCCTCATATATTCAAGACGAAGATGATATCTGGGACGTTTATGTAATGGTGGAAAAAGAGACTTTTGAAATTATAGGATATGCAACATGCTACAAATATTGGTACTACGACATTGGGAAATCTGATTTTGATAGTTTAACTAAAGTTCCAGAAGACTATTCCTACAAAGGAAGAATCTCTCAGTTTTTGATCTTCCCAACTTTCCAAAATCAAAAATACGGTTCAAAGCTGTATAAAAGCATATACGATCACTGGTTGAAAGATTCTTCGATTAAATTGATTCATATTGAAGATCCTAATGAATCATTTGATGCGTTGAGAGACAAAAATGATTTCCAAAGAATTATTGATTCCCAATTCCAAAAGAAGATAAGTATAACCGACTTCAAGAGTTTGAACCTTTCCAAGAATGAATTAGAATTGATTTATATTGACCTGTTGGATGAACTGATTAAGGAATTTAAATTCCAGTTCAAGCAGGCCCAAAGACTACTAGAAATGGTATTTACTCTTCTGAATTTAGATGATTTTATAAGACTGATAATAATGAAAAGAGTTTATAAACAGAACTACGAGCTCCTGCTCGATTTCAACAAAGAAGATCGTAAGGAAAAATTAATAGAGACCTACGAAAACATTAAACAGGAATACTTTGAAAGAATACCTAGCTTAATACAAAACGATGACATGGAAGAACCTCCAAAAAAAAAAGCAAAAGTGTAATTAAAGCATATTCAAGCAAGAGTTTTATATATTTATATAATTAGATATCTACTTACGTTCAATAACTCTATAGTGTAGTAAAATGTAGCCCAGGCACATAAAGAAAATAATATAGGCAACTAATAAGCCAATATCTCTGTTCAAATTTAAAGCATTAAAGCCAACAGTGCTCAATATAGTTGCGCCAGGAACTTCTATAGTCAGTCCGAGCTTTTCGTCTTTCAAAGTTAAATCCTTAACTTCATTGATGATCAAAGCTTCATAACTGTAAAAGAACAAACTTCCATTTTTCATGTACTTGAATAAATCATTTGTTATTTGAGCAGTGTTTATAAACAATCCTGAAAATAGAACAGACCATAATAACAACAGAACTGTAAACATTATTGCAGCATTCAAGTCTTGGAAGAAGATACCAACAGTTAAGATTTCAAATGAAATTGCAAAGTTAAACAGTATCAAAATTGTCAAGAACTTAAAAAAGTAACTCGTTTCTCCATTACCCATATTCAACCCTACTAATGGATAAATTATAATAGCCAAAATAAAAGGTGGAATTAGTCTCAAGGGAATAATATCACTAATGATTTTGCTGATATAGTATGCAGATGGATGGTAGTAATTGTTGGATCTTTCTTTCAAAAATATTAATCTTTCTAAATAAAAGGTTGATAAACCAGTAAATGCCAAGAATCCTAAGAATAGAATCAAAAAGAAGAAAATACCCATTCTATTTTGGAAACCTGTTAGATCATTTTGAACATTGTAATATAGGGTACCCAAAAATAGAGACACGGCGACCGTTAGAACATAGTTTCCAATTAGTAACTTTGGGTTTCTGTAAACATTTTTGAAAGTTCTTGAAGAAAGAATGATTACTTGTTGGATCCATGATGCTTGGGAAGAATACATTTTTAAGTTAATGTTTAAAGATTCAACAGCGTTAGTGTTCTGAATTTGGTACAAAAGACCAGCGTACACTTGAGAATTTAAAAACTTGACTGCCAGTTGATGATTTCCTAAATCATGACCATTGTTTTCTCGTTTTCCTGATTGAATTACAGAGTTGTAATTGTGAGAAGCTTCATCTTCGGGAGAACACAATAAATGTGATATTTCACCTATATCGTTAGTTTCCAATGAATGGCCTTCTAAAAAGGATTCAGGTAAAGGTTTCAAATTTTCATCAAAAGTAATATCTAACAAGTAGTCAGCAATGTTGACATTTGATGGACACTCATAACCACAATTTGTTAAGAAGTCTTTCAACTCTATAACAGGTCCTGAGAAATACATTTCACCCTTTCCAAGGAAAATCAAAGAATCAAATTGCTCAAAAACATTAGCTCTAGGTTGGTGAATTGAGCAAACAACTGTTGTATTGTTATTTTTTGCCAAATCAGACAAGCAATCAATAACATTCTTACTATTGGCAGAATCTAAACCTGAAGTAGGTTCGTCCAAAAACAAAATAGATGGAAATTTAACCAATTCACAGCCAATAGCGACTCTTTTTCTCTCACCACCACTAATTCCTCTCTCAAACTCATTTCCAATTAAATGATCTTTGATATCATATATTCTCAAATCCTTCAAAACTTTAATCACAAATTGCACTTTAGTTTTGTATTTCATATTCTTCGGTAATCTGAGTAACGCACTGTTTAAAATAGTCTCATATACAGTCAAGGTTGGTAAAAAAAAGTTATCCTGATCTACAAAACCAATAGATTTCAATAAAGATGAATTGTTTGTATTCAGCAAGGATTCACCGTTCATCTTCACGGAGCCTGTAATATTACCAGATTTATGTTTGTTAGATAAAATATCAATTAAAGTGGACTTACCACCTCCACTGGGACCCATAATAGCAGTTAGTCCAGGTTGAATATGACCAGATATTCCTTTCAAAATGTTATTTTGTCTGGAGGGAACGCTGTATTTGATATCCTCAAAAGTCAAGGTTACACCAGTCTTGTCAGAGTTTATGAACTTTTCAAATTCCTCATCATCATCATCCTCACTCAGCAGTTTCTTATAAGCATTGTTGTTAAACATGGGGGACTTAGAAATAAAATCAACAGCCAAGATTACAAGGACTAAAACAAACAATGTGAAAATGCATAAGCCTACCACTTGTTTCCAAGTAAAAGCCTTCTTGATAGGCTGAGAGTAGCCAGGTATTTGCGAGTAGTGCATGCATTCACCACCATTACATTTCAAAGCAATATATGGATCACCAAATAATGTAGTAATCAAATCATTGATTGAGGGCTCGGTAAATTTGCATTCTTTGGAATTCAAATCACATGTGAACTCGCCAGGCCCCTTGATGGTCTCTTCCAAAAACTCTGATATATCAATGAACCCGCTTTTTCCACATAAAAATTCACCTGCAATACACTTACATTGAGCTTTTTCACACTTATAATGCGAGATATTCTTGGATAAATCAAAATCAAAAGCACATTCATCAAACCCACAGTAGAAACTTTCCACTTGGTTTGTCCAAAATTGAAAAAAGCATTCCTCAGTGGATTTGTCACAGTGAAAAGAAACCTGTGGCTTTTGATCAGGCAACAATTCTATAATCTTTGGATTTGTCACATCACAACCTTGATACAGTTTCTTGACGATAATACCATTCTTATTGCAAACTGCACCTTCTTTCAATTCATCATCATCAAAAAAGTCTCTACAAACTTCATCTGCATTACAAATGTTACAATTTATGCCTTCCCAGCCCTCATCACAGTCACATTGTTCAGTATATGTGCCATTATTCAAAGTCTCATTTCTTACCGGTCTTTTTTCATTTGTGCTGCTTAATCCACCACATAGAGGCTTTGAGCAATCCTGGCCTCCAAATCCATTCATACACTCACATTGACCATTAAACTCGTTACAGTTAGAAAACTGCTTACAGTTAAATATAGGAAGCATACAGTTGAAGCATGGTGGGCATTCGTCATCATTTGTGGGGTTGTTTGCAGATAAAGCCAATCTATAGGGATTCTTTGTTACAAGGCCTTCAACGTGAAAGTTTGTGAGAAGTTGAAACAAAAATAGCAATAAAAAGACGTTATTGCCTCTTCCCGTTAATTTCATTATTAAAACTTGTTAGTTTTTGGGTTCTTCGTCGTGTTTATAGATAACTAATGAATTTGCTTCTTCCAACCACTTATTGCGAAAATGATAAGGGGAGCTTCATCTTGCAAATCGGCGTTATTTTATCACGTGATTATTATACTTGTGTTCGGGTAACCTTGGTCGCGTGCCAGTACGCATGCCAACCAAAGCAAACCTCGATAACAACAACACAAGCCTGGTTTAGAAGGCCTCCTTTAAAACGGCAGCAACACCGTGTTCATTAGATTTGTTCCTGTTTTTAACACATTTGAAAGATATGACTGTTTTGAATGCTAAGCCCGCCATCAGAGGAAACACTTTACTCTTTGAGCGTAAATTTGTGCCTCTACAACAGGATGTTTCGTCTAATAACGTGAATATATTGAATGACGGTAAGATTCTTTTACTTGTGGATGATGATGAGAATTCAACAACCACCATTAACTATTTGCATGGTTTTTTAGGAAATTTTTCTGGTCTGGATATTGAAAAGCCTACTAGCAACGATGACGGCAAGAACAACTCTTTGTCGCAGTTCTATCAGAGAAAGCAGTTTAGTTTGGGCACTGATGAAAGAGACGAGTTGGGTCTAAACAAGTTTCTTAAAAAATCCGATCAATTAAACGATTATCAATTCTTAATTAATTCTCAGTATGAAACCAGTGTGAGAAAGGTTATAAAAAATAGCAAGTATCCAATATTTTTAGTTTTCACTAATAATTTCAATGTCCTCTCATTTGACTACAAAAATGATAACTCTATTGATCAAACGAATCACCAACATTTTAAGTTCTTGCAAAATGTTGACCACAGCTTTGAAGAAAGTGGAAATCCTGATTTGAGATACAATATATACTATGATGCTGTGTTTGACAGCACTGGTGATTACTTGTTCATTAGCAATCGGAAAGGTGATGTTCTGTTGTTTAAATACCATCAGCAGAGCAGACAATTTAAATTTGTTTCATCTAATAGTGTAATAGATAGTGATAATAGCAAGGATGAGTACCTAATCAGTTTAAGAAACCTATCTTTAGAAAAGGAAGGAACTACTTTTGGAGTACTAGGTAAAAGCTCTAAAAACAATTTTTACAAAATCTTTTTTGATATTAATAAAGAGGCCTCTGAAAACTCTGCACTTTCAATAACGAACAAAAGCTTTATGATCAGTGATTTTGTGAATGTTTCTAATAGGGTCTTTTATATTTCCGCAAATAAACTGTACGATGTCAATAATGAAGAACTAGCTATTTTTTCCAATTACGACTTAAAACAAATAATTTACATTAAATCTTTGGAACAGCTCATAATTTATTCCAATAATGAACTCTATATTTTTGATCTCAAAACGATGCAGCTTGTGGAGACCCCTGTTTTAAATTTTTTGATGAGAAAGCATAATGTTTCCAAATTAGATAATTCTCACTTATCCCTTAATATTCACGGTATTGATGTTTCAAATAACGAATCGATATTGACAGTTTTATACAGTTATACTACAAACGGAGGTGTTCGATATGTTACAAGCATTGACCGAGAATTATCATTGTCCATACTAAGATTGAAGGAAAACTGGGAATTAAGTGGATCGGATTATAACGACTCTGTAAAACTATGGTATTTCCAATACAAATTTTTTGGTGATAAACAACCTGAAAACTATGAGTCTCTTCTATTTCAACAAGAAAATTTTAATGATGAAGTGGCAAACTATGATCTGCCTTTTGAGCTATTCATTCAGAAAAACATTATTCAAAATAAGCAGTTAAATTTTAATAAATACCAAGCTCTGATTCAGAATACCAATGTTGTATCTTCGCCTCTGTACACCAAAGTTTTAACTCATTTTTATAACTATGCACAACATAATAAAGAAAAGATTGATAATCCCTTGGATCTCTTCTCTGTGCACCTGATTTCACTGAAACTGAATAAAAGCCAAAAATTTAGCAGTAGTCTAATAAACTTTGATTTTACAAATATAAGGTTCAAAGGGCCATTTATTGAAGACAGCTTTAATATCGATACATGTTTTAATACCAATAGTCTTGTTTCTAATAATGGATATAAGTGGAAATACTGTTTTTTGACATTGTTGCCTATATTGAGCACCAACACGAAGCACTGTACGACAACAGATATTGACATTATAGATATCTCTAAGGATTATTTTTTTAATGAATATGGCTGGTTCACCAAAACAATTTTAGAAGAATTAGGGAGAAAATCTATAGTGAGTGATATGGATTATATATAGGATGTTTTTTTAATTCTCTAAAATTTCATTTTTGGAATCAAAAAATGATGTCAAGTTTTCTATAATGTTAGAACCATCTTCTACTATAGAATCCCTGACCCACTTGGATAATTTTCCTTTAATGTTCTTGTTTTTGAATCTATCATCAACAAGAACAATACTTGAATAATCCTTGGCGTGTCTTATTGATCTTCCAACCGCTTGATTCACTTGTCTCATAACAATATTATCGACGAATTCATTAAAACCTTCTTTCAGGTGGTTTTTAATTAATGACATTTCAAAAGTGAATACATTAGGGTAAGGAAGGCCTAAACAAATGACTCCTCTAGCAAAATCATCTTGAAAATTAATGCCCTCACTTAATTTACCGCCAAACACTGCAAATAGCACAGCAGATGATCCCTTTTCAATATATTTACAGTAGGAATCAAATACATTATCAGTACCGTCCTTGTTGTCTTCTTTAAACACCTTTTTTACTGAATTTAGTTCTTTCCAAAGAGACTTTCGTTCGTTGAACCAGAAAGAGAACAAGGTGTTCAAGTATGTGTAGCTTTGACAGAAAATTATACAACCTTTAGGAATTACTGTTAACAAGTCGATTAATTTCAATCCAACGTCTGTCATGAAGCTTGGGGAAGTTCTATTAGCTTGCGTGAATTTAAACTTGGTCATAATATGGCATTGAATGTTTTCTTTAGGTATAACATGGCCAACTTCTAATTTAAGGGAACCTTCGCTGTAAATTTCTTTATTATCATTGAATATTATATCAAATTGGTTGAAGGGTTGCATTGTGCCTCCAATTAATATCATTTTTAGGCACTTCGATATTACATTCGATACAATTGTGGTTGGTGCAAATGGAAGATAATTCAATCTCTCATTTTCGTAATACCATACACCATCTTTAACTTTGTTATTTGTCAAAATAGATAAAAACTTGATGAGTTTGAATAAAAGAGGTGTTTTTGAAATTGTCAATTTCTCCTTTATCATATAGGATTGAAGTTTTTGAGCAAGGTTGCTGGTTTGCATAAAGGAGATTAAATCGTTGTTGTTTAAACTCAAAAACGGTAGTAAATCAGTTGTCTTCTTCTCTTCATACTCATTTCTCAAGTGTTCGCTTAATTGATTTAATACTCTTTTGAGCTTCAAAAGCTGGATTTTGTTCTTTGGCAATAACTTTTTACCAAACTTTTGCAAATAAATTTGAACTCCTTGGAAAAGCAAACTCACTTCACTGGAGGAAATAGTACATCGATTCATATCTATAAGAGTATTGACTAGGTTGTGTGCTTCGTCAATTATTACAATACTGTTTGACAAATCGATATTTAAATTATCCATAAAAAGCAGCTGGTATGGCAGAGTAATAATCTCTGCTGACTCAAACAAAGATTTAATTCCATAGTAAGGACATTTCTTAATACTAAGGCCAAGTTCATTAAGATCTTCGATATCCAAAATATCCTTGTATATTAGTTCTGGAGGAAACCCAGTGTCCTCTTCGTCATTGCCTTCATGATGTTGTAAGTTTTTGAAGTATACACATTTTCCATCTTTTCTTAAATCTTGACAGCTCTCGTTTATTTTTTCCATAGACCAGGAGGTTGTGTTTATGCTCTTATTGCAGCATAGCTGTCTTTTAGACCCAACAGGTAACAGTTTAATTTTCTCTCTTTTTGACAACAGTTCTGCAGGAGAAGCGTCATGTTCAAAGGAAGATTTCAGCTGAACCTTCTTCAATTGGTCAGAGAACTGCTGCAGCTGAGAATGCGTTCGTGAAGCAAATATAATTTTAACCGGTTGTTTTGTTATTTTATTATTCTGTAAGAAAAAGCTGTTTTTTTTATTTTTTAAGTGACTACTAATGCCACTTCTTTTCTTTGTATCATTGATGTTTTTTATTAGCTGCAGGATCTCATCTTCTATAGCATCGTTCGATATCAAATATTCTTCGTCCTCATCTTCTTCCCCATTAGTTTTCGTTTCTATTTCCACATTGATTTTCCTCTTTTTTATTGCTTTCTGCTCTAGACTCGATAGATTTTTAATAGTATAATTGTCAATGTTATTTTCAAAAGCTTCTAATGGTGCAATTATGCTTGCTTTCAAATTCTTTTCATAAGAGGAAGTGATCCAATCAGGATCATCTGAATCATCCAGCAATTCATCCTTATTATTCTTCCCCAGCAAATATGTCACTTTGTTTGCTCTTATGTATGACATTACGGAGCATATTAGCGAAAGCGTTTTCCCTGTCCCAGTTGGAGATTCAAAAAACCCAATTTTGTTAGCATTGGAACTAAGCAAATCTTCGTATATACTCGTCATCAGCTGCAGTTGAATGTCATAAGGCTCGTATGGGTGACCATATTTATTCTCTATGCCGGCGTGTTTTTCCATTTGTTGCAGCTTTTGAGACACACAATTTAGGTCCTAAGATGTCTAATTGTGATGCTTTCTCACTGGTCTTTTACACACTCATCGTTCTCTTCTTCACCATTCATTCTTTTACGGCCTTTTTTTCTTATTTCAAAGTCTAGGCTCTGCCAATAGCAAAGCAAGAAAACTATTAATCCAAAACACAATCAATCCAAAGAAAAAAGCAATTCTTTCATAGAAAACCCAATTTCCAGCAGATTTGCTGTTTTTTAAAGCCTATAATCTGTTCCAAATTTAATGAACTCATTATATAGGTTTAAGCCAGGGCCTCAGCTTTCTTATGCCTACCGGAGTCCTGGAGCCAATAATAGAAGACCACCCACGTTACCCGGTCTGCCCAATACATCCCTCACCCGCCCACAGCAGTCTAGAAAAGCTTTTGGTGCATCCATGCCTGTGGCAATTCTCCCTTTTTTATCCACAGCAGTTACCCGGCTATTTTACTCCTCCCCCCTTGAAATCTTTTTTCAACAATCTTATTTTGGACCCTGATTTTACAACCTGCAATTATTTTTCCGCATTGGGACGTGGATGGGCACAAACACAAAAACCATGTCTTTTCCCATTCTACCGTATATGCAACTTCTTCCTTGCTTCGGGGAAAGTTTAAATACAGAAATGTTCAAATTATTCCCGTATCGAGTTCGATGTACTTCTAAGGCAATTTTCATAACAGGTGGCAATAGTAACCAAGAAGAAGCGTTTCCTATCAAATTTTAATTAGAAATACTTGAAGCAGAAGCATCCTGTATTATATTATATTCTATTTGCTTATATCGTATTCTTTTTGTTCCTTTGTGTGTGTTTTTGTTATATAATGGAAGAAGTAAACGATAATATTACTGATGGTGAGTCGGCAACAGAAAGAGGAATAAATGACTCTTTTGAAGAAGAAAACAAGGACAATACTGCCAAGCAGTCGGGCTTTGGTATAAGAAAAAGGCTGAGAAGCGGTTACAACAAGCGATTTGCATCAATAATGAGTGGCAATTCTAAAGCCCCTCAGCAAGAGGGGGTTTCTTTGGACAATAGCACCCATAACTTCGGAAAAATAGGGAAGATAGTTTCAAACCATTTTCCAGAAAGACACAACGCAACAGATACGCTTCCGGAAATGAATGTTGAAAACGCCAGCAACACCTCCCTGTACATTTTAAGAAGAAACAACAGCAGGCAAAATAGCCGAAGCAACTCTTTGGTCAACAGTCTTTATTTAAACAACCTCAACCATTCCGGAACAGCTAATAATGGCTTGTATGTGAACACAAGTGGCAATTCCGGATATAATACGCCGAAAATGGGTCCAGAAACACCTGCTATGGTGACCCCGAACCTGGGGTACAACCACAAATATCAAAACAGTGTTTCCTCCTTTTCCTCCATGGATTATGATAATAACAACAGCAATGCAGGACTGTGCACTCCTACGCCGACAACATCGAATTTAAGCAATTTCTTTCCCGCTCCCATTGATTTAACGAATGAATTCATCAATATTTTGAAGCAGGAGTATGAGAACTACTGTTTAAATCCCAAGGCAACCCCTTTTGACCAAAATAACCCACCCCCTGGTGTTATTGAAATTATTTTTAAAAAAAGCAAATGGCACGTAAAAGTCCAGAAATTATACATTTGCAAGAACAACAAGAATCAGATTTCCTTGGATAGCAACGACAGTTTGTATAACATTCTGAAACATATATTGATGGATAATAACTATTCTGCAAGACGAAATATCTCCAGAGCTAATTCTGTGAGCTCTTTTCAATTAGATATGAACTATCCATTAAGATACAATAGCAATACATTAGAAAATAATTTAAATTTAGAAATTCAACAACCAACTCCATTCAATGAAACAAATGCGTCTTTTACAAGCTATTTAGATAAAGTCAACGATATTATAATGGATGTTGGAAACGACCAAGAGGTGAAAAAAACGGACGATAAAACAGACTACAGTAACACAAACACCCTAAACAGTGGGAATCCTTCCAACCCTATTTTGTTTTCTCCTAGAAAATTGAAAAGAGAAGAGAGTGTTGGAGCTCATAAAATTGATAGTTTTGATAGTTTACTGGAAAAGAAGGTTAGTGAGCTTTCAAGTATAGGGAGTTTGGAGGAGATTAATGATACCAATAGAGAAACAGAACCTTCCACTGAACAACAGTTTGTTTTGGAACAGGCGCCAAATATTGAGAAAAAAAAGTAATGCTGATTAGATAAACAGAGTGAAGACATATGTAAATAGGGTGTGACTAAAACCAAACATATTTATATGAAATATTAATGTAATAATATAATAAAACCCATTAAAAGAAGGGCTGTCTGTCGGATATAAACATTTCTTTTTTTTAATTTGTTGTAGATCACGTGTATAGCAATTTCCCTTTTGGGAAATGAAGAGTTCTTTCTTTTTTTTTATTTTCAATATGTTAATCAAATCTTCATTATGTCAGGCAAACTAACGACAACTTCAAAAGAACACCAAATAAGCAACCAAATTACTTCATATATACTGTTGAAAATGGAGCTTTATAATCCTGGCTCTAATCTTATAGATTTGGAAATTGAATTATCCAAACTAAGAAAACACAGGAAATCTAAATTAGAAAACCAAAAGCATATAGCTATCATTTTGGAAGCAGTTGAAGAAAACTTAAATGAAGCTCTACCAGGTAACGTATCAGTTGCTAACTATATGGTTTCATTTTTGTCTTTGCTGGATCAAGCTTTAGAAGATGAAACCAAGGAAATCAAAGATTTGCAAATGTGTAGTTCATCGATGTACTTGTTAGACATTGCTTTCAGATACACATCTAGAGCTCTTTTAAGAGAGAAGTTCATTGATTTGCTAGCCAAAATTGGTCCATGTATAACAGATGAAAAAACTGATGCACCATTATTAAGATCTTCTATTGGAGCCCTAGAAACCTTGTTGATTAATCAAGATTTAAAAACATGGGCTAACAAAGAAAACTTACAGCTAAACCCTTTAAGAGGTTTGAACGCTGTTTTAGAGTTGTGCTTAGACTCCAGACCTAAAGTCAGAAGAAGAAGTTTAGAAGCAATTGAAAATATCTTATCAAATCCACCAGGAACTAAAAAGGATTCGGATAATAACAATGAGGTTGTAGAACATATTGCAAGTAAAAAAATCATTGATTATGCTATCAATGCTTTGAAGGCAGTAATGGGAAGCAAAAACGACAAAGAAACTACTAATATACAAATTCAATTATGCAAACTTTTTGAAGTTATTGTTGTCACAAACCAATATCCAACAGAAAATTTAGAAGCATTGATTTTATTGTTGTTGAAAATCTGTAAAAGCAATGAAAACGATGTTTTTTTGATTTCAAATATTTTTCTTCTTTTCAACAAAATCTTTACCAATGAAAATTTGAACATTAACAATGTTTTGAAAGCTGTTATCAACTTGAAGCCATCCATTAACGATGAGCTGCTAGCTTCTAACTGGTGTGATTTGATAAGCAAAGGTTGTGTAACCTTATCCAAAAAGGACTCTCTGCATTTCTTTAATAACGAACTATTACCAACTTTCCAGTCATTGAAAATGTTTTTGCAGAGTGACAATTCTAAAATTGTTGATAGATGTTACAACGCATTGAATGATCTTTTTGCTGAAACTATCCAGCAAAGTGTATTAATTGAAGAAGATGTTAGTGTTGATGAAACTATTAATTTACTAGGCTCTGAATGTTTAGAATTACTGTCATCGATTTCTTACTCGAATGCATTAGCCAGCTCTTTAAATTTAATTGCTACAATAGTAAACAAGATTTCTTTGAAATCAAATAACTCCAACTTTATTGAAATCTTGAAATTAGTAGGAGAATGGAGATCTGATGAAGAAAAGGCTAGCAATGAGAATATGGCTGGTTTAGAGTTAGTTATAGGTGCTTTCCTAAAAAATGCTGGTACAAGAGAGGTTTTGAATGTATTACCTTTGAACTTAAAGAAAGGATCCAAAGGATCAGGTAGAGCGTGGTTGTTTCCCTTGGTTAGAAACTACACTAGATATTCACAATTGGCTATCTTTATTGAAGAATTCATGCCAATTTTGGAAGTTTTCAACGAAAAAATGGTCAACTCACCAAAGGAATCTATGGAAATGAAGATTTTTGAAACAGTTGTAAATCAAATTTGGAACTGTTTGCCTAGCTTTTGCTGGCTACCGCAAGACATGGTTGAGGTTTTCACCGATCAGTTTGCCAGTGACCTATGTAACGTTCTATACACCAAAGTTGAACTAAGAAGTTGTATTTGTCATGCGCTGAGAAATCTAGTAGAAAGTAACTTAGTTGAATGTAGCGATTTATTGTATAAGGAAGATTTTTTTCCACAAGAAGTCCAAAAAGCTAACTTAAAATACTTGGAAACTACTAAAGTTGCAAATATGCTATCGGTTTTATTCAATATTTTCTCTCAAACTCACCCTACGAAAAGACATTTCTTATTGACTACTATTGAATGCTATTTGAATATTGCTGCAGATTCTGATATAAATGAAACGTTTAACAATGTATGTTCAATGTTGAAACAAGAGTTGGCTAAGAATGATGTTGTGCAAAACAAAAAAGAAGAGTTTCCAGCTGCTACTTTAATGGATATTATTGTTACAATGATCAAACACTTGCCTGCAGAATCATACAATATCTTATTTTCCATTTTCAATATAACTATGAAGTTAAAACAGCAAACAATGCAAAAAAAATCATACAGAATTATTTCCAAATTATCTGAACTGGAAGATGGTAAAACAGCAATAGCTCAATTCATTGGTAACATTGAAGACTTGTTGGTTGAAGAATATCCAAACTTGTTGACCAATGCAAGAGCAAGTAGATTGCAAGCACTAAAAACTGTTGTTGAATTATTGCCAAACGATCACATGCACTTTATAGTCAACATTATGACTGAAGTGGTTTTGTCCACCAGAGATGTTAATGAAAAGACTAGGGAGTTAGCCTTTCAAACTTTGATTTTGGTCTCTGACAAATTTATAAACAATACTGATGGTACTTTCATTTTAGATTTTTCTAAATTGCCTTCAATGGAATCAAATGAAAGAGTCAGTGTTTCTTTTAACACTTTATTGGAATTGGTTTCTGCAGGTTTGGTTGGTGACTCTCAGCACATGGTATCAGCTACTGTCACTGCATTTTCTTGTATTTTCTATGAATACAAAGATCAAATAATTACTGGTGATTACAAGCAACAAATTTGGGAAATTTATGAAACTATTGAGTTGTACTTAGATTCCAATTCCAAGGAAATTGTCAAAAGTTGTATTGGTTTTATCAAGGTTGTCATTTTAACTTACCCAGTTGACGAGTGTAGACCAAGAGTACAGTCTTTGTTGCCAAAACTTCTTAGATGGTCAAATGAACATACTGGACATTTCAAGAGCAAGGTTAAGCATATCATTGAAAGAATGGTTAGAAGATTTGGTGAACAATTCATTGAGCAGCATTTCCCAGAATCAGACAAAAAACTGTTCACTAACATTAGAAAACTGAGAAACAGATCTAAAAGAAATGCTGCTAAAGAAGATGAGGAATGGAATGAAGAGACGAAAAACAGCAGTCAACAGCAAGCAGGTGCTTCTAAGTCTAATAGATTTTTATCTGCTTATGACGATGTTTTGAATGCTTCTGATAGCGATTCCGATGAAGATGTTCAAGCATTTGACGAGGAAGGTAACAAGACAAAGAGACAAGGAAATAGCAATAAGCAATATATTATGGAGAACAAAGGCCAACCACTGGATCTTTTGGACAGTAAAACATTAGCTCATATTTCTTCTTCTCTACCAATTAGAGAACAAAAGAAGAATAGACATCAATATGAAAAGGATATTGATGGTAGAATTGTTATTAATGGGGAAAAATCAGACCAAAAACCTGAAGAAGATCCATTAGGTGGTTTACCCTCTGGTATTAATGCTTATTTAGATGCTGTGAAGCAAGGTCCAATTAGAGGTCAAAGAAACAAACTGAAATTTAAGAAAGGCACTAGATCTGGTAACAACAATGATGATGATGATGATGATTTTATTGAAGACAATAAATTGAACAAAAATAGACAATTGTTGAAAAACAAGATTGGAAAGAAAAGACCTCAAAAATTTAAATCTAACAGAAAATTATAGATGGCTTATATAATCATTTATGTATAGGAAATTTCATTAGAGAAAAGTTTATTACAAATATAATACTGCAAACAAGAATTAAAATTCATTGGATTGGCCAAGCCAATTCAAATCTATATCTATATCATCTGTGATTGGTAGCTCAGGCATTTTAATGTCGTTCAGTTCCTCCAGTAGTTCATCCACTTTGTTTTCATCATCCTTCTCAGTTTTGCCTTGTTCAAAAGAAAGCATAAACTGTTTCCTGTTTCGAAGAAGATTCAGATGGCTAATAACTTTGCTCTGCGTTTCATTTGTTTTCTCTTCTATTGGCATGCTTAAAGCTTGATTATTCGATGCAACATCGTCCGAATCATCATTCAAAAAATCAATCTTTCTCTTTTTAGCAAAGCTCAAAGGCCTTAATATTTCTGGAGCCAAAATTGTATCTAAGATGTCGTTCTTTTCGTTTGAAGCATTCTCCTTATCATGATTTTCTTCCTCTTCTAGTGATGCTGGTATTTCTTTGGTCAACGCCGAGATAACTTTTGTCCTATCATTTAAATTATTCAAAAAGTTAAATGTTATCCAATCCAAGTTTTGATTTGGATCTAAATTGGATGGAACGTTGCTGCTTTCATGTTCTCCTGAATCACCTAAGGCTTTATCAGCAGTGTTATTGCTGATTTTATTCACATCCACATCACTATTCAAAGTACTGCTATTGAACACCTTAAGATTTTTTATTCTTAACTGTTTGGTTAGGTTTCTAAAATCAAAATTATAGACAGTATTTTCTTCAACCCATTTTTGAAAGTACTCAATACCTTGAGTAGCTTCTTGTTCTATGATACTTGTGTTTTTGTTATTGGTAGAATCTTTAATCTGCAGAACAGTTTCGTCAACGTTATAATTATCGTCACATATAATGTTGAATTTGTTCAAAAGATACCTTAGTTCAGTTAAAAACAGCTTATCTTCACCATCATTCTTGTTTTCATTTATTATTTGGCCTAGTTCTTTTATAAATCCTTCAATTATCTTCAACTGTAAGTCAGTTAGGTAATTTAGCAGGAATCGACTTTCAACTCCATCAAATCCACAACTTTTCAGAATTAAACCGATATTCCTTGTCATGAGTTCTTTAAAAAACATCTCATTGCTAGATGTATTACTATACAACAGCTGAAAATCAGACATTTGAGCTGTATATTAATAAGAATGATCTTCTTGGTCCTGTTTCTCTTTGTGTTTTATTATTCTTGGTAAAAATGCAAAGTTGGCTGGAGAAGAGTTGAATGTTGGTTCATGTCATGTGACAGATGTTGGGTCACCTGGTTTTCAAGCAAACTTCTCCCTCAATAATAACTTCATCAATATCTTAAGATCCAAACAAGAGAACGTCACTTAAACAACAGTTTTAATTAAGCCTTTTGGTTGTTTTTTTTTATAAAATGACAATAAGGATAATGAGCTTTGAAGAATATCGAGAATCTGTGTTAAAAAGACGGTATAATCTGCTTTTAGACTCAAACTCCTTGAGTAAATTCTATAAGCATAAAATACGTTTAATAAATATGAAATATATTGAGAATAAAAATATAACAGAGGTACAAAACATAACTTCAAATGAAATTTTTCTCACATTTACCGACACTCTCCCCAATGACGACTTGATAAAACTGTACGTAGATGTTTCGGATTATTATGGCTACGTAATGGGTGATTATTTTCTTCAAAATGGAATGGTGTATGAAATATGGTGCGGTTGGAAGTATGATACCAAAATAAAGGATTACAAATTAAAAATACTGTATCTAGATAGAATGTAGTATATATATAGACCTGCAATTTGCCCTTTGGTAGAGCATCCGGCAGTTTGTTTACACTATAAACAAACCATTTTATAAAATTTACCCGACCATTTATATGATGCATGTAGGAAATGTACCATAATTTGCAACTAGTTCTACAGTACTGGAAGTTCTTGGTACTTTTAGATGTGCTTATTCTTTTAGTTAAGAGTCTGTAAGCGTTCTGAAAGACTCTTGCAATGTTGATGTTGTTTACAAACAATTTGATAACTTCTTATAATTTTAATTATGTTTTTTAATTTTTTAAAATTAGTTAACTACATGTAAACATCTATTTTTGTTTTGGATATACAAAAGTTGTTTTTAAAGCATAATTATACATAACTTCTTAAATATAATAAACCTTAAGCTATACGACGTTATTAGGAATTTTATATCACCTGTTAAGTAAAAAGTTTTAGTCACCAAAGTGATAGAAATAGAAGAGCTGCCACTACAGCTTCAATACCTCTGTTTATGATAGCCAATGTTTTCATATGAATACTGCTTATAAACCCTTATTTTATGCAGGTTTACAAAAATTAAAAAGTGCATCGTGATCCAGTAGTATAGCGTGGCTGGAAAACAGAGGCATACACTAGAGCATATTTTTTTCTTTTTAATTTCTTAAATTGCTTAGAGTTTGGTCTCTTTGCAGCATAGGGAGCTGTTTGGATGGTAGATCATTTTTCCTTGTCATGTATATATATGCCATAAGTGTTATTGTGATTATCATTTTACTTTCATCTTGGATTGCTTATATTTAACGATTTTCTACAGACATGCCTCTATCTTTTCAGCAAAAATATTTTTTGCTATGCTTTCCAGTTTTATCCCTTTGTCCTTGCTGCTCTTAGTCATTTGATGTAGCCTTGGCCTATACTGCAGAAATTTGTTTTTTGTTATATATTATGCTGCAGAAAATTGTCTTTAATGATTTTTCTTGATGCAGAGAGTTTAATCGAGTCAGCATATGCATCCCAGCCCATCGAATTCAACAGCCCTCCCGCAGTGGCTATTAATCCTCCAGCCTGTTTTATCAGATGAAGTAACTTGTTTCTTTTCTAATTAAAAAATTTAATTAATTTAATTATACTGGCTTATGTGCTTGAGTAAGCTTCTTAGTACAAACTTTCAAGGCTGTTTACATAAACTCAGTGTTTCTAGGAGAAGAAAAGAGAACAAAGGCACTGTTCTCCTCGGCATAACACTTTTCACACTACCATGAAGCTTTTTTTTACAAGAGTTAATTTTTCAGCTTCATTCAACATGATAAACGTTTGCTCCAGTAGCTTGGTTTCCAAACAAATAAAGAGCACTCTTTAACTGAGCCTTGTGAACAATGGCATAGACAATGGGCATGAGTTGAATTAATAAAACTCCGCCAGAGTTACCCGACCACAAATGTATCACGTGCAATTTTTCGGACTTAATTTGTTTGCCTGCTGCTATTTGTTTGTGCAACCATTCATTTCACTTTGGTTGTAAAAACAAAATTTTTTTCAAGTGAAATGGTTAGCCTACCAGTTCAAGTTTATTAAGGGAAGCTCCAAACGAACAGTATTCCCTAAGCACCAATACCCATAGCAATATGTCACACATTCAACAACATCCATTATCAGAAAGCGAAGTCAATGATGAGCTAGTTAAAATGCAAAACTTCATCAAGAAGGAAGCCGAAGAAAAAGCCAAGGAAATCAGATTAAAAGCTGATCAAGAATACGAAATTGAAAAGCAAAAATTAGTTCAAAAGGAGATTTTGATCTTAGAAGAACAAAATAGCAACAAGTTAAAGAAGCAAGCTTTAGAAAACCAGATTGTCAAATCAACAGTCAACAACAAAATGAGATTAAAATTGCTAGAGAGCAAGAACCAGATCTTAGATGAAATATTCGAAACCTCCTTAACACAGTTGAAGAAGATTAACGGAAACAAGAAAGAATATACAGCCATTTTAAAGCAGTTGATTTTAGAAAGCTTGTTCAAGTTGCTAGAACTTTCTTTTATAATTAAGTTGAAAGAAGAAGATGTTTCTTTGATTAAACCGATCTTGAAGGATATTGAGGCTGAGTATTTGGAAATTTCTGGGTTACCAACAGTCGAACTGGTTATTAGTGATAACGAGTTTTTGGTACCTGGAAATGTTGGAGGTGTTATCGTCGCCAATAAGGACAATAAAATTTCAGTTGACAACACCTTTGAAGAGAGATTGAAATTATTGAGGGACGAAAGTTTACCAGCAATTAGAGCTATTTTGGATTTATAAACAGATAAGCAATGTGCTAAGATATAAATATATATGTGCCAACCAGGTTTTAATTAAAGCTGAGCTGTAAAGAGCTAAACGATTGAGGACGATCAGCTTCAGAATGACTGGCAAAGGCATCAATCACGTGACCAGCGAAAGCGCTTTTCTTTTTTGTTGTTTTTCGTTTTCATTTGAGCAGTTTTTGGCCACAGTAGCCATCAAAACCAACCCATTTGAAGAGCCAGGAACCGCCACTGCCAGTATATTTAGAGAGTAAGCAATACTATTATCTTTTTGTATTATAACAATAAGCGTTTGGCTGAAAAAAATGACTATTAGCTCTTTAGTGGTACCGAAAATACGGAAGGAAAATACACAGAAGCAGGAATCGATGGGCAATATATTCTCATTCAAAGACGAGCCTCAGAAGCAGTCTTTTTGGCAAAAAGCCCTTCATTATTTTGTCCCTTATGAACAGACAGTTGAGTATTCAAGAACATCGTCTCCTTCTTCATCTAGATCCAGCTCCAGAGTGTCGTCCTCTTCCCAGGAAAATAACATGGTTGGGCCGACCTTCAAACAAAAAAGAAAGCAGGTTTCAGATGAAGTAATAAATTTAGAAACTCCTAATAAGATTAGAAAATTGAATTTTAATGACAGTAGTGAAGATCTAAGGATTAAAATGTCTGCTAACAATCTTCAGTCAAGAGAGGCTTTGAAGAAAAACAACAGTTTTGATTTTTCCAAAATAACTATTAAGAATCCTGACCGTAAGAAAATGACATATAATACTGGTTCTAAACTTGCCCAATATAAAAGGAATTACTCCATTAATGATAAAAACAGTAGCGGGTCTGATGCTGTGTGGAGATCGCTGTCTTTAATGTACAAATGTCAAGACGACAAAGTTCCTGAACTATCAAAAGATTTGAGTTATTTAAACAAAGATCCCAATAACAAAACAAGATTTGGCAGGATTGGAAATGCTTACGAAACAAGACTGCGTAAGAGTAGAAATGAAATTGCAGAGAGTGATGATGATATTATTTTCATAAGTGAAAGAAAAATTCCAGTTTATGAAAAGCTTAATAAAAAGTACAATGATAGTTTAGTTTTCAACAAGAAGTATTTTGAACTTGTGTATGAAAAATACTTAGCAGCTTGCAAAGAGCAAAAAAAAGTGAGAGATGAGTTACTAATGTCTAAATTAGTGTCCAAAGAAACTATTTTACCAAAACTAACAGACGAAGAGATAAATAAAGTTAAAAAAGAGTTCAACCAGAGCACAAGACGTGCTGTACGATTATCCAACAGATTCAAATTAGACATATACAACACAGACTTTGCTACTTTGAAACCCGGCCAATGGCTGAACAGTACGGTGATAGAATACTTTTTGAAAAGCTTAGAGGCGGAAGATAGCAGATTAGTAGCTTTTTCGCCGTTTTTCATAACAAAGCTATCTAGTGATGGTTTTAATTCAGTCAGACGTTGGCTAAAGATGAAAAAAAAAGATATTATGAAAATAGATAAAATGCTGATCCCAATCAATGTAAATGAAAATCACTGGGTATGTGCAATGGTCGATTTCAAAAACAAAAAGATTTTGTACCTGGACTCCTTGTGTAACACTAGCAACAGATCAAGTTTCATGTATTTAGAGAGGATTAAAGATTATGTTATCAAGCAAAGTGAACGAAAAATTGGTCAAGATTTTGAGTTGGTTCACCTACCCTCGCAGCAACAAAATAACGGGTTTGATTGTGGTATATTTATTTTGATGAACATGTTACAATTGGCTAAAGATATCCCATTTGTACTAAACCAAAACGATGCTTCTGATTTCAGATATCACATTGCAAATGAAATACTGAAACACGGACTATAAATAGATTTTTATATAAAGGACTAATCACAGAATAACTAAATTTGTGGTTTTCCAGCTTTATTCAAGAAAATTGGATCAATTGATAAAACGTTTTTTAAAAAAGAAAGAAATATGGCTATTCCAAAGCCAGTGAAACATTTTTAGTTGTGATATTCAAAAATTACTAGATTTGGATAAATACACAACTGTTAGACAAAAAATCAGCTGTTATAATAGAAGCTTCGTGCGTTTACTGTCGATGCTGTGTAGAGAGCCTCAGCATTCAGTTCTAATGTACATGCAGAGCTTATATTCACGTGACCTATTTTGGTGTTCTAGCTCTGTATCTCATCATACACAGGCCATGCCCCTACCGAGCAGTAAACAGAGCTGTTTATTTTACTTTATATTTTGGCACTTGAACAAAACTCTACTCAATTTGGAACAATCCTGATGTTTTATTTTTGCTTCAATTTGCTTTTCCCACTAGAAACCTGAACAGAATAATGATCTTTGCAAGGAGTTGCGGTTCTGCTTTGCTCCCGTTTTCAAGACGGCGCAAGTCACGTGTAATGTTTTTCACATGCCTATTTGTTCCAGTGTCGGTATATACAGATATCTCAGCAAAGGAATAGAGCAAAAGAGGATATGCCCATATAGAACCAACGATTATTTTAGCCAAGCAGGTACTGGATAAAGAATGAGCTTTGAAAACCATGATAGTACAAAAGTAGATGACGAAAAAAATCCAAATTCAGAATCTAATCCCATGCAAAAGAAAACATTTAAAAAGTCAAAAAAGGTGTTGCTATCCGATGATGTTAAGAAAATCAACCACATAAAGAGTGAACACAAAAGAAGGAATTTGATGAAAGAAAAGCATATGAAACTCATTGAAATTGTGCCGAAATTAAACATTGAACATCCGAAGTATGCGGATGAAGTGGAAAGAATAAAAACAGGAGTCGAACCCTCAATAAAAAAAGAGTTTGATCCCGATTTAGAGTTTGTTTTGAGCTGCAACAATAAAAGCAATGATCCATCTAAACAACTTGAAAAGCTGGTACAAGCTATTCATTCGGAAAGATCTATCTACAAACTGTCGAAGGAGTATTTGCTGGAGAACTATGCATACAATGCCAAGCTCAAAGAGTACATTAGTCATCTCATATCAACAAAGCAAATTGAACTGAACGATGAGCTGAGTGGGATCCTGGGTCTTCTCACGTCATAATATGGAACTCTTCTGTTAGCGCAGACCCCAAGATGACTTGCTGATCACCACACATTCACTGAAGGCAGCTTCAATCACGTGTTCAGAGGAGACCTCGGTTGCAGTAATACGTATTTTTTTGCCAACTCTTTCCAGGAGTTTAGCATTTTTCACTTATATAGCGACGAACTTTGAAACAAGAACTTGAATTAAAATCTTAATAACCAGAGAACTTTAACAGTATATGAAGGAAAAATTAACTGCATTAGATCTAGAGGTTTCTGTTAACGAGCTAGAGCAAAATCTAGTTGGCTTGAGATTAAATAACATCTACAATGTTGAATTTAACAATAAACAGTTTTTATTGAAGTTTCAGAAGCCTAATGTCAAACAGAATCTGGTTATTGATTGTGGTTTGAAGTTATATATAACCAAGTTTTCTAGAAACACACCGAACACACCTTCTGGATTTATTATGAAACTAAGAAATTTTTTGTCAAACAAAAAATTGACTGGTTTGAAGAAAATAGCCAATGAAAGAACCATTGTGTTTCAGTTCAGCAATGGGTTGTTTTACCTGGCACTTGAGTTTTTCAGCAGTGGTAATTTGCTTGTTTTGGATGAGAATTTGAAAATCTTACAAGTTTTTAGAGTAAACGAAGAGCATAATGTGAAAATAGGAGGCTTTTACAATCTATTCAATCCATTCGAGTTGTTTAATGAGGCTTCTACTTTGACATCTTCGTTTTTAGACAGCGACTCTGTAAACATTAACAGAGAGTATTTAGAGAGCATATTAGAACAAGAGAAAATGAAGATTAACAAAACCGAAAACACAAACAACAAGAACTTCAAGGTCTTGCCAATTTCTAAGTTGTTGTATTTGAATTATCCTACTTTGACTAACCAATTGATTCAGGATAAATTGAAGGTGGTTGGTGTAAATCCTAAGGAATCTTGTGCTAATTTTTTTGAAGCTAATGAATCAACCATTGAGAGCTTACTTAAAGCTTTGAAAGAATGTGTAAGTGATATCAAACTTATTTTGGATACAGATAAAAATAACAGACGAGGTTACTTGACAAAAATTAAAAATCCTTCATTTTTAGAAACTGAAGAAGTAAATGCTGAAACCAATCCTGAATTTTTGTATGACAGTTATTCTCCTTTCAAACCATCAGATGCCTCTGCCCTGTTTGATGAAATTACTGGTGGATACACTTTTGCCATTGATAAATTTTACTCTACCTTGGAACTGTTGAAGACATCAACTAAAACAAATAACTTCATATCCCAACAGAATCGAAAACTAGAACAGACTAAATTAGAAAATCTTAAAAGAGTTCAGCAGCTGGACGAAGTAAGTGTTTCCAATGAAACAAAGGGAAACATCATAATTTTCAACGTAGATATAGTTGAGGAGTTGATTGAGACTATCAGAGACTTAGCAGTGAAAAATCAAATGGACTGGAAAGCAATCGAACTTTGGATTCAAAACCAGCAACGAAAAAGAAAGCAATCAGATCCTATTCAAAGAATAAAACTTCCTTTGAAATTAGAAGAAAACAAATTTAATGTTTTATTTCCTTTAGACAGCAATGACCAAGAGTCGGATGATGATTCAGAGTCAGAGTCAGATCAAGACCAGGCTTCTGACTCCGATTCCATAACTGATAGTGACTCTTCAGATTTATATAGCGATTTTGATGACGAAGACTTTAAAGTGAAGACTTCGAAGACGACCAGCAAGCCTAAGAAGGAAGTGAAAGAAATTAATATCTGGATAGATTTTACTTTAACTGCCTACAACAATGCCTCTAATTATTTCCAGGTTAAGAAAGAATTGCAAACAAAAAAGACAAAGACACTGGCTAATCAAAACAAGGCAATGAAGAGCATTGAACAAAAATTCAACAAAAACCTGAACAAAAAATTAAAGACAGAAACTCAGCCTCTGATTACTAAACTGAAAGAACCATTTTTTTTTCAAAAATTCAATTGGTTCATTACCACTGATGGTTACTTGGCTATTCTGTTAAACGATGACCTGATATACTGGAAGTATGCCGAGAAAAATGATTTTTACTTAAATAGTAATGCCATGATTGCTACAAAAAACTCTCAAGTTTTGATTAAGAATCTACGAAACGAAGACACTCTATCAGAAAGAGCAATAGTAGAAATATCGCAATTCTCTTTAGCCGGTAGTGATGCTTGGAATAAAAAAATAAGCTCTGCTTCTTGTTATTATTGTAAAGTTGAAAACATAAGCAAGTTCCCAAATAACGACTTTGAAAAGAATGGTGTTCTTGATAACACAAAGTTTTACATTAAAGACGAAGATAAATTAATCAATTTGGCTCCTGTTCAGTTAGTTATGGGATTTGGATTAATGTGGAGAAAAAAGCTGAAAGACAGCAATATTGAATATGTTGAACATGGCGAGGAAACAAGCAAAGCCAACATGGAGGCTGAAATTGAATCAGAAATTGAATCAGCAATTGCAGATGCTGGCATTCCAGTTACCGAATTTGATGATATGAGTGTTGCCGATGAGGCATCCGAATCAGATGCTGACTACGAGCTTTTAGTAGAGAAGGACAGCTCTGTGGAAAAGTTAGCTACACCACAAAGACAATTGCACAAATCAGCAGTGGAAAACGCTTTGAATGAATTTGATGAGTTGTCAGGAAGATCTTTCACCAGAGGTTTAGCCAATGAAAAGAAAACCAAAGCAAAGAAAATCAAAGGCAATAACAACGATACTGAAACAAACATAAGCGAAAGTTCAGCAAAAAGACTAGAGAGATCTACCAAATTACAAGAAAAAGCTCAATACAACAAACTGAAAGTCAAAAGACTGATTAACATGAAAAAACCACTAGTCCATTATGACTTGATGCTGAAAGAACTGTCTCCAGCAATGAAATTGAGCAATGATGAGAAAGAAGACGAGTTATATGATTTTGAAGTAGTTCCAATGTTTGCCCCCTGGATGGCATTATCCAAGGCTAAATTCAAAGTAAAGATTCAAAACGGTACTAACAAGAAATTGAAGAATTGCAATGATATTATGATCTACTTTGAAAACCACATGAAACTGGACAGTGAAAGCAAGGACAAAGAACGCATTTGGCCTAAGGAACTGGAGTTGTTGAGAGAGTATCCAACTGAAGCTTTAACAATCTCTTTTTTTATTGACAAATTTAAATGCAGTTTGCCAGGTTCTAAAGGCGAAAGCAACGGTGGTAACAAAGGTAATAAGAAAAGTAAAGGCAACAAGAAAAAAAAATAAAAACCACAGAAACCTGTGGCTTTGTTTTGAAAGGAATTTCGTTTCATTTCACATCATGTGGATGTACATAACCTTATATATACATTTATAGAGCAAATCTTGTTTTTGCAAAACCCCAAGCAGATTTCAAACCCTTTTCAGCAATGTTGTTCAGGTTTGTCTGGCCTTCATCTTCTGTCATCAAAGTGATTCTGTTTATAATTGCGTTTTCATCATATTGTAAAATAACCCCATCATCTATGCTTTCATCCACAGTCAAAGAGAGCAAATCAAAATTAGTATTCAATGATTGTGAATCTATAACCCCATCCAGCAAGAGATCCAAAGCTTTTACAATGCCTTCAAAACACTGCTGTAATAAAATTTCATTTACATCTTCAGATGGAGAAGTACTTGTCAAAACAAATGTCAGCCCATTAATTCTTTGAAATATAGACACTTTACTGTCATATACAATTAGTTCAATATCTTTTGTTGTGCTGCTGTTGCCTTCGTAAGCTTCGTTGATCTTTTTAAGGATCGATTTCTCAAAATCGATCTGTTTTGTTTTAGAGAGTGCAATTTCTTGATCCGCATCATTCAAAGCATTGTAGCTTGGATCTTCTTTGCTTTTTTCGTATTCTTCATACTTTGTAAATGGATTAGTGTAATATTTATTGAATACTCTCTTTCCTTTCTCGTTAAGAATAAGGAAGGATGAAATTGTGTATAGTGACAGTGGGGAAATCATTTTTCGTCGTTAAAGCGTAGAAATGTGCAATGTCAATACAGTAGAGCTGTTTTTTGAACAATCACGGTCTAATATGCAACGAATTTACTATATGGTTTGGCTTCAGTCCACTTTCTGTATATATAAGTCCTTTGATTTGTTGTTCAATAAAATTTTTTTGTCAGGCGCGCTTAAGGCGCAGGAGCAGAAGCCAAGGCCCCAAACAGAGATTGGCAAGATAGGTCATGCCACAGTCAGCTGACCAAACACAACGCACGTGACCATTTGCTTTTGCTCCTGTCTTTCTCCAGCCAGGTTTACTCACCAAGCTTTTGTACCAGCATCGGCTAAACACAATTGGGTTATCAGAGTTCAGCAACATCTAGAATTCTTTGGTTGCTGATTAAGAAATCCAAACACTACCGAGGCAGATACTACTTGATTGGCTACTACTGCAAACTGCAACACAGGAATTTTCAGCTTGTAAACATAACAGATTAAGTGTTTTTTATAATGTTTAAGCGATGTGGTGGTTTGAGACTCCAAAGTGCCTGTGACCCAATGCACGGCCACCTGGTTTATAGAAGTGGAGTATCAAGGAACCAAATACAATTACGCTCTGTAAATACTGGGAAAGATATAAACGATAAAGAACTTGTAATTAATCCATATGGAATTCAATATCTTACTCCGTCTTTAAGAGATAAAGTTTTTGGCAAGAGGAGCTCATCATTTAACAAAATGAGTAGGAGAAATAAAGAAATGACAAATGACTTTAAAAATAAAATGCTAAATCAACTGGCGAATAACTCATTAGAAAATTTTGATCTACTGGGCAAAAAAACATCCAGATTGAAACCTGTGGATATTAATGATCTACCGAGGTTAGAGGGAAATAACTTGGAAGAACATTTTATTAGGATTGGCAAATATTTAGCTGAGCCATACACTGAGATCATAAATAATTTTAATAGAAAAAGGAAGGGTGAGAAAGCCATAACACTTCCCAAAAGCTGGATTATCAAACAGGGCTGGCATCGCTACGGCTTGCATGGCGAAGGAGAACCAATTGCAGTAGAGTATCCCAAAGAAAATCTACTGGTATTTGATGTTGAAACTTTACCTAAAATATCACCTTATCCAGTTATGGCTACTTGCAGAAGTGAAAATTTTCTCTACTGCTGGATTTCACCCTCTCTAGAAGAGGCATATCACCATTACACGAATAACAAGTCCCAAGAAGAGGAAGCCTTGAAAGATTGGAAGGAGAAACAGATGCAGGAGTTTTTTCAATCTGAGAATAAAGAACAGGAAGCTATACAAGCGTCAAAAGAAAGGTTTGAAACAGAGATTAGAGCTTCTAAAACATCTGTAAAGGAAACGGAAATGCGGCTAAGTGCGAGAAATACAGAATTAGGTGATTTGGAACAGCAGAAATTAAGAGTGGACTCTCTCTTGAACATTCAATTACGTATTCCTACTATAGAAGATTATTTGTATTCAATAAAAACTCAAGAAGAAAATAAAGCTGCAAGACTGAAGATCTATCGAAGTTTTAAAAATAGCATTGTAGCCAAAAGAAAAGAAGAAAAACTCTCTTTGAAAAATCAACTGAAACATGTAAAACTTGAAATCAAAAATGTAACAAAAGAAGTGAAAGACTGTGAAAAACAGATCATTAAAGAAAACAAAGCCATCATATCAAACAACTCAAAGATCGAAAGGCTTTTTGATAAAAAGCAAAAACTTGAAGAGAAAGAAAATAAAAATAAATTAAAAGCACAAGAGCAAAACGAGAAGATTGAGGAAAGAATGAAAAGAATGGATATTAATCCAGTTAAGTTATCGAAAGAAACTTTACAGTGCTTGATACCCCTTAATCCTAATCGAGAAAACAAAGTTGTCATTGGACATAATGTTTCATATGATAGAGCAAGAATTTTGGAAGAATATGATTATCAAGATTCAAATACTTTTTTCTTAGATACATTGTCTCTACATGTTTCTATCAGTGGAATGTGCACTAAACAAAGAGGTAGATATATGCAATGGAAAAAAGTTTTGAAGAAAGATCAACCAGCAATCAATGAATTTGATGAAGGAGAGGAAGATATTCCAAATACTGAAGATGACTTTGAAAAACAGTGGATGAACAATCTTAATAAAGAAGGGGAGGAAAAAGCTTCTTTTTTAAGCATGGATCCTTGGCTAGACTTCACAGCAATGAATTCATTGAAAGAATGTGCAAAACATTACTGTAATATTGATATTGAGAAAGATATCAGAGATACTTTTTTCATAAACGACTCTTTCAAACCAATAGTTGAGGATATTCAGAACTTAATAAGTTATTGTGCAACTGATGTAATAACAACTGATACACTATTCCAGAGCTTATATCCCAAATTCAAAGAAAGGCTTCCTCACCCTGTCTCTTTTAGCGCTTTAAAACCTATGGGTAAAGCATTTTTACCTGTGAAAAAAGGTAAGTGGGAAAACTACGTGAACACATGTGAAACAATGTATCAAAACTATATGCAAGAAATACAAGCAAAGATTGATATTATCATTGAAGATTTGCTGATAAAATATGACATAGATGAAAACTTTTGGGTTAACGATCCCTGGTTATCACAATTAAATTGGGAGCGTATTCCTTATTTATTAAAGAAAGATGGATCTTTTGCCAAAAATAACGGATTTGCCAACAAACCTATGTGGTATAAGCAGCTGTCCATATCTTCTACAAAAGGTATTAATTTAACGGTCAAATCGCAAATGATTCCAATTTTTTTAAAATTAGAGTATTTGGGAAAACCCATTGTAATAGATAAAATTTGGATGGACTCGAACGGAAATATATTGAAAGATCAAAACAGAGCTTCTGATGTGAATGACAATATAGATAGTGATGAAGATGTTTTAGATAAGGATAAAAAAGCTGATGAAAAAGAAATGTTCTGTTTATGTATTGACGTTGAAAGTGAAGAAGAAGTTAAGGATTTAGTGGAAAACAAAAATCATAAGATTGTTGGAAGAAACACTGCATCTGGATTAGGTTCTAGGTTAATGATAATTCACCCAAATGACTCAGATGCTAGAACAACAAATGTTATTTCAAAAGCCTTCAAAGGATATTTTGAGAATGGAACTGTTGTATCATCGTTGCCTATCGCTCAAGAAGCATTGAAAATTACAACTATGTGCTCTTATTGGGTTTCCTCTAGAAAAAGAATTCAAAATCAGTGGGTCATTTCAAAAGATGACATCCTGAAATCACACCCTCATGCTGACAAGGACAATTCGCTGCTATTAAATGATTCAATCGATTCTGACAACGGTTTGATTATACCTTCCTTGATTGCAATGGGCACAGTGACTAGAAGGGCTGTTGAAAACACTTGGCTCACTGCTTCAAACATAAAAGCGAATAGAATTGGTTCAGAACTAAAATCTTTGGTTGAAGCACCTGAGGGATATGCTTTCGTTGGTGCTGATGTAGACAGTGAAGAGTTGTGGATTGGTTCTTTGTTGGCAGACTCATCTTTTGAGAACCATGGATCCACACCATTAGGTTGGATGTGTTTGGAAGGTACCAAAAAAGAAGGCACTGATTTACATACAACAACAGGTAAAATTTTAAACTGTTCCAGAGATAATGCAAAAGTCTTTAATTACAGCAGAATATATGGTGCAGGTAAATCCTTTACAGCTCAGCTGTTGCAAAAACTTGACCCTTCTTTATCAAAACAAAGCTGTAAAGAAACGACTGATAAATTGTATAATAAAACAAAAGGATATACAATCGAATCGCCTAAAGTGTACTATGGTGGTTCCGAAAGTGCACTTTTCACCAAGTTGAACAATATTGCTAATGAAAAATTGTGTCGAACTCCTGTACTGAAAGCCAGAATTACCGAATGTCTGTCAGTTAATAAACTAAATTTTCAGAATAACTATTTGACTTCAAGAATTAATTGGATAATCCAGTCATCAGGGGTTGACTACTTGCATTTATTGCTAATATCAATGGAGTACTTAATTAAGAAGTATGAAATTGATGCAAGGTTGATGATATCCATTCATGATGAAGTTAGATTTATGTGTAAAGAAGATGATAAGTATAGAACCTCAATGGCACTACAAATAAGTAATCTCTGGACTAGGGCTATTTTTTGTCAGGCCCTTAATTTAGATGACCTTCCACAGTCTTGTGCATTTTTCAGTGGTGTAGACATTGACTTTGTTTTGAGAAAAGAAGTCAATTTGGATTGTGTTACAATCTCTAATCCTGAGCCTATTCCTCACGGAAAATGCCTAGATATCTACGATGTTTTGAAGGAACCTAAAGCTACGTTAGGGGTAGCCAATAAAACAATGTGTTTGGATCACACAAACATAGATAATGAGAAGAATAAACTAGAAAAGCTGAACTACAGTCCAAACATTGATTTGTCTGATTTATTAACCTTAACAATAGTGTGTGAACAGGATTCTAGCGAAGTCAAGAAATTGAAAAGATATTTTGGCAAATTAAATACCCATCAGCTCAGAAACAATCTCAGTGAATATGTGCTGCATCAAGACTACGAGCAAAAATTTGCCCCAACAAGCCACGACACTAAAGACAATACTAGAATCAAAAAAGAACTGAGGTTTTCAATGAATGCTTTGTAATTGAAAAGTGCTATCATTTAATTATATATTCTATTTAGTATATGTTTATGAACAGTATTCTACTTTAGCAACTGAGGCTAATGCCTTAAGAGCGGTATATATCACGTGTACAATTCTGACAGCTGAGAATAATTTTGCTGCAGTCATGCATAACAGTCGGGTAAATCTGCTGCAGAAGATGTTGGCTGAAGAAAAAACAGTTCCTGGCGCTCTTAAAGGGCAATTGGGATTATTCCAGTGTGTTTAAATGCCACAAATAACACTCCAAGAAAGTAGGTAAAGGAACCAAAATATAGATTCAACTTGCAGAATTTGGTGATAAAGTTACGCTGGGTTATTTTACAAAGATTTTTAGCGGTAATATTAGTGTCTCTTAATGTCTTATGAATGGTTGAACGGAGTTGATAGCTCCATTAATTTTGGAAATAACAATCCTAATAATCAGTACGGCAGCAATTTCAATTCTTATTTATATGCTAACTCAAGCAGTCCTCAGCCAGTATCTCAAAATTCTGGAGGCAGACCTCTTCCTCCAATACCTCATACAGCCAGCCAACCGCAAATCTATCCAAATTATGCCAACAATGTTTCAGTAGGTGCCAATCAGCTTAACAGAGAGTTCGAGATAAGTGGCAATACCACTGGTAATGGCATTCAGAGAGATATGTTTTCTTCACCCAACACTAACTCATATTTTCCAAGTAACTTCTATGGAGGCAATACTCAGGGTGTTGACAATCCTCACAGTAGCCCTCCTTTTCAGCAGCCTGATGTTGGAAACCAGCATGGAAACAATTCATTTGACAATATTTATAAAAACCAGTTCTTTAATCACAACTTGGCGCCAAATAACAACAATTATAAACAGCCTGTAAGCAGTTTAAACGAAACAGAAACGAAAACAACTGTCTTTAGCAATTCCCCTATGATGAGCAGCCAAGATACGATTGACAGCGGAAACAATACTTCTCGTCCTCAGCTTTCTTCAACAGCTAGCGCACCAAATTATTTTACACCCAATTATGATAAAATAAACTACGATCAGACATTGAATATCTTTGGAAATGGTAGCAGCAACGGCAGCCACAGCAACAGTGCGGCCAACTTACAGACAAAGGGAGCAGTAGAAATTAAGTCTTCGAAAAATCCTTTCAGGCAAATGATGCAACCAAAAATAAGCCCAGTTTCTTCTGCTTTTGGTAATAGTGCTGTTACAGCAGAAGGGGGATTTGATTTAAAAAGGCCGTTAATTATCCCAAATGAATTGAAGAAAATTGCTTCTCAGATCCCATTAGCTCTCGCACCACAACTTCTATCATCAGATGAAATCAAGAACTATAAAAGATGGTTTGACAACATATTATCTAAAAAGCATTTAAATTCAAACATAAGGCTGTCTGATATTTTTGAATTTCTGAAGAACAATTTTGCCATTCCAGATAGAATCAAGGAACAGGTATATTCCATCTTTGAAGATATAAAGCACAACATTGGCTTAGACAACTTTTATGCTATTTTGAGATGTTTAGTTCTTTTGGTTAGAGAGAACGGGAAACTGCCATCACCAAATTTGCTGGTCAAAAGTGCTTTGCCACTGTTGAAACCTAGACCTATTTTAGCAAAAAATGAAGACAAAGAAGAGGTTTATGAGGAAGTGGCAGATGATGCAACTAATGCACAGCCTTTAGACTTTGACAACTTTGCCTCTTTGTTAATGACCGGCAAAAGTCACAGAGTCAAGAGGGTGGTGAAGAGAAACGGAAACAGAGTTGAGAATAAAAATGTAAGGTTTTCTGATCAACTGGTAACATATGAGGATGAACAAACCAGACCAGATGAAGATACCATGAACGAATTTTTGCAAGCAAAGACAGGGAATGACCCCACACCGTTAGATTTTGCTTTACCAATGGATCAACTGTTAAGACAGCTTGAACAGAAGAAAGAGACTCTCTCTGAATCCCAAGAGGAAAAAGAAGAATTAGCAGATATGCAAGAATCATTAACTCATTTCAAAAACCTACCAAAGATAGACACGGTGTCATTCTCAATGAATGGCTCCATTCCTCACGGAAACTTCCAGAACTTCCAGCAATTTCAGCAGCAACAGAACAGTCAGCAGCCATTACAACCAACAGCTACAGGGTCTGCCAATTATTTTGCTGACAGGGCAAATGTGGACAGTAACAAATCGTCGCTACAGCCCTTGCAACCAACAGCCACAGGATCAGCCAACAGACTTTTCTCCAACCATAACAATAATGCTTTCCAGCAGCAGCAACCTGATTCTTTTAACCAGCAACCAATGCTGCAACCTACAGCAACAGGATCTGCCAATCACCTGTTTTCTAACACCAACGCAAATGACAGATTTAACACAGGCTTTAGCAATACAACGCCTAATGTGAGCTTCAACAATAACGCAGCTCCTGCAAATAATGTAGCCGGAAACAATCACATCTTAGGGGACCTCAAAAGCATACAGGACCAAATAGACTTTATAAGCAAACAGATGTATGGAAAAAGCGACTGAAAGAAGCTTTAACGGAGAAACAGCAGAGAGTATATATACGCTATAAGTAAGCACTTATTTTGTTTTAACTTGAATTTAGTACGAATACGGCCACAGGTAGCCTATTGATTAAACAGCATTTCTGGTCACGTGATGTTTTGGTATTTTTAGAAATTTTTTTTTGCCGTCACCGTCTGGCCCTCTTTTCTCGGACATAGCACGCTGCCGCATATTTTTGCCTCACTCCAACGGAAAAGCTAACAGCCAAGGAATCAAGCAAGAAAGCCAACAAGAAAAAAGTGGATGACATTCTAAAAAACCTTCAAAGTAACACAGCAGAAGAAGAAAACAGAAAGTCAAAACCCAGTGAGTTTAACGAATAATATCGGAGTTATTGCAAGTATTCTTCTTAATATTTCTAACAGCAAAACATAAAAATGAGTTATTTTAATAACACCGAAAATAACAACCATAATACGCCTTATGATCCATACATTTCCCAGAACGAAAACATATTTTCTGATGACCATGAGTTGAATCAAGAAGCAGAAACCAAACATGAGCCTAGCAAGGCCCAGGCCTTGAAGAGTGAGATTGATGACACTGTAGGGATCATGAGAGATAATATCAACAAAGTGGCTGAAAGAGGTGAAAGATTGACCACAATTGAGGATAAGGCAGACAACCTTGCCATGTCAGCTCAGGGCTTTAAAAGGGGGGCAAA
Source organism: Hanseniaspora mollemarum (assembly GCA_019649515.1). NCBI lineage: Eukaryota > Fungi > Ascomycota > Saccharomycetes > Saccharomycodales > Saccharomycodaceae > Hanseniaspora > Hanseniaspora mollemarum. The sequence continues at coordinate 865,667 of JABFEO010000003.1, read as the reverse complement.
CAGAGTGAGAAAGCAGATGTGGTTGAAGGATTTGAAAATGAAGGCATGCTTGGTTTTGGGAATCATTATCCTGTTGGTGGTCGTGATTGTGCCAATTGTAGTGCATTTCAGCAAGTAGAGAGGGCACGCAGGCGCAAACGGTGCTCTGCTGGTCACGTTACTTTTTTAAACTCTGGACTGTCAAGCATTTATAATTACACACACATCGAAAGGAGCCAGTAAACAGCCCAGATCGACGGAACTATTCAATAACAAGCACCTTTTCAGGCCCGCCGCCCCAACGCTCTTGTGTTTTCTCCCTTTTGGTCCGTTTGCTCAGCTACTGTCTGATGTTATATATAGAATATTTAAGTTGCTTAATGGCCTTGTCTTTTGATCACGTGTGAGCGGACTGTCTTCCCCTTCAAGCCATCTTTCGCTCCGATGCCAGGCATAATCCTGAATTCAAAATGAATCATCAAAGCCCTCTTTTTACCCATCAAACAGTATCTAGCAAAACCATAATAAACAGATATTTGGAAAGTACTGAGCAGGAATTAGCCTGCATAAACATCTTTGTATTCAAATATACACACAGATATATTAATATACACAGCTGTAAATGGATGCACACAAAAACCTACAGCTGCCTATTCAAAGCCAGATAAGTCTCAAAAAGAAAGCAAAGACTGCGGATGGGGCCAAAAAACCAAAATATAAACGATCATTTAAGGTAACATGGGGAGGAAGACCTTATAAGTCAAAAAAACTGGACAGCTTTATGAAAGTAATGCCGAACGTTACACTGATCGACGGGGTTTGTGTTTTGAACCAGAATGATAACGGGAATAAAAAAACAGGAAGCAAAAAGCCTTTGGCCAAAGGAAAGGTGCCTCAAAGTGGACTAAAGAAAGAAAAGAACGGTGTTACTAAAATAGTTGACACAACTAATGCTGTTGACGGAGCTTTTGGAGTCGAAAATGTAGTGGCCCTTCCTGTGAAACACGATCCAGGCCTTGAACATATCTCCGGGGACGATTTTGACAAACCTCACTTAAAGGTAAAGGATACAAAAGTTATCTTTTCACCGTTAGCCTCCCCTTTCAATACACATTTTGACTTTTCTAACGGTGAACTTGATCAAAAAAGTGTGTCCTGTGGTTCCTTTGGAGGATTTCTACCAGGGCTGGAGTCCATTGGCGATAATACAAACTTCTTAAGCGTCAAGGATTCTGCTAACACAGACATTGAAACAATACTCTATGAGAACAACAAACATGCAGACGAAGATGAAGAAAATAACAATCTTGTTTCTTTAGACGAATCTGTAGCACAGACGAAAAATCTAACCATGCAATACCCAGCACTGAATTTAATAAAGCCTTCGCTGACAACTTCCTTCGATTTTATCTACTTTTTTATTCAGCATTCAGGAACGATGTTTACTCCTGTAAGTGGTGCTGGTCACCTTTACCGAAATTCCAATCCCTTTTTAACTATACTTCCGAGCATTGCATTTAGAGACAAACTAACGTTCAACATCATGGAGGAGTTTTCCAAGCTGGTAATTGCAACGACTACACTGAGATCCAATAGAATTATTACAGCAAATTCATCAACTTCATCGTCAAATGAGTCCTTTGCTTTTAGCGATGGGAACAGTAGCTCATCATTGATACAGGATATGAATATTGAGGATTACATGTCCCTAGATTCTTTTGAAAATAATGAATGGGATTTTATAGATGAACGAGTGGTATTGAGAAATTTTAGAGAAAACTATAAATCTTTTGAAATAAAGAGTCTCAAACAGGCAGCCCAGATACTTGAAGAGCATCAGCTTAAAAAAGTAAATTTTGACTACAAGATAGTAAATAACGGTATTGCAAATCTACTTCTGCTGCTAGTTTATAATTCATATTTTGGCAAACATAATAAAAATGTCAATTTGATACTTGGAACATGTAGAGAGCTACTCTCTGTTTTTACCAAAAACATGAATGATTCAAAAATTAAAATTGCATCTGAGCATTCATACGTAGCCAGCAGTGAGCAGAATCTTGAAACATTTTTCACTAAAAATCCAGTGGCTTTGAATAACATTCAAACAATTGAACGAGAAACCCAGTTCTTAGCTAACTGGACCAATTACAACGATTTGTTGACATCACTGACTTTTATACCGAAATACAAGGCTTCTTCCTCTAAGATCGCAGATGTCTCCATTTGTAATTATTCTTATTTGGTAGAGGAACCTATCAAGAGAATGAATGATTTCAAAGACATTGAGTATTTCAGCGGCGTTGATTTGCAAGTGATGAAATACATGAACGATCTCACTCGTCTTTTATCAATCAAAACTGAATTTGCCGATGGGGATTCCAGTGAGGATTTCATAGTACAATGTGAACAACTTAGCGACAAACTAGAGATCTATTTAGCTCAAAGTGAGAGAGAAAGAGACTTTATGATCTACGAGGCAACGAACAACGATAACGGTTCAAGAACAGAAAACGAAATCAAGGAATATCTCCAGCTCAGAACCGTAAATAAAGTATTTGCACTGATATCCATCTTACAGGTTCAAAGGAGATTACTAGGAAAATTAACTTACAATGAAAAAGTTAAATCTATATTGTTTGAGCTAATCGTAATATTGGACGAAAAAGTCTCCCCGTCATCTGCACAAGCACAGTGCTTATTTGGATCATTGTTCATCATAGGATGTGAATTAGGTAATTTAAGCAATGATGATTCTAACCAAAAAAACTGGTCTGCCATTTTAAATAAGGGAAAAACCATAGTAGTCTCCCACTTTGATGCTTTGATGAACAGAGGCGTTATGGCTGCCCAAAGAGCGAAGGAAATCCTTCAGCACATCTGGATGACCAATTCCTTAAACACTACTTATAAAGACTGGTGGGTTATTTTAGAGGAGAATAAGATCAATATTCATCTGTCGTTATGATATTTTACTATAAGCATGCAGTTTGTCAAAACAAAACGTTAATTCAATATATTATGATGATGTATGTCTGTTAGTTACAATTCTCTCTATATAGGGCTGAACAAAGTCGTAGTTTACCTTTTTTCACAGACAGTATTTTTCGGTGTTTCTCGGCTATTGTCGGGAAGCTACTTTTATGGAAAAACAACGTTTAATCAATAAAAAGGCACATAATTGTTGTCAATAAAACAGATTTTTACTTTCAAACCAACACCAAGAGTAAATGATATATAAGAATCTAGGAGTATAATAGAGAAATGCAATTTAACTTTTTAGGATATCATGTTTCTTGTGTTAACTAGAAAAATATGAAGACCAAAAGCAAAAACCACTATAACAAGCGTTAATAATGACTTCCGATAATACCCCAGCTGGAGTAAAATACAACACTTCTTCATACAAAAGTGAATCATTAAGTGTTGGAAACCTTCTTTTTGAAAGACTGAGTAAAGTAACCAAGTCTGTTTTTGGTGTGCCGGGTGATTTCAACTTAAAATTGTTGGAACACATATATGAGGTTCCTAGTTTAAAGTGGGTTGGAAATAACAATGAACTGAATGCCGCATACGCTGCTGATGGCTACTCCAGAATTAACCCACACAATTTTTCATGTTTGATTACTACATATGGAGTTGGTGAGTTGTCGGCCCTCAATGGGATTTCAGGTTCTTTTGCCGAAAATGTTGCCGTTTTGCACATTGTTGGAACATCTTCTTCGAAGTTGAAAAAGATATATGAAAATATGGAAGAAAAAGATGCTTTATTTAGCAATATTCATCATTTGGTTTCAGCAGCTCATTCTTACCAAAAGCAAGATCATTTGGTTTATGAAAATATCGTGTCTCCGTTTTCATGCATTTCTGAAAGATTACATCCTGAGGATGTTATGAAAGGAACTATCCAAACGAAAATTGATACTGTTATTTCTACCATTATCAGGGAAAACAAACCTGGATATTTGTTTATTCCAAGTGATATTGCTGATGAAATTGTTTCCTGTGATTTGTCTTTGCCGCTACTGTTGAAGAAGGAGCCACTGAATGTTGCCGAAAGAGAAGTTTTAGCTGTTCTATTAAAAAAGATATACAAAGCTAAGGATATTGGGCTTGTTGCTGATTATTTTTTGAAAAATGAAAAAGAAGATGTCAGAAAACTAGTAGAGAACACAAAATGGAGCACATATAGCACACCTGGTGCTAGGGGGCTGTGTTTTGATGAATCGATTGATAATTTTAAAGGTGTTTTTTGCAATGAACGTTCCCCACCAGGAGTTTTGGAATCCATGAAGACCCACGACTTGATTTTACATTTGGGATCTAATATTAATGAAACCAGCTTTAGATGCAGCGATCCAACAAAATCTAGATGGTTGTATGATGGAAATATTGTTTTCTTGGGTAAAGATTATGCTATGATTGGCTTTAAGAAAAACATAATTAAGGATATTGATGGTGTCAAAATATTCAAAGAATTGGTTAAAGAAATTAAATTTTCTGAACTAGCTATTCCGCCTCACGATGAAACTGTATTGAGATTTAGTGATTCTTACAACTTAACTGAAGTGAATAACGTCAGTGAAAAACTATTTGAAAATCAACTATCGTATGAATTGTCAGCAAACTATCTAAAGGAAAACGATATAGTAATTTGCGAAGTATCTTCTTTCGTTTTTGAATTGGATAACATTAAACTTCCTAAAAATGCCAGATGCTTTGCTCAAAGTTTCTACAGCTCTATAGGATATGCTTTACCAGCATGTGTTGGAGCATGTAAAGCGTTAAAAGATTATAATCTGGAATCTAAACATAGAGTTGTTTTGATTCAAGGAGATGGATCAGCTCAAATGACACTTCAAGAATTATCATTATTTTTAGCGTACGATTTAAAGCCAGTTATATTTATGTTGAATAATTCTGGCTACACAATAGAAAGAGCCATACTAGGTGAAACCAGTTCATACAACGACTTAACCACTAATTGGAATTGGACTAAGATTTTAGAAGCGTTTGGTGATCCAAGCAGAGAAAAACACTACTCAATAAAAATAAATAATTATTCTGAGCTTAAAGAGTACATGCAGAAAACCAATGAACAAACGAAATTGCACCTAGTTGAGCTGATCTTAGATAAATGCGATTACAGTAATGGGCTAAAAAAATTCCTAGGGCTATCATAATTGTAGAAAAGATATATACCTTTTTATTCAATGTTTAATCTTTACTAAAACTTTTTTCTTGTCTTTAATGTGTGCTAATAATGCCTTTAAAAAAATTGAATCATCTCTTTTAGTATAATCCCAAACAATTTCTTCTATGTTGCCTTTAGGCATTTTCAAAATACCCTTTTCAAATAAAGGTAAGATCTTTTTCAATATATTTACTTTCAAGTGAGGATTTTGCCTTTGCTCTTTACTCATCCAAAAACCTATGTGTTGACAATTATCAAAAATCAGTTTATCCGCAGAAATAACACTGGGTGCCTCTGAGGCAATTCCATAGGTTACAATTTTACCATTTTCCGAGAGCATATTAGCTAAATGGAAAGAAGACTCACCAGATATAGCATCGAGAGCTAATCTCACTCTTCCATGTTCTCCCAATGTTTTTGGTAATTCAACATTCAAAAACTCCGGACTTTTGCATTTGCTTTCTGATATAACATAGGTTGCACCACATTTAAATAATACCTTTGATATGTCTTCTTCACGCTGAATCTCCTCATCTAACAAAACAGCGATGCTCTTAATTCCTTTGTATTTTGCCATTTGTAGCAGAAGTTTTCCCATTTGGGAATTAGGCATATTAATGACAATATAATCTTGTTCTAAATCATCATTCCACTCTTTCACGATCTCATTCAGCAAAGTATATGCCGCCAAAGAGTTTACGGAAAGTATAGAACAAGAGTAGATGTCCAGATTACTAGAAACGCGGGGAGTCCCGTAGTCGTTGTTGACATTAACAGGTTTAATTTTCAGTAGATTTTTGATGTCTTTCACAGTGGTGAACGTTGTCCAAGTTCCAAAATTGTCGTTTTCCAGAGGAATACACCAGTCTCCCACTTGGAACCCCATGTTGTAGTACTTTGGCGGGATTTGAACTATTTCAAATAATCCCTCTGACCCTAAAATGGCAGAGGGATTGTTAAACTGGATTTGCTTATGCTTGGAAAGCTTTAATTTATGTTGATTGGTAATCTGTTCAATATCAGTGGGATTCACAACAAATGTTAATGTTTTAAGAACAATAACAGAACTTAAATTCACAATTTCTTCATCAGCTGTGCCTTTGGTGATCTTTTTTTTCAGTTCATTTCCTCGACTATAATAGCTGTTTGCTGGGTAATTATGAATAAAGACATTGTTGTCCGAGTCTGAGCATACTGCTTTGAAGTTAGATACTTTAGGAAGTTTCATTTAGACAGGTCTTTACTATAAATTAATCTTGGTTGTATAAGGAAAAGTAAAACATAAAAAAAAGAAGCAACTATTCAAGTTTACAAAAAGAATATCACCTTTTATTGTGAGGGACAGGAGCATAGAAACCGACCGGAAACAGAGAGTAGCCAGTGACAAGCCCTTTGAAAGGGGATCAAGCCATGGTAGCCTCGAAGGAGCATCATCAGGTGAAAAGCAGAGGTCACGTGCAACTATATGCGATGCAACGCTGGTATTGTCTGAACTGAAGGTTAATTACCGACACTATTCTAGTTTCCAAAAGGTGCTAACTTAGGGTTGCATTATGCTGCTAGTGCCCAGTTTTTAATGAAAACCTAATTTTTATCTTAAACAGTCGATCATAACAAGTGAGCTACTCAAATATAAGGGTGTGCTAACATTACTGAAGTGGGACAAGATATATCAGAGCAAGAACATGCTTAATACGACAAGCTTGTTTGATCCTTACAAGGCTATATACTGGATGCAATTTATGTTTTAGGGTAATTTTTTGGAAAGAGTGAGAAGTAACCACAGCAGGACTTCAAAAGAAAAGAAAACATCTTTTTTATCATTATGTGGAACAGGAAGGGCGAAGCAATAATCTTAAATCTTAGAAATAATTAGGCAAACAACTCTGTTCTCTTTCAGCAAGAAATAAGCATCATAATCCCTGAAGTATTTAGATAAGATTTAGTTGGCACCATTTCAAACAATGGCTATGCGCATGGCTCCTAGCACTAACAATGCAGGTCGCATATTGTTTTGCGCCATAATCAGTCACGTGGATATGCACAGATAAATTCAGCCCAGCCCGTTGTTTCAAAAATAGTTTTGGGGTGTTTAAAGTAAGGTGTTATTTTTTCCTGAAACATGGTTAAATGGCCAATATCGCATTATTAGTATTTGGAGAAAATACAGCAGACCAAGTTCCATTATAGAAAACCTGACAAGATTATTCCTCAATGTCACAGCAATTTAGCAAGGAAAACCCTCCAATCTTACCTGATGGTGGAAGATGGCAAGCTGTTTACGACGAGCAATACCAACAGTATTATTATGTCGATCTACAAAATAATAACCAATCACAATGGAATCCTCCTGAAGGAACCAGAACGATGGATGCACTGCAACAAAGCAACAACCCGTCAGACAAGGGACTTTTCTCATCATTGACAAACACTGTGAGTCAGCAACAACAAAACGGTCAGCAGCAGCAGTATTACCAACAACAAAATGGTCAACAGCAATATTACCAGCCACAGCAACAAGCAAGTACCAAGACATCAAGCTTTCCAACAAACACAGTCATGGGAGTTGCTGGTGGAGCTTTGGGAGCCATGTTGTTGAAAAATGTGTTTTCTCACAACGGTGGTTCGGGCCACAATAGACCAAATTCTGGCCCTCCAGGCGGATTTTTTGGTGGCGGTAACGGTGGTGGATTTGGCGGTGGTAACGGCGGTGGATTTGGCGGTGGAAGACACAATGGAGGAGGAGGAGGTGATGGCGGAAGACACGGTGGCAGAGGAGGAGGAGGAGGTCCAGGAGGATGGTAAGCAGAATTATTTTATGTATATATTTGTTCTTTAACCATCTAAATGCTTAACAAGCCAGAAAGCAGCCATGGGAAGGCGGCGCTCACACCAAATCATGTGATTAATATAATCACGTGATAATTACAGCCTCCGTTCATGTCCGCCCTCTTCAGTGGCTGAAATGATCCCTTCCACACCAAAGCCCCAACTCTTCATCCTGAAGAACGACTATATAAAGACCTTTTTGGCAGAAAACTGAGAGAGAAAAAGAGACTGAAACAACCAAAACTACTGAAAACGACTGAAAACTACTAAAACACACATCATTTAACATGAGCTCTGACAAATACGCTTCTTTTAACTACACACAAGAAAACATGCCCGTTTTCAAGGAACCGAGAAGATGGAAAGCTGTATGGGATAAGGAGTACGCCAGATTCTTCTATGTTGATATTTTGAACAACAAGTCTCAATGGGAACCGCCAGCAGGAACAGAACCAAGTGATACAACAGTCGCAATGGATAATCCGCCTTCATATAGCAAAAGCACAGGCCAAAGTGCTTCGCAGCAAAGAAACACTCTTCAGCAACAGGCGTATCAGCGTCAACCATACCAGCAGCAGCAATACCAGCAGCAGCAATACCAGCAGCAACCGTACCAGCAGCAAAATTACCAGCAGCAACCATACCAGCAGCAACGATTTTACCAACAACAACCAGTTTATCAGCAGCAACAACAGCAAAGTAGAGGTGGTATTGGTGCAGGAACAATGATGGGTGTAGGTGGTGGTTTGCTGGGAGGTATGCTTTTGGGGGATATGCTTTCTAGCCACAATGACTATGGCAACAACCAAGCATACGAGCAGGGCTATGACAATGGTTACGACAATGGTTACGACAACGGTGGCGGTGACTTTGGTGGTGATTTTGGTGGTGATTTTTAGTAGCTCAGACAGATTAGCAATCATTTTCCACTAGTAATATTATTACCGCTTACGATTATTTTAAGCCCGACAGTTTATTTCTGCATGAGATTTTTTCGCAAAAGACGCCATATATAAGGGTGGATTAGGGCGGCACTTTCATTTGAAATCAGGAAGAGAGATAACCACTGATTGCACCCAAAATGTCTATCAAACCTGCCTTCGCTGCCTCTCACATCATTAAACCCGTTTCTTTGCTGAAATCGAACCCGGAAACTCCCCTCAACACTTTGGAACTGTACTTAGACTATGCTTGTCGCTTTTGTTCGAAGATTTTCCAAAGATGGACTGATGGAGGGTTCTTCACGGATGAATTTTTGTCCAAGCATAAGCTTCAAATCAGATTCAATTCTGTTCCTCAACCATGGCATTTAAGATCTATGCCAATTCACAACGTTGCTCTTGCTGTTGGTAGATACAAGCCAGAGGCCTTCTGGGATTACTCCTTGCAACTGTTTAAGGATGCTGAGGAAATTTGGACCGATAATCTCAATGACTTGAATCCTGCTGATTTTAATAAAGTCTTGGTTGAGCATGCACACAAGTACACGGGTGTTGAAAAATCCTTGATCGCGAACTATTTGGGTGAAAAAGAAGCTTCCCTAAAAATGGCCGACCTCAAGTACTTTGTCAGATATCACAGAACTGTTGGTGTTCATATGACGCCTACTGTTGCTATTAATGGGATTATATGTGCCAACATTGAAAGCAGCACTGATCTAGAGAAAGTTGTGGACATTATCAAACAACAAACCTTATAAGGGAAACACTACAAGGGAAACACTTACGCTTAACTTTTTTGCTTATGCCGTCTAGACACACCTATTTATTGCCCAGTTAATATCAGCGTTTACCTAGGCTGCTCTCAGAAACTATTCCTAAGGGAAACTGTTATGTAAAATGCAACTTTTTCTTTTTCACTCAAGTAGAGACCTTTTTGTTTTTTTGATGAACGTACATTTCTCTTGGTTCTTCACAGGGCAGTAAACACTTTGAATAGGCGTTGAACAATCAATCAATTGTCCACAGCTGCTTCAGCATTCATTTCACTTCAGCCATAGCATTAAAGCAGTTTCAGCTGTGCCTCAACAAAGACCAATCACGTGATACTACCTTTTGCACATGACCGCTTTTTTTGGTGTAGGCTTTCTTCCAGAATATTCTGGAACGCTCACGTGCACAGTTCCTGAAAGTTCCAGTTTTATGTTTCCTGCCTAGAGAACATCTTTCGGTTTAACAAATCTTGTACTCCCTTTATTTCCACATTATCTTTCAGGTATTTAAAGGGAGGTTCTTGCATCTTTACTGCTACCTTTAATATAGATTATTAAAAAAATATAAACAAACCATCAATACACTCGTACAATCAATAATATAACCAACAATGCAATCAGAACAATACACCGATAGAGCTCTAAATTTACTAACTATTGCTCAAAAGTTGGCCCAAGACCATCAACATTCTCAATTGAGTCCTGTTCATTTACTAGCTGCTTTTGTTGAGACGCAACCTGATGGAACGAAATCTTATGTTGAAAATATTCTTTCCAATGGTAGATATAACTACCAAGAATTTAAGGATGCTGTGAACAGAAAGTTCAACAGCATTCCATCTCAGCAGCCAGCTCCGACTGAGATACAACCGAATCACTCTTTAATTCAAGTTTTAAAGGATGCAGGAGAGATTCAAAAGCAGCAAAAAGACTCTTTTATTGCTCAAGATCATATTTTTTTAGCTCTTTTGAAGTCACCTCCTATCAAAGACATATTCAAACAATGTAATATTGATATTGAAGCTATAAAGACACAAGCCTTACAATTAAGAGGAAACACAAAGATCGATTCAAGATCTGCTGACACATCTGACAAGCTAGAATACCTATCTAAATATGCTGTTGACATGACAGAGGATGCAAGACTCGGAAAGATGGATCCTGTAATTGGTAGAAATGAGGAAGCTAAAGCTGTCATTAGAGTGCTTGCAAGAAGAACCAAATCCAACTGTATCCTAACAGGCCCAGGAGGTGTTGGTAAGACAGCCATTGTTGAACTTATATCCCAAAAAATTACGGATGGGGATGTGCCAAATATTTTGAAAAACGCCAAGTTGTTTGCTTTAGATCTTGCTTTGCTAAATGCAGGAGCCAAGTACAAAGGTGATTTTGAAGAGAGATTGAAAGGAGTTGTAAAAGAAATTGAAGAAAACTCAAAAGAAGGCCATTTAATTATTTTATTTATTGATGAAATTCATATGCTGATGGGCAATGGTTCTGACGACACTCAGAATGCTGCAAACATTTTGAAACCAGCTTTATCTAGACAGGCTATCAAAGTTATCGGTGCCACAACAGATAACGAATACAGAGCTATCTTTGAAAAAGATGCAGCAGCAGCCAGAAGATTCCAAGTGATTCATGTTAATGAACCATCAATTAAAGAAACATTGGCCATTTTAAGAGGGTTGAAGGACAAATATGAAATTCACCATGGTGTTAGAATATTAGATTCAGGTATCGTGTCATGTGCTACAATGGCTAAGCGTTATTTGCCCTACAGATTACTCCCTGACTCTGCTATTGATTTGTTGGATATTGCTTCAGCCAAGGTTGCTATTGACAGAGAATCAAAGCCGGAAGAGTTAGATACTTTAGAGAGAGCTCAACAAATGCTGGAAATTGAAATCAAAGCTTTAGAAAGAGATGCTGCTGCCGATCCTACCACCAAGGACAGACTTGAACATGCTAAAAAAAGAGAAGCAGAACTAATGGAAGAAATTATTCCTATCAGAACCAAATTTGAGGCTGAAAGATCTTCCCATATGGAGTTGAAACAAGCAAAAATGAAAATGGATGAGCTCTTAAACAAGGCTGCTGATGCGGAGAGAAGACACGATACCCAAACAGCTGCTGATTTGAGATACTTTGCTATTCCAGATCTGAGAGAAAAAATTCAGTCTTTAGAAGACAAAGTAGCTGAAGAAGATGCTAAGCATGAGGATGAATCATTAGTCAAGAATGTTGTTGATTCTTCAGTTGTTGCTGAAATATGTGCCAAATTAACTGGTGTTCCAGTTTCTAAGATTTCAGAAGATGAAAACGACAAATTGGTAAATATGGAGGCTGTACTAGGGGAGGAAGTTGTTGGTCAAAAGGCTGCAATTAAATCCATATCTAATGCTGTCAGATTGACAAGATCAGGACTGGCTGATAAAAGACAACCATCAAGTTTCTTGTTCTTGGGTCAATCTGGTACTGGTAAAACAGAGTTATCCAAGGCTATTGCAAGACTTCTATTTAAGGGAGAAGATGACATGATAAGAATAGATTGCTCAGAGCTATCTGAAAAACACACCATCGCAAAGCTAATAGGTGCTCCTGCTGGTTATGTTGGTTACAACGACAAATACATGCTAGCTGATTTGAAGACCAAACCTTACTCTGTCTTGTTGTTTGATGAAGTTGAAAAGGCACATCCTGATGTCTTGAATATTTTACTACAAATGTTGGATGAAGGTAAAGTTACTGCCTCTGATGGATCTTTAATTAATTGTTCAAATTGTATTATAATTTTGACAAGTAACTTGGGTGCTAGTTACATTGCCGAACAATCCGGCTCCAAAATCACTCCAGAGACTAAAGAGAAGGTTATGGACACAGTCAAAGCTCATTTTAGACCTGAATTGATTAACAGAATAAGCTCCATTGTTATTTTCAACAAATTGTCTCACAAAGCCATTAGTAAGATTATTGAAATCAGAATGCAAGAGCTTGAAAGAAGATTTGAAGAAAACGACAAGTACTTCAAGTTGGTTTTGTCTCCTGAAGCTAAGCAATACTTATGTGACAATGGTTACTCCAACGTTTATGGTGCTAGACCATTAAATAGATTAATAAAAGAACAGATCTTAAATCAAATGGCCATAAAGGTTTTAAGACAACAAATTTTACCTAAGGAAGTAGTTCAAATCAAGTTAAACACCGCTGGCGATGGTTTAGAAGTTGTCAACAACCATGAAGGATTATCTGGTTACGATGAAGATGATGATATGGAAGTTGAATCTGATGACAATTACAGTGATAGTTATAATGATAATGACATGGACTGAAAGAAGTAAACCTTTTGAAAATTTACTTATACTTTCAAATTTCATAGATACATATATAATATATTAAATTAATTAAGAACAATAATACATTTAAATAACACTAAAAGCTTTTTTACGCTTTATTGTGCAATCGAGTTGTTTGCCAGCTAAACAGTTTTACCTATAACATTGTTGAAAGCACTGCGATTATGTCCAAGAAGAGGGGCCTATAGGGAAGAATACATACTTTAATATGGAATAATCACCAATGTCTTACTTTTACAACATACTTACCCAATTTTTTTAAGAGCTGATTAATATGATTTCTGCTTATACCATTCTTTACGCATAGGTATTCAAGTGATGTTTCACCATTAAAATATTTAAGCAAGCTGTAAAAAAGTTTTTGATCACTGGTCTTGAAGTCGTTTTCAACAAGTTTGTAAAGCCATCTTTTCTCAATTGCAGTAGAAGTTCTGGGTTCTAATATAATGGTAAACTCATCAACATCTTCAAAGGAATCAATGCTTAGTAAAGAATCTGAATCACTTATGTCTTCTATTTCGTTGTCTGAGTTTGGTGCTTGAATGTTTTCAGTTTGAGCTATGACTTCGTTTTCTGATAAATGACTCGTATTTGGAGCAAGCAGATTATCTGAATTTTCTATACCCTCTTCTGAAACTCTCTTATTTCTATTTAAAAATCCTTCTTTTTCCAAATCCTCTTCAACAGAAGTCTTTATTTTGGCATCTACTCTCAAATAAATAAAAGTTAAAATTTGAGTTATAAGACCCTTTTTAATACACCATGAAAGACCTTGAAAATACATCAATTTATGTTCCTTTGATGGAACATGAGTACCAAAACTATCTTCTCCATTAAAGTAGGTCAAAAAGGTTGACAAAAATGGAAGCAAGGGAAATTTCTGCTTAAACTCAATTTGCAAAGAGTAAAACAAAGGTAACTTATCCACACCATTGGAGTAATGCAAATTTGTATCAAAATCATCAATGCTTCGTCCAGTAATTGGACCTAACGGTGAAACAATATATTTGTTTTTGGAAGATATAGGCAAGATACAGCGGGCTTGTCTCCAATAAACAAAATGCAAAACAAAAGATTTCAACATCTTCATCACAAAAATATCATCAGTGAATGATTCATTGGTGTATGTTTGTATCAGATTTTGCATTATTTTTTTATAAGATCTCAACGTGTTGTATGGCTTTATTGTTTTTACTAAATCTGTCATTATTAAAGTGGATAGATCGTTTTCTCCCACATTATTATTCAGATCATTGATTATGTCTTGCGGTTCCATTAAAAATATTAATGCATAGTTGAATAATTCAGCTTCGTCAACCACACTCTGCTCTTTCAATTTCTCAGTCACTTGATTGTTGAACTTGGAAGTATTTAAAAACTTCAAATTGTCGATACTGGTTAAAAATGATCCCTTAAGGACATAATCAACTTTTACATTCGGCAGAGATTGAAATTCATTTCTAATGGGTATTTGCAAAGAAATAAACTTATCCTCATCAATAACAAGATTTGCTATTTTATTATCAACAATTCTGTGATAGCATTTGGTTATAGCTCTACACAAAGAGCTCTTCATTAACAGTTTTTTGTAGTGATTGTGTACAGAGCTATTAACATTGTTATTATTAAATTGTTCATTAATTCTCATTATTTCGTTAACTTCTTTATTCAGATAGTTCGATTCTTGCTGGAAAAATCTCAAAAACAAGGCAAAACGTGTAGCAACATAATCATACATTTCATCTACTCTCTGATCATATTCAATTAAAAGCGGATCCAAGATAAAGACCAAGTTGAAAACGTAAATGCTGTCTCCAACCTGGGCATGGAAACTTTGAGATTTTCTAATTACCTGACTTTTCATTTCATTCAAATCCGGATCATAGTCATTGTCATCTTTATAATCATAATCGTCATCGCCAAAATGGCTTTCATCATCTTCAGCTTCACTATTTTCATTCTCTCGTTTTTCATTCTCTATGTTGTTCCACGTTCCATCTGAATTCTTCGATGCCATAGGCAAACCTATAAAACACAATTCATCACAAGTAAACTCAAACTTCTGATTACACAAATCTCTAATTGGCAAGCAATATTCCGCTATGATGTCTTTATCCAGACCACATATTTTATCTTTCAAAAAATGAAACTTGTCCTCAGGAAAAGCTTCAACAAATTCCTGAATAATTTTGTACTCTGGAGATTCCAGAAGCAAATTAGTACTATCCGTCGTTCCCTTGGTTATTATCGTATTGCTTCTTTTCTTAACATGTGTTTGATCTTTCACAGAGTTCAGTTGATTGTTTGAACTCTTAGCGAGACTAGCACCACCTGACTCGTCCTGCTCTGTTAAAACAGACGAAACATCACTTGAGTAAAGCGCATAATCCGTTGAAATTTCAGACGCATCCGAAATATCAGTGCTTTCCATTGGTTTATTCAAGTTGTTGCTCATCTTCCTTTCCAAATTAACTGATCCAATAAGTGAAAGGTCTTTCAAGCTATTTTCAAGGTTCGTAGTTGTTTCCAAAGTGTTGCTGTGGAATTCGTTGTTTGGTTCCGTCTGAAAAATGTCGTAATCTTCATGAGCGTTGTTATGAATGCTGGCTTGAAAATCATTCACACTGTTCAAATTTTGATTCTTAGGACTTTCTGGATAGTCCTCCTCAGGATGATGAGGCACACTTGCTGCTTGCTTGCTTTTAATTGTGCAGTCTGGTGGATAGTTGTATATTATCAAGGGCCCCAGGGTGGTTTGACACGTAAGAAAAATCCCCCTTAAATATGTGTTTGGAATATTGTTCACGACCATTGGATTGGGAACAGAAAACCTGATATTTGGACTGTTGGTTGAATCTTTGGCGCTCTTGCTGATCGTCTGAATAGTCCTTAAAGAGAAGAACCACGTTAATGCACGATCACATGGCGCCAGCGCCTGAGCACATGTAATCACATGACCAACTTTTTACCTGAACTCCTTAAAGTGGTCATACGGCTTCCATGTCTTATTTCTCCTTATTCTTCCTCAGGACACAACGAGGAAACCGGGTGTAAATTTTTTATAAATACCTTCGAGAGCGAAAATACAAAAAGCGGAATAACTCTGTCAGAAGCCCTAGAATAAACTTGCTAATTGCGGTGTACTTGGTCCAAATAGCCGATTTCAAGAAAACCATACATCATAAATAGTGTGATTTCTTCAAAACCGAAAATAATCCTCTAATTACCAATACGATATGTCTACTCTCAAACCTACACATGGAAATATCCCCCAGAAGCCGTGTAAAGGATGTACTTGCTCTATAGGGCTGCTTTCTAGGCAAAAACGAAACCAAACACTGTTCAGACAGTTGAGTTCTCAAAACAGAAAGTCACTTTCGCTTAAAGGTGATGATACAGACCAATACTCCGTTTCCACCACTTTCTTGCAGTGCAGCTCGAACAAATATGTGAATACCTCGAAAAGGTTGAAAGAGCTGAGAAAAGCTATGTACAAAACGGACAAGACGCTTGTCTGCTATGTCATACCAAGCGAAGATGAACATGCTAATGAATACACCTCGTTTAGAGACCAAAGAAGAGCTTTTATTTCTGGATTTGATGGTTCGGCTGGAGTTGCAGTCGTTTCCAACAACCTATCCAATTTAAACATCGAGTCACACCCAGAAGGGAAAGCTTTGCTGTCGACTGATGGAAGATACTTTTTGCAAGCTACCCAACAGCTAGACTTTAACTGGCAGTTGAATAAACAGAGGGTTGACACACTCACCTGGCAGCAGTTTTGCATTAATGAGTGTTTGGAAAGCTTTAAAGTTTTCAATTTGAACAAAAAAGTCGAAGAATATGTCAAGATGAAGATCGGTATTGACCCTAAGCTGATAACCTTCAAAAACTACCAGGCGTTAGCAGAGATGATTGAAAAACAAGGTCACAGTGGTAAAATCGAGGTTCTTGGTATTGATGAGAATTTGATTGACTTGATTCTTCCATTATTTGAGGAAATTCCTGAAAAAGCTTTAAATCCTGTAGAATATTTGGAGGACAAATACACAGGTAGGACTTTTCAAGAAAAGAGAAAGCTTATCCTCAATGATTTAGACAAAGAAAACAATGACAAGTTTGTGGTGTCTAAGCTGGATGAGATCTGCTGGCTCTTGAATCTGAGAGGATCAGATATAGAATATAATCCCGTTTTTTTTTCCTATTTAATTATTGAGGGAGAAGACACCGTTTTATTTACCAACAACTCTATCGACGATGCTACAATGGGGGTTTTGATTGAAAACAATGTTCAGGTTCAAAGATACCAAAGGGTTTGGTTACATCTACAAAAAATGGCATCTTCAGCTGCCTCTTCCAAGATTAATGTCACTGAAGAAGCTTCCTGGGGAATAATCAAGCATCTAAATAACGGGGTAAATGCTGCTGGAGAATCTATCATCAACATTATTTCATCTCCTATTTCATTTCACAAGTCGATCAAGAACGATGTCGAGATAGCAAATGCTCGATTTGCACAAAATAAGGATGCCTTTGCATTGGCTCAATATCTTGCTTGGCTTGAAAATGAGCTAGTGGCCAATGAAAGATTGGTAGATGAAGTCAAAGGTTCCCAAGAATTAGAAAAAATAAGAAAAAATCTAACAAACTACAAGGGCCCTTCCTTTGAGACCATCTCGGCCAGTGGTGCGAACGGATCCATTATTCACTACTCTCCCGTCAAGGATAACTGCAGAATGATTGATCCAAATAAACCTTATTTGTTGGACGCTGGTGCTCAATTTCTTGAAGGTACTACCGATATTACCAGAACTGTGGTACTGAAAAACAGCATAGAAAACATTTCTGAGCTAAAAAGAAACTACACTTTGGTGTTGAAGGGAAATATTGCACTGGAAAGAATGGTTTTCCCTAAAGAAACCGTTACTGGAGATAAACTTGATGTCATTGCTCGTCAATTCCTTTGGGCGAATGGTTTAGACTATAAACATGGAACAGGACATGGAATCGGAGCTTACCTGAACGTTCATGAAGGACCTATTGGAATCAGCCCAAATAAAACAAGTGACATAAAATTGGCTAAAGGCATGCTTCTAAGCAATGAGCCAGGATATTATAAAGATGGTGAATATGGAATCAGAATAGAGAACGATGTTTTGATTGTTGAGCACAATGAATTTAAAAACTCGCTAACTTTTGAAAACATAACCCTGGTTCCATACTGTAGAAATTTGATTGAAAAGTCTATGTTAACCGACTCTGAACTCAATCACGTCAATGCATATCATCAGAAATGCTGGGATAGTCTGTGTTTAAAGACAAATCCTCTTTCCATTACTTATAAATGGTTGAAGAGAGAAACTGCTCCCCTATAAATTAGACCTTGAGGATACGCCCGGGTAAACTAACAGTTGTGTTTACAACAGCACTATATATAGACGTATATTCATCCATATACAGGTATATATTCACTCAGAACATGTATAGACTTACATCTAGTTATTTCTGCTTATGTGCCTCTTGAGTGAAGCACTGATAGTCTGCGGCCGGCTGCGGCCGGCTGTGGCTACCCTATGGCCGCTATTGGGCTGTAAACTCTGCAGGTCACATGATCTAAAGCTTGGAAAACATATTTGCTTCGTCACCTGAAAAAACCCATTACATGGTTGTTTTACAAGCAAAGTACTGGGTAAAGAGCTCCCTCCTGGAAGTAATGAACCATTAAACAGGCCTCATTAAACCCAGGTAAAGCAATATTCTTTTTATAATCAAAGTGTATTTTAAATAAACACTTTTTTTTGATCATATTTCAACTTATTTCTTCTTGATTGCGTCGCCTCTTGAGACAGTTACTAGCATATCCTCATAATGTCTTCAACAGAACAGAACAACCAAAGCACAAAGATCTTCAAGCGACAACAGTATGACGAAAAGACTGTCAGACAGGCAATGAACCTAAACAAACCTATACGAGTCAAAACGACAGAAAATTCAAACACAAACGAAAGTTATTTGCGAAAAATGGACGAACTTAGAATTCATAAACAACACATTTACAGATTCAGAATAGCACATACAAAATACATTCTGTTGTTTTTCTTTCTTTTTCTTCTTCAGCTCATAGGAATTGTGTTTTTCAGCAAGGGATTTCTTCTGACGAGAAATGTGTTGGACAACATTGCTAATGTAGAAGATAGCCTTGGGGGTGATTCTCAAATGACAACACCATATAAGTTTGACAAAGCTGTAATACTATTAATTGATGCACTGAGATTTGATTTTGTTGTTCCGCAACTCAATTCAAAAGAATTTTTCCACAACAAAATGACAATACTGGACAACATGGACCACAAGTTCTTGTATAAATTCCTATCAGATCCTCCTACAACCACATTACAAAGACTAAAGGGGCTGACAACAGGCTCCCTTCCTACATTTATCGATGCAGGATCCAATTTTAATGGAGAATTAATAGAAGAAGACAATTTAATCAAACAGCTTTTTTTAAATAACAAAACTATAAAATTCGCCGGAGATGATACGTGGAAATCTTTGTTTAACCCATATTTGCATTCAGAGTCAGAATACTTCGAGTCCTTAAATGTTTTTGATTTAGATACCGTTGATAATGGAGTTATTAATTATTTTGAAAAGAATCTTAAAGAACAAAATTGGGATGTGCTTATTGGACACATGTTAGGAGTAGACCATGTCGGCCACAAGCATGGCCCGAATCATGAAACAATGGCAAAGAAACTAGAGCAAATGAATAATTTTGTGAGTAACGAGCTAATACCAAGCATTGACGAAGATACAGTTTTATTTATTTTTGGAGATCACGGAATGGATCATACAGGGAATCATGGTGGTGACTCTAAAGATGAACTGGAGACCACATTGTTTGTGTATTCACCTAAGTTTAACAACCAGAATCCTTCTTCTTCAGCCAACGACAACATCATATTTGAGGATGGATATCAAGTGGTCAATCAAATAGACTTCATTCCAACTTTTTCTATGTTGATGGACATCCCTATTCCATTCAACAACCTTGGATGGCCAATTTCAAATTTGACTACGGAACTAGGCTATAAAGAAACATTGAACCAAATACACAGATATAACAACGTCACTGATAACATGGACTCGAAAAACTCACTGGCTTTAAATAAGCTCCATGACAGCAATCAAGGACTGCAGTATCAAGAGTTATTTTTGTCTATTTGCAAAAAACAGTGGGCGGAGTTTGATATGAGGTTTATCATTCTGGGATTAATAGTTTTATTTTTGTCTTTAATTCTCTTCATTATTGTGACAAAGTTAATTCCATCTATAGTATTAGGTCAAATTGTTCATGAATTTGTTCCTTCTATATTCATAATGTGTATTATCTGTACTGTTTCATTCAATGCCGTTTTTCAAATTTTAGGCGAGTTTTTGTTTTTAGAATCTTCCACTAACGTTACTTTATTCGGTATGTGTATAGGTATTTTGCTTGGTTGCTTTATACCTATATTTGATAGGTATAACTTGATTTGGTTTTTCAACAAATCTATTGAGGACACTAGTGATTACTGGACGAGAGCTGGTATTGTAGTAATGGTACTTCATTTTTTAGTTTTTACATCAAATTCTTTCACAATTTGGGAAGACAAAATTGTCAGTTTCCTAATTACGACTGTTGGTGCTTTGACTTTTTATGAATTTGTGTTTATTCCTAAGAGACAATCTACAAATGCATTATTCACTAATAGCAACGTCGTAGCCCAATTACCAAATAAAGAAGACTGTGATGATGAGAGTGAAATCAAGGACGACTCAATGTTTTATGATGAGGATTATATTGACAACCACAACGATGTGACTTCAGAAGATGCGACTACTACAGATGAAGAATTGTTATCAAAAAATAGCTCTCACTCTTATATTGATAATACAAGAGAAAAAATTAAATCCTTAAGGTCATTTTCTATTTTGAAAAACAAGAGATTTAAAACCACTATTTCTAAATCCCAAATTGAAGAAGATTTGGAAGAACAGCAAGAACAACGAGACGTATTGCCCCTTGGGAGATTTGCCAGAATACTTGGATGTATTTATTCTCTTTTGTTGATTCTATCTACAAGATTTGCGTCTATGATAACAATTTGTAGAGAAGAGCAAGGCGATAAATGTATACCAACTTTTATTAACGATAATAACTATTCTTTATTGTGCTTAGTTGTAATTTGGTTGATGTGTTGGCTACTTCCTTTTATTATAAAATCATACTACAATATGTCCTTATCGTATCAAGCAGCTGCTCCAATCTGGATTAACGGTATAATGAAAATGTCAATGATAGTTGTGGCTATTTATTGGACTTTAAATTACTTTGAAACTCACTGGCAGCTATTTTCTAGCTATAATTTGTTAAATTTAGAGTTTCTTGATTTGGAGATTGTTCATATGATAAAGTTCAATATGGTTAGAATACTATTTGCCACACTCTTCATAGTTTTAAACATTTGCTGGGCTTTTGGGCCTATCTGCATTAAGCTGGATTTGAAAAATACTGACCTACATTCACTCAACGCAACCATTTTGGGATACAACAACGTTTACGGGTCTCAGTTTTTTTTGATAATAATTAATTTCATATTATTAGTTATTTTGTTCAATAAACCACTAGGCATAATTTCTATTGGATTGCTCACTGTCCAGCTACTGTCATTTTTGGAGATTATCAATTTGCTGAAGTTGAAAGAAAATGTGATTGGTCCAGTTACACTAGCCCTTATAGGCTACCAGCACTTTTTCACAACCGGCCATCAAGCAACGATTCCTTCAGTTCAATGGGATATTGGTTTCATGGTCAATAAGACTATTAAATTTCCAATAACCCACATTGCTATCTTAATTAATACATTTGGTCCTTTCATAATCATAGCAATTTCTGTAGCTCTGCTAACCTTATGGAGACAGCCACCCAAAATACTGAAACCGCAGACTTTATTGTCTAGAATTGTATCAAACACAGGAATACTGATCATTTATAACACTGTATTGTGCTTGAGTAATTGCATTTTTGTTGCTCATTTTAGAAGACATCTGATGGTTTGGAAGATCTTTTGTCCAAGGTTTTTATTCAGTTGTATGACATTAATTATTATAGATATTGTCATAATATTTATTACTATAGCTTTTGCAAGTGGAAGGGTTATAAGACAAGTTGATACTATTTTTTGGAATTAATACATATAGTTATATATCACTGGAGAAAAGATACCCATCTCTTTACTTATAAGTATGCTTTCAATAGTGGATTTAAAATGCCTATTTAAAAAAATGCTGGATCCAGCTCATCATCGTTAAAGTCTTGGCCAAAGTCATTAGCATTGTTCAAATCTAAATCATCAAATTCAAAGTCATTCATCAGGAAATCATTGTCATTTGTGCTTGGTATTTTAGTTTCTTCACTAGGCTGCACCGGAATATGCTGCGGAGCAGCGTTGCTAGGTACTGGATTGCTAGTTGGACCCATAACAAATGAATCTGCAGCTATTGGATTGGCAATAGGATTGTTATTAATCATTGCAGGAGCAGTATCGTGTTCAGTTTTGTTAAAATTCAAGTCTAAATCCATTCCGTATAAACCCAACATAGGATTGTTAAACATTGTTTGCTGTTGTTGTTGCTTTAACAACATTTCCTGTTCTTCTTTTTCTTTCAAAATCCGCTGTTGTTTGAGCTTTTCAGCTTCTTCTTTCATATGCTTTACTTTTTCGTAGTATTGCTTATATTCGTTGTCCCAATAAGAAGAGCTTACAACAACCTCATTTTTAGCTCGATTAGATTTACGTTGCAGTTTTACTTTAGAAACCAAATTGCTTCCATCTCTTATTTTGTAGTCGTCTATTTGTCCTGCTATATCATCGGAATTTGATGATTCATCTAGAAATTTTATTTTATTAGACAATTCTAAAATTTCTGCTTTCAGATTATTAACTACATATGCATCTTCTTGTTGTATCCGTCTCATGTTTTCCACTCGTTTGATGGGTAGCTTTATGTTTTCAATTTCGTCATTGCTGTAGTTGACCAGCAGCAACTTATTCAAGTAATGCTGCTGTTTTTTGTATTTTTCGAGAATGATAAAGTTGTTAATATTGGCTGGATTAACGTCATTCTTTAAAAACAGTTTGTTGCCTTTATCACCTGCATTTGTTTGATGAGCATTCATCATTAATAATATTACAATCTACACGGTTTGTTGGGCAGCTTCCACCGTAGCTGGTAAACATTTGAAAGTTTTGAGGCCATTAGGAGATAAAAACTGCAACAAAAAACAAACAGATCACGTGCAACTTTGACATAGCACAGTATTCTTCTTAAATCACGTGGCTTCACACCGTTCTTCCGCATTTTCATCAGCTCAAGTAAACAAGAAGCACCAGGCACTGACTTGCAAAATCACAGAGGTGAATAAAATATCAATTACTCCCAAGCAGTCAAACCCTTTTTTTTAATAACAGCCTGATGCTGAAATATAGCATTGCTTGGTCTTATACTGCTGCAGAGTTCAGACACAATGAATGCAGCGTAAAGTTTTAAACCACGTGACCTTTTAGTGATTTTTCAAAGTGAACAAAACCCTTGTTTATAGACACAAAATCTCATCTCCTTTTAGTATAGAGCTCTGCTTTAGTATAAGAAATCCTGCCTCTGAAACCGTGAGTCATTGTAATTCCTAATAATGAGTGCTTCATGTTCTTTTTCCAAGATTGTGATAAACAAGTATCATAATCCTTTTGAGAAAAGCAACAGCATTGGTAATGATATTTCACTCAACCTTATAGAGACTAATATTGATTTCAATAAGGATGGTTATTACAGATATGATTACAGCGAAAACAAGCAACTAAAAGATTACGAATATATTGAAATTGAAGATCAAAACCCAATTGATCAAAAGTTTTTGGTTAAACAAGCCTTACGATATAATGATCAAGATACTGTCTTACAAAATTATTATTGTAAGTCTATAGGTTTGAACACTGAACTACTTTCAAACGAATTGTTTTTAAGAGATGTAAAGGAAGTTTGCTCTTACAGCAGCTTAAAGTATATGATTTTGAGCTCTTCTGATGATTTGAAAATTTCTGTTAAAAATATTTGGATAACTGATTACCATACAAGAGAACAACAAAATTATGATTGCAGTCTAATGAACCATTCTAGAGACCAGAATTCGCCTTTTAAGAATAGCATGCAGCTAAAGATTCTTGGCTTGCAAACTGATTTGGAAACCAGTTTTCCTCTACTACTAAAATTGAGAAGTCAATATAATTCACCGAACATTTTTATCAAAAGCTTTAATTTTGAATCCTATAAATTATTACCTTTTATTTTTGGGTTCAAGAAAGGAGATTTGAAAAGTTTGTGCGACTATTACAAGGTAGATGTAGTATATCCCAGTTTGTTATGTAATATAGATACTTTTGTTAGCAAAGATGATAGAGTAACAAAGTTGTATATTTTATCCCAGAATTCAGAAACAGATGTAATGCTAGTTCGTGATATACTACAGCAAAGTTTGAATACGTTAAAGGATAAGAATAATAAGCTAATTATTAAAAATTTAAATAATCTGAATAATGACTACATCAATTTTGAGCAAAAATTAAAATTCTTTCACAGCGATATGAATTTTCTAATTATGTTGAATAGACTGATGTTTGAATATTCTTGTTTTATCGAATTGAACTTGGGATTGAAGCAAATAGTTATTTTTGGAGAAAATGAAATCTTTATTTTAGACTTATTGAAGGTCTTGCATTTGAAATTATACAACAAGGTTTATGAATTTAAAATAAGCTTTAAGAATGAAAACAACTATGTGGCTTTTAAAGACATGATATTATGTAAAGAACCATCTTTAACAGCAGTATGCGAGCCACAGCACGATGATATAAATGCCTCTATACAGCTAATTGGGGATCAGTGGGAGAGCTTTTTTCTTTTGTACATAAATTTGAATCAAGAAAATTTGAGCTATGCTTTCTATATTGAGTTATCGAATGAGTTTAAAGAGTTTATTATAGGGAAAAAGTTTGGAAAAATTAACAAGATTGAAAAGCAGTGCAATATGAAATGTAAAATTTCCATTCTTATAAACAATGAGAAAAACAAAAGCAATAAAGAGTTCATTACTTTAGAGTTGAAGAGTGATAGCTTCATTGAAGTCATTAATTGTCTAAAACTTATTCAATTGGAATTGCCATATGAGAAAAAGCTTTATATTCCAGAGGCATTCCACAAATTTATTATTGGAATGAATGGAGAAAATATTCAATCAATTATGAGAAGATACAATTGCTTTATACAGTTTTTGAACACGTTTGACATAACTCAAAACAATTATTCGTTTATAAGACACTGCAATGTGATAATCAGATGTCCTATAAAGAATTATGATAACGTTGCCAAAGTCGTTAAAGAACTACATTCCTTGTCAATGGAAATTTTCAACCTAAATAAAATTCAAGAAAATGATGAAAA
Organism: Hanseniaspora mollemarum; assembly: GCA_019649515.1. Classification (NCBI taxonomy): domain Eukaryota; kingdom Fungi; phylum Ascomycota; class Saccharomycetes; order Saccharomycodales; family Saccharomycodaceae; genus Hanseniaspora; species Hanseniaspora mollemarum. The sequence continues at coordinate 840,058 of JABFEO010000003.1, read as the reverse complement.
AGAGGCTGACAGCGACCTCACAGGCTTGAAACTGTTAAAGTTGAACAGAAAAGAGTTGGACTTGATGGTTTTCAACAATAGCAACAAAAAGCTACACAAGAACATAGGTGCATTGGAAATGAAGTATAATTTGTTTATACGATTTCCAGAATTTGATGAACAAAATTCTCATGAAGAAGAGTTGTTTATCATATTGAAATCTTGTAAACACAACACTGTATTGAAATTGCAGGAAGGTGAAGATGAGATGAGGGTTTTAAAAATGAAAGGCTCTACTGATAGAGGAAACGGGACAGTTGAAGAGGAAGACGAAAATTTGAAACTTTGTTTTGAAGAGTTGCTTGACAAATATATTCCAAAGAAGGATAAGTCTTTTGATACAAAACGAAATGCTGCAATGAAGATTAACATAGAAAGCATAACCGAAGATCTGAGAAAAATGGTTTTATGGAAGTATAATATCTTGCTCGACAAGGATTCCAAAGATTCGAAAAAGGTTGTAGTTTATTCATTATAAAATTTCTTTTGGGAGGAAATAAATACTTTAATATGTAGCTATATACTATATTTAATACATGCTCTTGCATGGCGAGAAATTATAAATATACTGTAAGACAGCTTAGCTTACAGCGACTATTAACGTAAAAATGTGGCACGTGATTTTATATTGCATCATGCCGATCTTGAACCAAAAATTCACTATTTCAAACAGAGTCTAGAAGATGTATATAATCTGTGGTGGATAACTTAACAGCAGACCACTGTATAGTAAAAAGAAAACTTTCATTACTTCCAGCCTTCCTAATATATGTCATTTAAGGCACAAGAAAACAGCATCCAAGCTGATGAGTTTCGAGAACTGAGTGAACAATATGAAAGCCGTAGTAAGAACGACTCCTTGCATTTTTATTCTAAAACTATTAAGCCATCTCAAGCTTTCAGAAACATAATAACTGTTGCTGATACATTTGTTCTTGCAATAAACGAACAAGGGTTTTTGTTTATTTATGATATAAGTGCATTAAACGATATAAAACTTTTAAAACAGTTCAGATTCCACAGCAGATTGCTTAATGTTATTGAGCTCAAACAGTCTGATGGAGCATCCCAAATAAGGTTTGGAATTTGCGATGAATTCAACATATTTTGTGAATGCAAATACGATGTAGCTAACGAAGAAATTTTGTTTGTTGAAAAAGAAGATCTTCTCTTTGCTGAAGTGGAATTTGCAAACAGCGGCATTAATATAAACACGTTTTTACATTTTGACCAAATAGAAGATGAAGAAGGAGCAAAGCTTCTTACCTTTAACTATAATAGCATATTAATAATAACAAAAGAAGATTCCATTTACAATAAAGATGTTGAAAGGCAGATGATTTTAGGATGTAAATTTTTAAGTCGCGACCAAATTGTAACTATAGAAGATTTTAACATAGTCAAGTTGTACCAAGTTGATTATGTTGCAGGAAATTTGACCTTGCTAGATTTGTTTAAACTGAACGAGTATTGTATTTACTCAAATTTGTTTGTACTTGACAAATCTTTGTTGATGGACGAAACAGAGGCTGCTCCTAATAGAAGAAGAAGACCTTCAAACAAAAGTCATGTTCTTATTAACGGGAATGACGGAAGAGTCTTGTTAATTGAGATTGACAGCAGGGACAATTTATTGAAAGTTGTATCCAACTCCAAAATTCCAATTCCAAAAAGCTTAATAACTAATAACAAAAAAACTGGAAACAATATTTTACCAATGGTTGTGGATGTTAAAACTCAGAAATTAAGCGGTAAGAAAGGTGTTTTCTGCCTTCTACTTACTCATTTAGGAGACTTATTAAACATCGTATTCATGAAAAATGAAAAGAATGCAATAAAAATTGAATTTTCCTATTTTTGCAAATTAGAACCCTTATCCCATTTTAATATTCTTTCCAAGCTAGGCTGTTTATTAACCCTACCTCAATTCACAATTCCTAAAGTTTATCAAATTAACAATATTAATACAAAAGCTATAGATCAAATCAAATATGATGATTTGGTAGTCAACAGTGAACTTGATTCCTTATTTTTAATAGCACAGTTGCCAAATTTTTTCATTAAACAGCCAGTGCTGTTTGATTGCATAGACAGCATTCAAAATAATAATTTAACGATTAACATTGATAACCTAAACAGCTACAACAACAGCTTGAAATTTAAGGATCAACTAAATATAAATGTTGTTGATGATGCTGACAAAATCAACCCTGATAATATTGCTGCAATTCAGTTTGACAATGTAACAAAACTCATTTCCTTGTCGTATAATTTGGTAAATAAAACCAGATTGTTACATTTTACATTAGACGATGAAATAAACGAAATAGATGTAACAGATAAATACAACTCTGGTGTGTTTATTTTGAAAGAGTATACCATCAATTTATTACAATACTCTGATTTTATTATTCAAGTAACAAAAAACAAGATTAATATAATAAAAATGGATGGTGATAAATTTGTTTTATTTAAAAGAATTTCCTTGAAAGACTTTATACCAGAAATTTTGGAATTTAGTATGTCCTTGGAATTTCATTCCTGCCGATTGATAGACAATATCTCTTTGCTGTTTGTTTCTATGTCAAATTATAAACTTATCTATATTGACATTGAAGAGCTCATAAACGGTGTCAACATTAGAACTTCTATGATTTTACCAGAAGTTGACCCATTTAATGAATGGTGCATCTTACGAATATTGAGAAACAAGTTTGTATTGGCTTTGGTTACAAATGACAATATTTTGCAAATCTATGATATTGATAATATTATCAATGATGCAGATGTTGAGGAAGAACCTGTCATTTCTAAATATTTTGGTGAAAGAGTTACTTCAATGGTTATGAAAAATCAAGATAATTGTTATTCTATTCATCTAGGTTTTGATAATGGATTATATCAAATATATCAACTAAATGAATTTAATAACCTTGCTCTAATGTTGGAACAATTCCTAACTATAGAGAAAATCTTATTGCACTTACTAGATGATGTGGTTGTAATAACATCAGGAAAGACGCAATGGGTATCATATTCAGCAAAAACACTACAATTAATAAAACCTATATGCACCAATAAAGATTTTGCTGAAGTTTCCAAGCTTGTTCCGTTTAGAAACAACTTGATTTTGAAGACAAATTCAATAAATAGTCATCAAAGTTTTTATAAAAACGAACAGTTTATTAGTTATGGACAAGTTGGGGCTGTCTTGCTAAACAATACTGGTGATATGATTCTGGGCAAATTTTGCTTTGATACTATTGAATATGTTAAAGATGAAGAAAATGAAGAAGAGAAAGAAGAAGAAGAAGAAGAAGAAGAGGAAGAGGAAGAGGAAGAGGAAGAACAAAATGAGAAAGAAGAAGAAGAAGAGGATGAGGAGGAGGAGGAGGAGGAGGAGGAAGAAGTTGATATCACTACAATCTCTCATGATTGCGTCAAGCAGAAGCATATTTATTTAAAAGATGCGAAAGAAAATTCCTATGATGTTATAATTAATAAAACAAACTTTCAAATAAAATACCAAGTCCCGCAACATTTGCTCAAACAATATGAAGGTAAAAGCTTTGGGTTTACTGAATTATATGAGTACAGCATTAGTTCTGCATTGCTACTTGATTATTCTGATAGGAAAATTTACCATTCATCGCAGTTGGGTAAATATCTGTTGCTTGGTACAAGCAGTGGAAGACTTTTATTATTCAAAGTAAATAATAATCCTAAGAACAAAATTGTTTTAAATGGTACAAACATCACGTCTATAGAAACAGAGACTATTGACATAACCAACTTATCCAAGTCTCAAAAGAAAAGACTGAAAAAGAAGCAGCTTGCAGAAAATTCTTCAGATGTACAACCAAAAATTGTAGAAAATGAATATGACTATAATTATTTGTCCTTAGCAAGCGACAATATTTTAGATTCCAATGAAAACTCCATTTTGATTTTGAAAGAGTTTAACAAAAAAGAACTACTTACTTCTCTGCATTCTTCTGTTTTATCTGTAGTTAAAGTTTTGAACAATAAATTAGCCATTGTTAGTCAATCTCCTACATTACCGTCGTTAAATATAATCCAAAAGGTTGATGTAATGAACGAGAGATATGTGGTTGCTGCTGATACGACTGAAAACTTGATTTACCATAAATATGTTGATAGCATTAAAAAGTTTATTCCAATTGCAGACTATTGCATATCAAAAACGTACATTCAAACAATCAAGTTTTTGGATTACCAAACTATTATTGTATCAGACAGATTTGGTAGTATTACTACTTTAACTATAGATTGGAACTTAAGCCACAAGCAATTTGAAAATATGGAGCTTCTCTTTTTTAGTAACTGGTTTAATGGATTTGAAACAACAGACTTTTCCAAAAACAGAAAAGATAATGTTTGGGATGCCCCATTTAAGTTTAAAAAACTAAATAGTGTTTACATAGGCGATATTATAATGAATATAAATCACATACCAAGTAATAGCAAATTAAGAAACAATAGAGATATATTGATCTGCATAGGTTTGCAAGGCTCAATAACAATATTGGTTCCGTTAATAAGTGATTCTGAAGTTAAATTGTTGAAACAATGTGATGAGCTTACCAACCAAATACATGGAGAAACCATTTCGAAGTTTAGATTTGAAAGCACATTCACATTATCAAAGAATATTTTCAACGGCGACTACTACGAAAACATTAAGACTTTGAATCAGGACAGCAAAAGTTTGCTTCAACTCTTGAAAAACTCGACTTATTTAGAATAGAAATAAAGTGAAAAAAAATCCGCTAGTTTCGATTATAATTAAAATATTATATTTATATGATTACTTTTTTAAAATAGTAATGACGTCTTCATCTTCAAGTATATGTGTTAAACCAACATATTGAGGTTGATGCTTTACACTTGACCCATATACCACTGCTTGCTTGAAATCATCAACCAAGGATTTGTGAATATTCATACAAAAATCTTTTACTGATCTTCTATCATTTCTTAAAACAACTGGTTCATCAAAATCGGGCATTCTTCCTTTTGGCTTAGTGTAAATTCTAACTAAGTTCAATCTATCCCAAGTATATTCTAAAAGACCATCTAAATTCCATTTATTATTTGAGGAAATAGGAATAGAATCAGGAATTCTGTATAATAGTTCTAGTTCTTCAGCAGACAGCAAATCACATTTGTTTAAAACATAAATGGCTGGGATATATCTTCTCTGGTCTTCTTCTAATGCATCAATCAAATCATCTGCAGTTGCGTCACATCTAAAGGCTACTTCAGCAGAGTTAATTCTATATTCATGCATAATGGTTCTAACTAAATCAAAATCTAAATGAGTTAGTTGAACAGTATTGGTGATGGACAAACCACCTTTTTCTTTTTTCTTGATTACAACATCTGGCTTTTTCTTGTTGATTCTGATACCCACAGCTTCTAGTTCTTTTTCCAGAATTGCTTTATGTTTTAGCGGTTTGGAAATATCTAACACAATGTACAACAAATCACAATTTCTGTAAGAAGCAATAACCTGTCTACCTCTACCATAACCTTGATTAGCATTTTCTAAAATACCTGGAAAGTCTAAAAATTGAACTTTTGATCCATTCATAGTAATAATGGAAGATTGTGCGGTCAGCGTTGTGAATTCGTAGGCTGCTGCTGCTGCAATTTCTCTTCCACTAATAGTATTCAACAAAGAGGATTTACCAACAGATGGAAACCCTACAAAACCCACTGTTGCATTACCTCCTTTTTTCACGTCAAATCCTTCACCAGCTCCTCCGGAAGACTTGGTAGCATTTGTTATGAGGTCTCTGGAGAGTTTGGCATGTTGTGCTCTCAGTCTACACAAATGTCCCTCAGTAGCCTTGTTTCTTTGTGTCTTGGCCATTTCATCCTCAATGTCTTTTAATCTTTCCAAAATTCCTGCCATTTTTGATCTATAATTATTGGTTTTTGATAATCTGTTTTTGGTAATAGCCTTGTTTAAAGCTCTTTTAAATAAACTCCATAAGTATCTAAGGAGTCGTCAACCTAACATTCGATGAGTGAACAAAAAAATTTTCAGAATGGTCGGTGAGAAAAAAGCGATTCTCTGAAAAAGAAAAGTTAGCACGTCAGAAAAAAGGAGCAGCTCCAGGAAGAAAAGCTCCAAAAATGTCACGTGAAACGTTATACGCGTGACATGAAACGAGCATTAGGCAACTACGGGGGCGTGACATAAACTTTGGTGACTCTCAGTACCGCCAGACGGGTCAGCTGCCTCCTCTTATTCCTGCTTAATCCTAGCGAATGTAATGCTAGGCAAGAGATGGGAAGGGTTTCCTTGTCGTCCAAATGCTTTTATACTAGGCATCATCCGCATGATTCTGGGCATAATTATCAACGAGGGAATTTACACTCAATCGTTTAACCAGAAAAACATATAGCTGACTTCAAAATAGTTTTAAGCAGCTGACATTAGTGCTTATCATCACTATTATTTTCAGCAGTTTTGATACCTATAGCTATATAACAATAAATCTGCTAAGAGCATCTTTTAGGCGTAACGAGTAGCACTGGCGATCGGTCAGATGAACAACGGTGAAGAGCCTGTGGTGCCAAAGAAAGACTCAAGTGGTTTGTTTGAAGGAATTGAAATACATATCAATGGATATACAAAAATCGATAGAGTGGTTTTGATAAAACTCATTGTTTCAAATGGCGGTACTGTTTGCAGGATGCCAAGAAAGAAAACAACAACTTATGTACTATCTGATCAAGATAATTTATCAAAGGAGGGTTTCAGATTAATTAAATCGAACTGGGTACTAGACTGTATTGAGCAGAACACCTTACTTCCCTTTGACTACGATAGTGGAAATGTCAACTGTAATCATCCAAATTTCGTTAATGATTATTATTCAAAATCAAGATTGCATTTCATATCAATGGAAAAACTGCAGCTAAGAGCTAAGTACTTGAAGATTTCAAAAAAAAATAATGATAAAACTTTGAAGAGATTAATATATTACATAGACTTTGATTCATTTTTTGTTAGTGGATCTGTAATAAAATACAATAGAGTAAATAAATACTTTCCAATAGATATAACTCGAGACTGTGTCATAGTATCCAATGGAAGCAGGCATTCCGAAATTACAAGTATTAATTATGTTGCCAAAGACATAATTGGAATTTCACGGCATAATTACTTTGAAAAAGGTAGAGAAAAGTATGAAAAGTATATGGAATCGAATCCTTACGTTGACATGAAATGGTTTTGTTTAAAAGTAGAATTCGATGAATACAGAAACATTTTAACACAATTTTATAATTTTTTAATGGATAAGTTTGATACTGTGATCCCCATGTCGGTAGATGAAGGAATGTTTTTTGAATTTATAGAAGAAGAGAGCATAGATTATACAGCGATTATGAGAAAGACTAAATTAATTAAAACAAAAGTGAAAGAAATGACAGGGGTAACGATATCTGTGAGTGTTACTAATGATTTTTTGTTTTTGAACAAAATAATATTAAAAAGAATCAAACCAGATGGAACTGGTATTTGCATTAGTGAAACAGATTTTGCTGAAGAAGTCAAAAAGGTGAAGATAGTTGATGTTCCAATGACTGGGGCTTTCATGATCAATCAATTGCAAAGTAAGTTGCCCCCTGGTGTTTATAAAAGTGACATAACTGTGGAAGAATTGACATCTTTCATAGAAGATAACTATTCTGGAGACTTCCTTCATTTTTTTCAACCTCTTATCAACCAAGCTAGTAATTCATCAGTGATGAAATTTATAGACAACATATTCTTATTAAAGGACGATGATGTGTCTTGTAAAAACAAAAACGGCGACATAGATTTTTACACTCCAAAAACTGTATCCTGCACGATCAATTATCACATGAATTTCACTAATCTCTGGGATATTAACAAGTTTGTCAAAAGATTTAGTAAATATCTGGTTGATAGGTTAATGACTTTGACTAAATTTTATGAATCTATCAAGAAAATTGGTGTTACAGTAGTTGTAGCATTAGAAGGAAATGTAGTTTCAAAGTTTGGAGGTATGGGTAACAATGTAAAACGCTTAACCAAGGTTTTAACCTATGATAGCTACCTTAAAATTGACAGCCGTAGATGTTTAGATAAGCTGAGCAATGATTTTTATACCCTCATCAAACTACTTGTTAATAAAGACAAATTAAATGACATTAAAGGAATCAGCTTACAGTTGTTAAAACTTAAAAACAATAGCATGCCAAGTCCTTTTCTATCTCCTCTGAACTTTAATTTTACAACACCGGATGATAAAGTCAATTCTTCCCCTACAAAAAGAATTAGCACACATAGCAAAGAAACTTTGGTCAAACTTATTGACAATGATAACAAAGAAACATTGTCAGCTTTGCCATTGGATGTTTTACAAGATCTGTATTTCCAGCAAAGGTTTAATTTTAAAAGTAAATCAACAAAGAGAATGATTATATCTAGTAATTCTAGCTCTATAAAAAAAATTCAAACTAACAGGAACTCTCCAGGAATGATAATATCAGGCAACGTTAGAGATTCTCCAAATAAAGAAAGACTCAATGTGTTTGAACCACTGTCCTTTCAGGCAGAGAAGAGCATTTCTGCAATTAAAAAATTAATCAAATCTTGGATTACATACAGCATTAGCACTCACATACCCCCCACCGAAGATGATGTCAACCTGTTCTTGAACTTTTTGAAAAACTTGAAAGCTAAAGGGCAGCAATCAAGATTGGATAACTTAGTGACATTTACCAATAATCACTTGCAAATTTATCAATACGAAAATGATGAAACAGGGGTGATAAATGAATGGGAAAAGATAATGATATTGAAACTTTTGCCATTGCTTAACTAGCTTGGGAAAACGTTTTAAATTTATTATTTCTTAAAATTTTTTATGGAGTCATTAATAATGAAAGTCATTAATATTATATAAGGTAATTAAATATAGATATAAAAATAAAAGTTTATTTTTCCTTTTATTCAATTTAAACCTTAACAATTCTTAAGGTGTTGGATTGACCGGAACCAGCAGAGGAACCTTGAACAAAGACAACAGCGTCACCAGAGGAAACGAAACCGAACTTCTTGGCTTCTTCAACACCATAGGAGAATCTAGCTTCAACATCAGCAGCCCAGTCCTTTCCTTCAGCCTTGGTGTAGACGAATGGGTAGACACCTCTGTTTAAGTGAGCCATCTTAGCAGCTCTATCGTTTCTGGAAACCAAAATAATTGGAACTTCTGGTCTGTATTTAGAAACTAATCTGGAAGTAGTACCAGAGGTGGATAAGACAACAATGGCCTTAGCACCTTGTTCAATAGCAGCAGCAACGGAGGCAGCAGCAACAGTTTCAGTGGTGGTAACTGGCTTTGGAGTCAAGTTTCTGATGTCATCGTATTTTTGAGTGTATGGAACAGCTTGTTCAGCAATTAAAGCAGTTTCGGCCATCATCTTAACAGCGTTAACTGGGTAGATACCCTTGGCGGTTTCACCAGACAACATAACACAATCAGCACCATCTAAGATAGCGTTACCAACATCGGAAACTTCAGCTCTGGTTGGTCTTGGGTTGTAGGTCATGGATTCCAACATTTGAGTGGCACAAACAACTGGCTTACCAGCTAAGTTACATTTGGCGATCAATTGTTTTTGAACAGCAAATACGTGTGGGGCTGGAATTTCAATACCTAAATCACCTCTAGCAACCATTACACCGTCAGTAACGGCTAAGATAGAGTCAAAGTTGTTAACACCTTGTTGGTTTTCAATCTTGACAATAATCTTGATATCTTTACCGTCTTCACCTAAAACTTCTCTGATTGTCAAAACATCGTTAGCAGTTCTGATGAAAGAAGCAAAAATCATGTGAACACCGTTCTTGACACCGAATCTCAAATCAGCCTTGTCCTTTTCAGATAAAGCTGGCAAATCGACATCGGTACCTGGCAAGTTAACACCCTTGTGAGAACAGATCTTACCAGCGTTCAAAGACTTAACCTTCAAGGTCTTGTTGTCAACAACTTCTAAGACTTCAAAAGACAAAACACCGTCATCAACGTAGATGATCTTACCCTTGGAGATAACCTTGGTGATGTTCTTGTAGTCCAAGTACATGACTTTGTCGTCACAGGCCTTGGCGTACTTGTCATCAACAGAGAAGATCATTTCGTGGTTTGGACCAATTGGGTAGTCGACTTCGTTGGTGGTGGTACCGGATCTGATTTCTGGTCCCTTGGTGTCCAAAGCAATAGCTAATGGTCTACCTGGGAAAATTTCTTCAGACTTTCTGGCGTTGTCAATGACAGATTGATGGTAGTCGTAAGAACCATGGGAGAAGTTCATTCTGACAATGTTTAAACCATTTCTTCTTAATTCAGCCAATACTTCTGGGTTGTTGGTCTTTGGACCAATTGTACCGATAATAGAAGATTTTCTGTATTGAGGTTCGGTGATGGCGGTTTGTGGGTTTAATTTGATAGTCCAGGCTAAAGCAGATTCCATTTTAAATAATAAGTTATAGTGTGTTGGATGGTTATGAGATAAATAATTTCTAATCTTGAATTCAATAAACAACTTATCACCCTCAACAATTAGATATCTCCCTCTAACCAATCCAAGAAAGCCAAAAGTCTCATCGATCTTTTTATACAAAACCCAAAAATTTTCAAGTCAGCAAAAACTTTTTTTCAACATTACAGGGTTTTTGTAGAAGTGGAACTATTTAGTCGAGAGTCTTTCTGGCGCTGCAAAAAAGTCGAATGAGTTTTTCACGTCGAGGATTGAGAGAGAAAAAAGCATTTAGTGGAACTTTGGGTGGACTTTGGAGGAATGAGACAGTGGGTTTAAGTCCGAACGTTTGCGTAGGCACTAAGGGTGTGTAAAAATATGGTAGCGCAGCTTTATCGTATGGAGGGAAAGGATTAAACGACATGCGATAAAGATATCTCTAGGTTTAGGACGAGAAACAAGGATAATCTTGATGCAGCCAAAAAAAAATGGGTTTTTTGTTGATTGGAACTATTCAAAACAGTTTTTTAAAAAAGCTTGATTTAAAAAAATAATAATATTTTCAATGAGGCAGCCAGTCGCTTTACAAAACTGATGTACTATTTTGCACGTCAGCGGCCCAGTTGGGTATGTCCTTAACCCGGAGCACTTTCTGTCACGGCAGCGAGAATGAGACAGTGTGTTTTCTTGCTGGTTATCATCCAGGGCCGTTTGTTTAGTGGAGTGCGATATATCAGCAACGGAATGGGTGCAACCTGCTTCAGGGGTATCTCATCCAGCCTTGTTCCTCAACTGGCACATCGCAGAGGCACAGAGAGGAACCACGGTTTGTTAAATCACGTGCTTTCAAATGACAGTTGTCTTGCTGAGCTGCGGCTTCCTGTGGCCCTGTTATGGCTGGTCCGAATGTTAAATGCTGTTGTGGTTCTTGGAATAATCGACAGGAAACAAGGCATTATTTTTTGAAGAGTTTATTCTCACTTCGAAGTGCTCATGTCTGGGACAGATTCCGTTGGACATATAATATCCTCTCAGGAGTAGTGCGCCCTCTGCAGCCTCCAAAGCGTAGACAGGTCCGTCCAGCTTGGTCACGTGAATGACAACTTCATTTTGATCTTGCTGCTCGCAGCTCCAAACTACGCATCTTGCATTACCTGTTTTTTCTCAACTCTCAGCTGTTCAAAATCAAAATTACCAGGGACCATCTACGCTGCCAAATTGGAGGTTAATATTTTACCTTAGAAGCGTTGTTATTAATTAAAGATAAGAATTACCAGACGTTTTTTAGTGCATTTTTTTTTTTTTTTTTTAATACCATAAAGTCTTTTGCTAAAATACCAGCGGAAAAATTAAATTGTGAAGGAAAAAACCGAGCCAATAGAATTTGCATCACGTTATTTATATGAGTCACGGAAAAAAGAATACAACTGAATATTCAAATGCACTTATAATGGTTTCCATCTGCGTACATGTAGAAAAGCATGAAGTTGTAAGAGAGAACTATCAAAAAACCACAGTAAAGCACTTTTGATCTTTTTTTGTTTTGCAAAAAAGTTATCAAAATGGTTGAAAAGTTTGGACATGAATTCAAAAACAAGTACTTCAAATACTTGGACGCTGACGTTAATGTTATAAACCATGGATCCTATGGTACTACGCCATCAGTTGTTATTGATGCACAAGTTGAAAGTGTCAAACAGCATGAAACTTACCCAGATAAATTTGAATATATTGATGGTCCAATTGCTTTCAAGAAGCATTCAAAGTTAATTGCAGAGTATTTAGGATTAAACTGGGAAAATGTGGCTTTGGTTCAAAATGCCACCAGTGGTATCAATGTCTTTTTGAGATCACTGCCTTTTGATTGGGAAAACGATTTGGTTATTTTGCCAAATACTACTTATGGTGCATGTACCAACACTGTGAAGTTTTTACATGAAGCTTATGGATTGAAATATAAATTCGTTGACTTAGAATTTCCCTTAGAACCGGAAGAAATCTTAACCAAATTTGAAGATGTCTTCAAGCAAGAAATCAGAAAGTTCAAAGGTAAAATTTTCTGCTTGTTTGATTGTATTTCTTCTATGCCTGGTGTTGTTATGCCATATCAAGAATTGATTGTTTTGTGTAAGAACTATGGAATTAAGCAAATCATTGACGGTGCACATGCTCCAGGAATGATTGACTTAGGTTTCCTAGAAACTTTAAAGCCTGATTTTTTCACAGGTAACTTGCACAAGTGGGTTTCTGTTCCTAAATCTTGCGCTATCATTTATGTCCAGAAAGAATGGCATTCCTTAATTCACACACAACCAATCTCATGGACTTACAATTTGACTTATGATAATATTGAACCAGAAGAATCTTTACTGGTGGAAAGATTCTCTAAAGTTGGAACTATCAATTATTCTGTCTACTGTTCTATTGAAGCTGCCATCAACTTTAGAAGAGACATATGTGGTGGTGAAGAGAGAATCAGAGAATACCAAAGAAATTTATCTAAAAAATCTTCTGATGCTATCAAGACCATTTTCAAACCCTCTGGTTCAGATAAATACGATCATTATGAATCTAAATTACTAGAAAACAGCGCTGGAAGCTTGACCCCTGTGGGAATGTTTTGTATCTCTTATCCTATCAATCTAAGCAAATATTCTAGAGTTTATAACAATTTACTCAATTCCCCAACAATCTACCTGGCCAGGATCAGATCATTGTTGGAAAAATCAACTATTGAAAAATACAAAAGCTACTCTCCATTAGTATTTCATGGAGGTCTTTTGTACTTCAGATTATCTGTCCAGGTATTCAATGAATTGAGTGATTTCACTACTGCAGCAAAAATTAACAAAATTTTACTTGAGGACGTTTTTGGTTGTGAAGAAGATAGATTAGCTCTTTCTGTGAAATCAAGTAGACTGTAAGTGTTCTTAGTTCAATATCAAAAGTATAAAGTGTATCATCTAAACACCAAGTTGGTTTGTACCAATCCTTTTGAAAAATAAGATCATTCTTCGTAAATCAGTTTTATTTACACAACAATTATATAAGTGATATTACCAGAAACTTTTAGAATATATTTTTTAAGTAGCACTATTTCCTCATCATTAGCTACAATGTGTTGATTTTTAGTTTTTTCAAGAAAAAGAATATACTTCCTGATCTGTCCTTAAAGCGGACATCCTAGAAAACTTTTGGGATTTGGAAAACCATTTGTACGTAACTGAGATCATACCTGCTTGTTGGACTGTTAATTACCGTTGAATATCTATGACCTCAATAAGATTTCTATTAATTTTTAGATGAATTAGTTATAAAATGGACAAAAATGCTTCCAACTAGGAAATAATATTCAGCTTCTGTGTGTACTAGTTTTATTAATGGATCTTTATGAATTGTACTCAATTGGTAGTTTGATAGCTTTGTTCTCATAGTGACCAAATGATATCTCAATAACATTATCTCTGTCAAACTCTAAAGATGGAATATCATGAGCTGATTTAGCCATTAAGTACCCATAAACTATTCTTAATGTTGATTCGTGTGCAATAATCAAAACATCGCCGTTCATTCTCTCAATTTCAAAAATTAAGGACCCCATTCTTAGTGCCAAATCAAGGTAAGATTCACCTTTGGTAAATCGATAAAAATATGGGGTTTTTAAAAAGTCTTTAAATTCAGCAGGATATTTTGTCGATACTTCTTGTAACGACATATCTGCAATAACACCCGGGTTTAACTGTTTCAACTCCAGCTTTATTCTAACAGGAATTCCCCTTTGTTTGAAGAACTGAGCTGTATCATATGTTCTTTTTCTTGGAGCTGAGAATACCACCACTGAATCTTCATCAGCACCATCATAAAACGACCTTTGCTTTTTATCACTTTTGCCCATATTCATATCCCTGTCCAATGACACTTGCGTTCTCAGGATGTTGGTGTCAAAGCCGTTGTCCACATTTTCTATAACAACAGATGCTTTTTCTTCAGCATTATGTTCTTGTCTCAAATAATTGATTCGTTTTATAACAACATCAGTCATCTTTTTAGCAAACTTCATTCCTTCCGCGTTCAATATTTCATCATCGTCGTAGTTGTCACAGTCACTATTTCCACATCTTGATAAATAGACTCTTCCTTTTTTTTCTTTTAAGTTCATCAAAAACTCTATAATTTTGTTTATTAAATAGCTGTGGTTACTGTTATTGACACATAATGTGTCACCATAGTTAATATATTTCACAAAACTTAAATGTGCCTCTTTCTTGTTATCCATTTCTTTATAAACAGTAGAATTTCTTTCAATTCTTTTTAAAAAGTGGTCTCTTGCATGCGCTGGATCCCACGCCTCATAATCTTTAGATTTAATAGCAATATCAATATTTCTTTGCAAGAGCAAGGTGTCTGTAACAATGCTTTCAATAAAAAGAACAGTATTAGCTTTGGTGTCTCCTTTGGTACCTTTAGAATATTTCTCGTTCAAAAAGTTTCTTTCTTCAATAGTGATATTCAATGCGTCGTAAATAGCAATTTGAGAGGAATGATCGTCAAAAAAGAAGTCATCAATATCTTTCAAACAATTGTTAATAAATTCTCTTCTGTAACGCTTACCTTCTTCGTCATTTGAGTCAACGCAGAGATAATCCAATGCTTCAATGCCATCCCCTGTGATGGCAGGAAACATGTTCCTTCTGTAATCAGACACATGAAAAATTTGGGATTTTACTCCTAGCCATCTAGTATATCTTGTCAAAGCAACACCAAGTTTAGTCTTTGATCTTGCAGGCAGCCCAACTAACACTATCAAGATCTTTCCTGCGTGAAAAAGTCTACCTGATTCGGTGGCATATAACTGCCCAGGTGATATAGAACTGGAAGATTGTTTGGAATGCACTTGATCCAAAAGGGTTCTGCGTCTTTTCTTTAGATTGTTTGCTGTGTTTTGATGAGGCTGACTTAAAATTGCTGCGGCAGTATTAGGAGTTACAGCTCTGTCAGAGGTTATAGATTCGTTAGATTTGATTTTCTTTAAATTCTCAAAAATGTCAAATCTACTTGAGTTCCTGGTTCTCGGTTGATGATTATTATCAGCCACTTTAAGCATCCTAGGGAGTTTGTTATTGATTGAATCGTCGGACATTTTGTAAAATAGTATCAGTGCTGGTTTATACTGTTACTTATTGTTAAAAGTCGTTACTTAAGCTGTTGCCTGGTTCATATATCAAATTGCTATGTGAAGTAGTAGCACAGTTTTCCCCTTTTTTAATTAATTGATTATATAGTGTCCCTGCTGAAAACCAGTAGGTATCTTGCACGTGATTTTTAGATTTTTTCGGAGTTCATTCTCGGTGATTGGTTGAGCTGGCAACATAGTCACATGATTATGCGAATGGTGCTTAGTCTGTTAGCATTAATAATTATGCATTGTTGTAGAGAGTGCACTATTCCATAATTCAGTATTTGACATCCTTGCTTCTTCGGTGGTCATAGTGCGTATTTTAGATCAAAAGCATGCAAAGCTTGAGTTATGTACACCCTTATTTTCTGTATACGCAAACTTAAGCAAATAACTAGCAAAAAAAATGATAAATATGTCTATTGATTTAATTTAAATTCCAATTGTATATATTATTTATATAAACTGTCATATACTATTTATTAAATTTCATATAATCTAAAAAAAAAATATTGTCGTCCTTATTATTTTTGTGATGAAAAAGTGAATGTATCAAACGTTTAAACAATTTAAATGTTACCACCCTTTCTGACAATTAAATCCTTTCTGTCCTTGTCTAAGTGTAACTTAGTAATGACAACCTTAGAAGAGTGAACGTTGACTGGGATAGTAGCAGCGTTAGACTTTTCCTTGGTGACACCTTCGATTTGAATGGCATATTTCAATCTGTAAACAGAGGAGATCTTACCTTCAGAACCCTTCTTAGAACCTCTGACAACCTTGACGACATCATCTTTTCTAACTGGAATAGACTTGATACCGTATTCAGCTTGCAATTCCTTGGATAATGGAGCAGACATGATTTTTCTCTTTTCAGAAGAAGCAGCGGTGAAGTAAGCTTTTCTGGATTTTCTTCTGTCACTAGAAACGTCTGTTTAAAATATATTGTTGGATATTAATAATGTGAAATTGTTAGTAAAAAAATAAAATGATGTTCATAATTTTGAGTGATGGTAGAAAGCATTTTACTGCCTTACACCAATTTGAATTGAATGGGTCAAATGATTTCGACGTTAAGTTGATTTGTTTCAAAGATCTCTTAATAATTCCATGGTATCCAATTACTTTTGATTAAACTGTTTTCAAAACTATCTTTGACAATGCCTTTTTTGTCTCTAATACAACTTGATTGTTTAGCTTGTGCTGGTATACATTTCTTGCTCCACAAAACACTATCATATAATTCAAAGCTGACATTCCCTCATGCTAATCTTTTGCTGTATTTTGCTTTTCCAGAAAAATAAAGACTGCAGCTCAGCTGGCTTTGTGTCGTTCTGTAAATCCTTAAGAAGTCTTTCCTTTTTTATATTTTCTATCGTTCAATAATTTAATCACTTTACATTTCGAACTTAACACTTTCATCAATTCAAAATTCAGTTCAGCAAGTCGGAAACGATCCTGACTTCATATAGACTGTTCTACATACCTAAAGATTGTTTGGCCATTTTAATTAATGCTTGGTTGGTGTCAATGTATAGGTTCCCTTATCACTAACATAAGTTAAAAAGTCTTCACATAATACTACTTCATTTCCGCCTTTCACTTACCTACTTTTGTTCAGACTGGAAGCTGAATATCCAGGCACCAACGTTTTTTTTCAAACTTTTTTTTAATTTTTTTTTAATTTTATTTTTTTAATTTTTTCTGCCTACAGCTTCTGTCTAGCTTTCTTGTGTATTTTTTTTAGAGGGCAGCCTAATTTAAAATAGACTGAAAATTAATTTTTCACTTTTGTCTGTTTTTATAGTTCTCAAAATTAAAAGTACCTATTCTTTTAAATGAATTATAAACAATAAGGGTTATGCTGTTAATATATTTACTAGCACCATACCATTAATGATTTAATTAGCATTTCAAGTTATATATATCTGTTGTATTTGTTAGCTATGATCTCTTGCTCATCATATTATCACCATGTTTCTATTTCCCTAAAGGAATAGAAAAAAATTTACTACTTATTTTAAAACAAAAAAAAAAAACAAATCAACTTATACAAAGCCATAGTAAAACATAAATATTTGATGTACAAGTAAAAGAAAAGAGTGCTCTCATATGCCCAGACTGTAGCCTCATTATAATATATATATCGTATACATGAGAGGATACAAATTTTCAACGTTTGATTTTTCTGTTGTGGCGGTAGCACTTCTAGTATCAGTTTATAACAGCAAAGAATTTTTTGGGCCAATGATCCAAGAAGAAGTTGATTCTCAAACCAACATTGATGCAGGGAAGGTAAATGCTTCAGAAGACGCTAATAATAGACAGCTTTCATTTGATGAGAAGAAAAATAACATAGCTGAGCAAGTAAGGGAGTTAAAAGAAAACCTAGGATCCGATAAAAACAACGATTAGGTATTGACATTAATGAAAGCCTGTATATAGAAACATCTTAAATTAGAAAAATATTTTAAACTGCCAAAATCTCTAAATAAGAGCTTGTATTGTCCAAATAGCAATAAAGTGCAGCAAAAAATGGTTAGCGTTTTCTTTTTGTAGTCTTTAAATTTTTTCTTTTATTATTGATCAGCCGATAGTGAACAATTAGGGTTCAGAACGGAAGGTGCTAGATGTTATGAAGCTCAATTAAAATGAATAAAAAATTTGGTGAAAAAACGGCACATCCCAACTATCTGAAACATAAACTGCCAGTTACAAGAATTATTTCAACATAAATGGTTCATTCATCGACAACAGTGCCCTTTGTTCATATGTTGGTCACTTCATGACAAGAGATATACGAAGCAAACTTGATCTTAATTTTCCGCTGATTAATCTCATCTCATTGCTAACTCCATTTCATACTATTAGAGAACTCGCTAATAACAAAATGGCTAAGGCCTTAATCGAGGGTAAAAACATATAAATTAAAGCTGAAGCGAACTTAATAATTTTCCAAGCATTTCTACTCATTGTTATTTTGACAAATCGTAAAATTCTGAGAATCGTAAATCAATGCGTCTCATAGCAGGTGTAGCACTTTCCGGTTACTGTTTTTGCTACAAAAGTGACTGTATATTCAAGCTTTTATCAAAAGTGTTTGTGCTTTTAAAATAAAATTATTATTGTTACTGCTGTTTTAGGTTGTAACAACCTATTAATTTTTATCAATTGTACAGCGGGCTATATAGATTCGACAACTAAATTATTGTGAAATCAAATAACGAATTGAACTTTTGAAAATGAAATGCAAGGACTGCTGATATGGAGCACAGATATACGTCCTCTTTTGCAGCATAGAGCCTAACCCTTTATAGTTTTAGATACAGTGAAAAGTCCTGCAAATGCAATTATCCAAGAGGAAATTGAATTGTTAAATTTTTCTAAAAATTGATCTTATCCTTATCTTCACTATATATGAATCTTTAAAATATAAAAAAAAACATCTTTTCAAATTGAACTTTACGTCTTTATCTTCTAACCACAGTTTTCTTATGATGTCTAATAACATATGATAAGCCCTAGCGGGGGTTCGAACCCCGATCGTGATCGCCGGAAGACCACATACTGCCAATTATACTACAAGGGCAATCACGTTAAACACCAAAACAGCTGCAATTTATTTATCGGATGGCCAATAAGAAATCAAAGCCTATAAATATGGTCGGGTAAAACTTCAACCGTAAAGTACAATTTTGAAAAGGATGAATTTATGTAGAACTAAAAAGCTTGGTTAAACATAAACTCATGATTTTTTTGGGAAATTAGGATATATGATTAGCGATGTAAAAAAAAATTTTATTTGAATATATTTCAAGGAAATCCAAATTAACCAGTGTTGCTTAAAATATGAATAGATTTACGTTGAAATCATCCTTTAACAGTATCAAACCTTTAAAAGGAATTTTAGCAAGACAAATCTCTAAATCCTTTTGTGTTTCTCCAAGAAGATCGTTCTCTCAAAGTAGCAGAAGATCCAACAGGGAAAAGGAATCAATTCTTTCTAAACTTGGTAGAGCTACATCATTCACTGCTAATGGTGTAATTGTTACTTTATCTATTGGACTTTTAGGTGTTGTCTCTTATCTTTTGGGAACAGAATTGTTTTCGCCTAATGGAGATACCCATATTTTTAATAGGGTTGTTAACTTGGTTGAGAATGATGTTTCTTGTAGAAGAATATTGGAATGCAATGATACAGTAGATTCTAAAACAGGTAAAATCACAAAGGAAAGATTAAAAGCTTTATCAGCTGGGGGTTTAGATGACACATGGACCAGAAATAGACAAATAAGTTCTATGAGACAAGAAGGACCAGATGGAAGAGAAAGATTTTTTTTAAGAATCCAGGTGGAATCAGCAAGAAAAGTCGGTGTTGTATTTGTTGAAGCTATTGAGTCTGAAACAAAATACAAACCAGATTTTGTTTTGATGTATCTGGACGTTCCTGGTAAGAAAAGACACTATTTGGCAAAACCTGTAAATAAAACGATTAATGATCCAAAAGAAGACATAAAGAACAATAGTCCAACAACCTTCTTAGGTTTGAACTGGGGTTCCAAGAAATAAGTATAGACTAGAAAACCAAAATAATGTTTCATTACTGATTTTGGTTAAGTTGCTTATAAATTAAATATGTATCTATTCCTGGATTTTATAGACTAATCTGTTTAAAACAGCAAAACATCTTTTTATTTTGATGAAAGTGACATTGCTTCTTTGTAGTATTTAGCAAAGAAAATAAAAATCAACAACGATAAAAGTAAGAGGCTTTAATCATGCAACTACCTTTCTCTGTATTTACAAACACATATATGTTGAATGTTCTTCTTCATGGGCTATATTGGCACATATTCAAAAATAAATAAACTGGTTATGTTTATGGTTATGCTTTTACATAGTTCAATGTTTTTTAAATCAAGTTTTAATCAATGGAAAACTGAAGTGTTTAACTTCTCAATATTAAAACACATTTCACCCATATTTCTTCAGAAAAAGGCATAGAAAGCAGCAGAAGTCACTGCCTAAATTACCTTTCGTCTCTAAGTTTTCATTTATTTTAAGTAGATCAGTTTAGGTTTTGAAGAAAAAATACAATCAGTGTATCCAACCTGCTCTCCTATAGATATGGAAGCTTATAGTGACAGGAAATTGCTATTTGTACTGTTTTTATCATTAGTTACAAGTGTTTATATATGTTTTATTATTTGATTTCATCATTCAATCTCAAAACATTTTTATTTCTGCTTGAGCTTTAGCACCTAGCTCTGAAGTTCCGTTAATAATTTCTTTTTAATATTTTTTTAATAACCTTAGATATTAGTATTCGACTAAATATATGTATATGTATGTAAATATATAATAATAAAACAATTTTTTGCATTTAAAAAATTGAAATGTGTTAATTAATTTTTACATCCTGATCCGCAAAAACTCTCTTTGGTAGTCTTCATTGTTATATTTATATGTTCAATTTTTATGGTGTTTTTGTGGACCAAGTCTTTGTTGGTTTGTAGGTAGAGAAATAATGGCCCTTCCAGGTAGAAATCTTCTTACCTGTATCATTATTGTCTTGATGTCTTGGTTGAACTAAATTGGTAAAAGTACCAGTTAATTTGGAACCTAGAGTGTCAAGCTTTTTCTCTCCTGAAGCTACAGCTGGGCCAACAATAACACCAACAAATAGTATCAATACAAATGAGTACAAGACACTGTATTTTTTGACCATTCTCTTTCTTAATCTGGATTGTTTCAAAGAGTAAATTGGCGGTCTAATTTGTCTAGATGGCTTTAACCAAAACAACATTATAGAATGGAATTTGTCAATAAATGGCATCAAAACAAATGGTAATTGACAAAATAGCAATATGTGACCCAAAATGAAATCAGCAGCAAATTCAGACAATTCAATGACTTTAGCTGTAAATTCTCTTGTTGGTTGGGTCCAAGCAGCAACACCCATACCAGAACCGTACCATCTACCTGTCCAGAAAGCAGTATTTGAGTGATCATTCTTAAATTCTCTTGTTAACAACCAACTGGACATAGCAATAAAGACCAATCTTTGACAGAAGATACAGGTGATGACACCTATTAACATTTTAGTAAAGCTGAAACCTTCCAAAACCCACATGACAACGAAAAAGGCCAGCGCCATTATTACAGCAATACCATGGGCAAATCCAGCCATAATTGGACCAGTCTTCTTACAGCACATATGCAATAATGGGCCGGCACAACAAGACAAACCTAATGTAAAGAATAAAATACCCATGTTTATAGCGATTGGACCAAGAGTACAGATAATAATTCTTAAACAAGAGTTGACAGTAGTAGCGTCCCTAACACCAGTTTGGGCATTAATGAAAGTAAATGCAACAAAACAACCAGCGGCGTAGATAGCACATGGAATAAATTCTGCCATCAAAACATTAGATTTATGAGCTCTTGGCAAGTCACCAACACTTTTTTCGGAATCATCGCCCAACAATTTCTTTTTGAAACCAGTTACTCTAGCTCTACTCATTCTTACATAACCAATCCAAGAGTTTCTATGGAACTTACCATTACCTCTAGATAACCATCTAATGTAATCTCTGTAATCGATGAAGTAATCTTGCTTAGAAAATTGATGAGGATTAAATATGAATGGAGAGAACATTAGTGAGGACAAAGAGGCCCAGAACCATAGTAAAGCAGGTTGCCAATGAGCTACAGAGCCGAATAAAATCATCAGTAGAGTTCTAGATCCCATATAAATGGCAGATCCTGCAAATCTAGAATACAAAATAGAAAATGGAATTCTAGATGTAGCAAAACCTCTACCGGTAGAAATATATCTAGCACCACCGTATGTCATATCACTTAATAAAGCGTTAGAAAAGATTTGACCAGAGAAAACTTCAAACATTGGAGATAAAGATAACAGATGTTTAAAGAATCTTTGGGTAGCCTTCCATAAACCTCTTTCAATTAATTCTTGGATAACAATAGGAATGAAGGCAATGAAGAACACAATGAAAATAGATAATGTGTATCTTCTGACCCAATCAATAGCCGGAGCTAAATTATAACATCCAAGAGGGTACAAAACATCGGTAATCGGCTTGTTTCTATTATAGCTACAAAGAATTGATTCATGAGCTAAAGAGTTTAAATTGACTAGTGTCAAAGCAAACATCTGTAAGGACAATTGAATAAACAAATTGTTTAAATGGAAACCTGGATGAGCATAATAGAAGGACAAGAATCTGTCTAAAGGCAGTTGTGTACCCAAATAATAGTACTCTCTTGATAACATTTGTTCACCCATACCTGCACCAATCTTTGTAGTGAAATTCAAAATGGTACCGAAACCTAAATCTCTACCTTTACCACATTGATAGTATTCACAATGTTTAATCCTACCACCTCTCAATAAAGCGTTCATACCAGCATAGATATCTTCATTTAAATGTAAACCCTTCTGCGCTTTAGAAACACCACCTCTAGTAGTCATATAAATTGTGTTAATAAAATCAGGGTGACCATAATGTAATTTACCTCCAATTTGGGATAAAGTTCTAGCAAATAAGGTACCAAAAGTTTGTTCTTTACCAGCGGCAACATCACCTAAAACACCTGAGTTTTCAGAGAAAATATATTCTCTAGCACCGACAATAGCAACAGGGTGGTTAGTAGTTTGGTCTTCGTATTTCAATTCAGGGGCATATGGGTTGACTTGTTCAACATTTAATTCTTCAAATTCAGCCAAAACGGATCTAATCTTCAAACATTCTTCCAAATAATTATCTTGATTAGCATCAATTAATTGTAAGTATTCACCTCTTGTAAATATGATAGCATGATTTTGATTATCAGATTTACCATCACCTAAAATAGGATTACCAGATAATTGAACTCTGAATTTAGGTCTTCTTCTACCATTAGGTAATAATTCACAATGACCATCAATCAATGAAGAATAAATTCTTGGTTCATCGCCTTCGTTTAACGGAGGTTCTTCATCTAAGTATGCAATCTGTAGATCTGGATAAGCTCTCAATAAAAATTCAGCATTTTCCATTTCTTGTGGTTTAAACTTAGCTAGTCTTTGCATGGAAACAACAAACTTGAATTTTCTTCTAGCCATCTTTTCTAATTCTCTTTCCAATCCTTCAGCATTTCCACCAAACATTTGAACAATTTCAGGATTTTCGACTCTGTACAGTAACTTAATAGCTCTTGCGTAATTCATGAAACCAGAAATGGTTCTGTATAAAGTTTGAGATCTTAATGAAGCCCAAATTCTAGTTCTCAAAGTGTATTCTGGAGCAGCACTCTTGAAACCAATACAATAGAATGGAAGATCATCAATTTGAGATTTCAAAGCATCTCCATTAGATCCAGAAACAACTGAACCATCTGGCCCAGCGCTGGATTCTTCCCCGTCATTGAAAACAGCGGTTTCCTCTGCTAAAATCTTTGTATCCTTGACAAAGCAATCCCATTCAACGGGATGCAATTGCTTCAAGTATTCTAACAAAGTAACTCTGGAGAATTGATCATCTTCTCTAATAATTTCTCTTAAGGATAACAAAATCTTTTCGGAATAATGGGGTGTCAAAACAGTAAAAGTTGGCATATTGTCAACAGGCAATGGTTCTGGGATTGGAGTAGCTAAAGATTGAGCAAAGAAAGTAATTCTTCTTTCAGCTTCTGAGCCTTGTGGGAAAAATTCAGTTGCAAAATTATTGTCATCTTGAGATACAAAGAAAGTTGGTGCCCTTAAAGTTCTTCTACCTTCAATTTCACTTGGAACTTGATGATACAATAATTTTTGAACATGATCAATGGCTAAAAGATGTTCTCTGTACATGGAAATAACAATAGCGTTCCAAATTTGAGAAATTAGTACTTTTGGCTTGTACTTGATCTCCATATCATTGGTGGCTAATATTTTAGAGTATATTCTCTTTGGCAATCTAGAGAAAATATTTCTCCAAGGAGTCAAAATAGAAATACCCATGTAAAAGGATTTACCAATGGAGAAAACGGTATTGGTTAAAACATACCACATGAAAGTATCTAGGAAAAACAGAATAAAATCAGTAGCTATCATCAAACCTAAAACAATCTTTGGTTGAACAACACACAATTTAGCTTTCCACCAATAATCACCAGTACATCTCATAGTGGTGGTTGATAAAATTCTAATAGGATCCTTCAAAGACAAAATCAAGAAAAAGTAGGATTCAGAAAACTTAGCACCGAACACTGTAACCCATACTAAGTAAGACATCCACATATCAAGACCTTTTAGATTGGCAAAAGAAGCAGTAAAAGTTTGAGAAGCAACATACTTTCTAGAGGATTTCTTCATATAAGATGTGAACAATCCACCTAAAGGCATGACAGCAAAGAATAAAACAGTGACCAAAGAAACAAAGAAGAAAATGATGGAGATAGCATGGGCTAATTTGGATTGGATAGTTCTACCGGCATAAGCAAATACAAAAATCACAGGGCCCAAATTCACTCCCAAACAAGCTAACAAAAACCATAATCTTCTACCTAAATGTTGAGCACCAGCCCATTTTCTTGGAACAAATTGCCACTCACAAACCGTAGCAACAATTTGAATTACACAACCCAAAGTACCACCCAAAGAAGCAGCTGCCCAGGTACTTGAAGCTAGGGGCTTGTTATTTATTAACTGTTGGTAATTCTTTGTGTAAAAGGTGGAAGCAATGTAAGCAATATACATCCAGTAGATACAAGCATGAATAATCCAGATTCTGTTAAAGTTGGTGACTAAATGCAACCAAGTTCTGGTTTCCTTGTAAGTTTTGAAGAAGACAAACTCCCAAGTAACGTCACCCAATCTCAAGTATCTCTCTTCACTTGGTAAATCAGTTATTCTGGTTCCATCATCCAAAACGATTTTAGCTAAACCCTCAGGGTACCAGAAAAGTTGATTGACATCATCGTAACCAATAACCTTATTATGGTCAACTTCTCTTTTAATATATTTACCATCAACAACCTCATAAACTTGCGATCTCAAGAATTTGTAGATAGGAGTAATGATTCTGTTCAAGTAGTCACCTTCTGGCATTGGTCTAGTTGATTGTTGACAAAGTGGAGAATCCAAGTAGTCCAAACAGCATTTGAAGATGAAACACAAACATTCAGGAGTAAATCTGACTTGATTACCTTCACCCCAACATAGCAAATACAAAGCAACGTGTCTGACTTTATCTGGAGCAGACAAGACATTCATCTTAGCTTTCCATCTGAAGTCAGCAGCATCTAAAGAGTTGTCACCTTCAAGTTGAGTTAACATTTCCTCAGGGTTATAATTCTCACCTTGCTCCTTCATCTCCTTCTCCATTTGTTTTCTTTGTTTCTTTTTTAATCTTCTAGCTTTTCTGGACGTTTTACCCAAGTTCATATTTCTGAAACCAACTTGGTCATCCAAATCCAACTGAGCAGCAAAGTACCATTTTTTAAAGTTGGCAGAGTCTCCACCAATATAGTCAGCATGCAAAGATAAAAGAGCTTGCTCTGGAGACATTCTGGAGGCTCTGGAATCCAATAGAGTCATGAAGTAATCAAATTGATTTCTCATGGAATCTCTTTGGAAACCAAATCTGTTGGTCAGATCAATGAAAATATCTTCAATTTCTTCAATAGAGATTGGTGATTGTGGATCAGCGGTCCAGGCTGGGTACGGATCGTTTGGCAAAGCTGCTGCCAAAGCCATGGAAGGATCCCAGCCATTTGGTCCTGTGGCAAAAGAACCGCTTGGTTGTTCTTGCTGATAAAACTCACCACTTGGAGGAGGTAATCCTCCTTGACCATATGAAAAATCAGAGAAATTTTCAGTGCTGTTTGGGTTCATTGGTGGTTCATAGTAGTTGTTGTTACCAGAAGGATCTTGCTGGTAGTAGTAGAACTGGCCTTGTTCATCATAGTATCCGATAGGTGTTCCATACTCATCGTACTCCTGTTGATACTGAGGCGCGTTTTGATCATAGAACTGACCATCTTCCCCAGTATACTGTGGTTCTTGCGGGTACTCCTCACCATTAGGATAAGACATTTTTTTGGAATATATTTTTAAGCGAAACTTATTCCAAAGCGAATATTAGCTGGTCTTGTACTTTGCTTTAACTGAGGTTTCAATAAAAGCGATCTAACTAGTGTTGTTTTTGAAAACACGCAAACAAATATTCAAAAGTCGTTTATTTTGGTTTGTAGCAATAATCTCGGTTTTAGTCTTCGCAGAAACTAGCAATAATGATAGCTATTCTGTGCTCTGTTGTGATTTAAAGTTCTTTCTTTACTGGAGAAAATAAAATATCTTCTTGGTTGCAGAAAAGGTTTTCAGTAACAAAAATAGTTCTATTAATAAACTTGTTTGAAAAAAATACAAATACAGCAATAAAGATTCAGGTCAAGTAAAAGCAATTCACTTCAAAAGAATGTGTTTAAAACCGATTCTAGATAGAGAAGATATAGACAAATCTGATCTGTTAATAAGCTTCTTTGGTTTCGAACCCTTTTCTTGCAATATCTCATGTATATGAAAACAGAAGTTATATTTGCCACTTTTTTTGATCTACCTATTTGTCGAGAAAATTTTCAGTACCTGGGAGAACGAAAAAATTTTCCCCTAGGAATCTCCCGCGTTTCATAGGTTTGGTTTCCTTTCTCCGGCCTCATCACTCTGCTGTACCAGAGAGAGGAAATAACGCGTATAGTTATAAATAAATACACGGAGATCTGGTTCTTTTTGTTGCTTTTTTTTTTTTTGAGGGCTCGCATGTAGCCCAAAAAGACGATTGTGTCCGAAACAGGAAATTAATTAGTGGGTTTTTTTTAAGCTCCCGGCAGTCTTCAAAAAAGCAGCTTTTTACCAGGGGTCTCCATCAGCAGCATGGGGATTTAGGAGGTCAGAAAAGGAAAAATAAATATGAAATGTTGGGTTATTTTTAGAACAGTCCGTTCGTTAGCCATGGAAAGGATTTTGCTTTATTATATTTTATTAGTAAGGGAGGTTTCAAATTTTGCTTGGATAGCTGCTTAGCTAATAATGAATGAATGAGCTGATTGTTCTTGCAGAGCAGAAGCTGGCAAGAGATGGTTTATGGAATAAAAGAAGATACACAAGTTTGCTTTCACGTGAAACACAATGCGCTAGAGAACTAAGTGTTCCTTTCCGGATATAAGTATTTTTTTTAGGTTTGGAAAAGCTTCGATCTACAGCACAGGATGGCGCAGCATACGATAGGATGATGAAGATTGATCATGTGGATATCGGCAGCTGGAACAGTTGTCACGGGAGGAAAGTGTTCATTATGTGTTGTCGGAAGACAGCATGCGGCTCACTCTTCAAATTTTTGGCTGAGGTTTCAGGAAGAACTTTATAAAGGATCATGTGACTTTGATGTATGCATTCTGCTTCTGGGCTAGCAGGTCTTCCGAGAGGCTTTACTCTTGGATAACTTACTGAAACATAACCATACCGCTCGCCGTCTTGTGTGTGTTTTGGCTTGGTTTGAACACGTTTCTTAAAAGGTGTACCACTGCTCTTCTCCCTATAAAAAAGGATTCTTTTGTTGTTCAGTAGCAATTGAAATTGTAGTTGGCCTATATTTCTTTTGCAGATGTGTTTCTGTGACTCTAAGCTTGAAAGTATGCGGGGAATTTAACGCTTATAGCAATGGTTGTATGTGCAAAGGAATGTTCAATTCAACAATTAAAAATTTTTTCAGTTTTCTTTAATAGAACATATATTGACTCATGATGCGTGCGCTGTGAATTACAGGAGGGCGGATTTGTTTGGATTTATAAAGAAATAGCAAATGACGATAAGAAGTTTAAACATATCAAAGCACTTTGTGACGAACACTGTGTGCTTTGTAGCAGGTTTTTTAATCTCGTAAGAAATAAATGGTTTACATGTTTCAGGTATATGCCCATATACTGTTTTTAGCTCAAAAAAACGATCACAAAATGCCTGTTTTCAATCAAAGCCAGTTCAAAAGCACCCACTATGGTTTTGGTCTTGTTGTTTCAATCTTCCAAAACAGGCAACAAAAAACTACAGTTTAATATAATAATGACGTTTATATTGCGAGACTTGCTAAACATATGCAGTAAGCAGAGCAAAAATATGGCTTTCCATCTTAAAAACCAAAGATGGGCATCAGTGGTTTTGAAAATGAATTACAAGAAGGCATGAAAAGAATAATGTGAATCAGGCAATCATTTAGAAGCGGTTTACGTATCTTTTAATGTAAGAAAATATCTTCTTCCTGTCCGATTCACGTCATATAACACTGCTATTTTACTTGGATCCATGCATCTCAAGATATGTGCTTTTAAAACCAAAGTATTTCCATTTGTTGAAGAACATTTTTAACACCTACTCCACTAAGCTATCATATGCCTGAAACACATTAGAAAGCAGATACCTACTCGCTGATCATTCACCGTAAATTGCTCTTCATACATTCTATCAAAGAACAAACTCAACCCTATGTTCATCTCATAAATTAAAATCGCTTCAATATTAAAAATTCTCAATTCAGCCGTGCTGATTCATTCAAACCGGTGACGTTTCTGCATTTTAATAATTTTTACCCACTGCAAGCGCCAACTCTCTTTTCTATTTGTGCACTGCGCATTTAGATGTTGAGGAAAACGTCATCGTTTCAAACACGGTAGCAGTGAAAAACTCATTGTTTGGCTTTGGCCTTTGTTAAATTGTTCACAGTTTGTTTATTTTTCAGTCCAATTTTTGAGCGTCCTAAAGAAGTAATAGCAACGTTTCAATGTGAAACATTACTGAAAAAAGAAATTTTCGCTATATTTACGTGTTTCGGACATAACGGCCATCCAAATGGCTTAATATGTTCAACTTCTTTCCTTGTTTGAGAAAAACAAAAACAAACAACAAATTTTTCAATGGGAAAAAAAGGGGAAGAAATTTTTTGGTTAGGCATTTAAAATGAACTACTGAAAAAGCCTTTTAAAATAAAATCAGTTTTATGCAAGCAACCAGAATATATTTAAGCGCTGTAATTAATAAACTGTTGCTACTTTTAACTGCGTTTAAAAAACCAAAGAACTTTCCCTAATAGCAAGCATTTATTTTTTAATTCCTTCCTAATTTTTTGAACTTTTTTCGCTCTCAAGTAAAGCAATATTCCTGTTATTAGTTTAAGTACATTCATTATAAATAAACCACCATCGCAATGTCACCATTAGGAAAATTTTTAACCTTCAACAAAACCTTAGTTACAATTTTGTTAATTTTAGGTAACTTGTTGTTACTGTTCTTAATCATCTTCTCAGGTACCACAAACAGTTTCCCTATTAACAAGTTCTACATTCTAGAAGCCAGTACCTCCAACATCGCAGGAGCAAGATATGATATTACCAGATGGACATTCTGGGGTCAATGTGGATTGAAGGATGGTAAAACTTTCTGTAACACTACATCCGGCTACAGCAACTTGGCTCCAGCTTATCCTTTGTCTCCAGTCGACAATTTTGGAACAACCAACAACATTCCATCTGACTTTAACAAAAACAGAGACACTTACTTCTACTTATCTAGATTTACTTTTGTCTTTGTCTTGTTGGGATTGATCTTCCAAGGTGTTTCTGGTATCATATACTTCTTCACTTGGTGCTCTAAGAACTTCATAAAGGTTGCATGGTTATTCCAGATTTTGGCCTCTTTGTTCTGTACTGCTGCTGCTGCTTGTACCACTCCAGTTGCAGTAATGGGAAGAAGTGCCTTCAACAAGCAACCACAAGTCTCTGGTTCTGGTAAAGCCAAAATTGGTCCAGCTTACTTGGGTATGTTGTGGGGCTCTTGTGTTTGTTCTCTGTTGTTGTTCTTTATTTTTGGATTCAGCTTTTTCAAAAAGATTTACCAATCCCACAAAGAATACGTCGAAATGGAAAAGGTCAAGCAAGATGCTCAAAAGTACCACGAATTCATCAACAACCAAAACGAGTTACACCACTCTTACACTCAACCAGCTGTCGATTTCAACAATCAGCAATTGGAACAAGGCTACGACAATGAAGCTGAAAGAGACCATGAAATTTACAATTTGGAGCATGAAACTGAATTAAAGAGCGATGTTCACCCAGCTCAACAAGTTTCTAGAAACAACACTGTTACTTCTTCCTCTAAGCAATCAGTTGCCCCATCTGCCAATGGTGCTAACTCTAAATACGGTATCAAGTTTTTTTCAGTTAGAAACCAACAATCTAGAAACGACATCAAAGAAGAAGATGAAAGTGAATATTAAACTATAAAAAAATTACACCAACTATAATTATAACTATAATTAACTGCAATTGTTAACCTACGCTAAAACGATCCCCTTACTAATTTAATTAATAAATACCCCGAAATGTTAATTTGTAAAATATATATATCTACACCAAAAATACTTTTTTTCTCATTAATAGTTTAGAGCAAATATACTTTTCAATAATTTTACTTTTCCAATTCCTTCAGTACCAGAATAGCGAACTCTTCGATAGCCTCGTTTCTATACACACCGTTCCTTCTGAAACAAGACAGATATCTTGCAACGAAGTCATCCAAATCCCCCTGGGAGGTAATGGTATCTTCTTGGATGCTTTTATAATCCAATTCGAGTAATTGGTATATTTTATTGAGGTGATATTTGACTGTGTTATATTTCAGCAGTTCTTGAATATTTGGGTTTTCCAAAAGCACTTTATATTCAGCCATCAAAGAAGGATCAACAGAGATGTCTTCTTGTTTCTCTGATTCTTGCTCAGCAGTAACCGGTCTCTGAGTTGTTTCATTCAAAATCTCATCGTTGCTTTCTTTCACAACATAATGGTCATCTTTGTTATTATGTTCCTTGTAACAATCCATTGAACATATTTTCGTCGTTTGTGTTTTACATTTGCTACATTTGTATTTGAAATCCTGTTTGTGGCAAACATCACACAGGGGGCTTGTTTTCAATTCTGTTCTTTTGTTAAATCGATTATTGTGTGTGTAACTTTTAGTGTTATTTTTGCTTCTATAAGACATGATTTTCTAAAGCTTATGGTTTGTGTGAAAGAGCTGAATCGTTGCTAGTTTTCCAGTCTACCAGGTATCAGTAGTTTCTTTTTTGAAGTTGAAGTTAAGCTATAGTTCATTCATCACATATTTCCTCTAATGATGGTCACATGATTTTTTAAGCTTGTTTACAATTAAGTGCAGAAATGAGTTTATGCGTGGAATATAATAGTTGTTTACATTTAAGTTTAAAAAAATATATTGTAAAAAATGTTACCTTGGACAAAACCTACTAAATATATTACATTACAAGTATAAACCTTTTAATTTTTTATATGTAAACATTGCTTTTACAACTAGAAGGAGGGTGAATTGGAGTTTTATTATATTCTTGAGAAACGGGGCTGCTAATACACTGAAAATACAAACCCTTAGATTTATGGTCAGTATTTCTTCATTACTAATTTGTGCATATCAGATGAGCAATAAAAGGTTTGTTCAAAGAAATGGTGAGCACGGCGCAAGACAGGCAATTTAGACAAACTTATATATAGAAAAAGCACAGAACTACAATTCAAAAACAGACTCCATTGAAGCCCTGAAACTCTGCTCTTTAATATAATGACACTCTGGAATTGGGCTAGGAGCTGCATCTTATGGGAGCAGGATAATTCAAGATGACCACTGATCAGGCGACCTTTTAGTAATTACGCAGCCATTTGGTTTGATCCGATTTGATTTTCCTCGTGACCTTGTCTTTCTCATGCTTTCTGCATTGTTTCCGCGACCATTGTTTTGCTGCTTACTGAAGCACGCTCTCCCCCTACAACAAGTGGTTCTCCACCAAGAACACTGTCGGCCTATATAATTTTAAATACACACACAGTCTTCTCCAGAATATCTATTCTTTCTTCCTGCAAAACGCCAATCACAACGTGATCCGTCCTCCTGAACCCAGTCAGAAATTGTCTACTGAAGAAACCTGACTTCATCTCATTTTCACGTAGTAGATGCCTTCCCACGTGGTTAGCAAACGTGGATCTGAAAAATTGCATTTTTAATGTATCGCCGCCGGCCAAAATACAACCACCAAATCCCTTAATTTAAATAAGCAACACAGACTTTTTTTTCTTCATTTTAACTGTCCTGAGATGTTTTGAGCTGGGAATTGGGCTTAAAGCAGTTAACATAGATTAGAAAAAGAGGAAAAGTTGACAAACCATAACCCTTTTATACCTCATTGGGCACCTACCATCAGCTTAGTAATGTTATTCAGTGTTAAGTTGGCCAGTGGAATATATCCGCCATGGAAAAGCTACTACATTGATTACGACAAGTTGAAAGACTGCTTGAAAGAAGAGGAGACGAAACAAAAAGTCAAAGATAAGGCTTCTAAAAGCAAAAACACTTTCAAATGGACCGACAAAGACGAAGGAATTTTTGTTGATTTGCTGGATAAAGAACTGGAAAAAGTTTACGGCTTTCAAGTGAAAACCTACAACGAAGTTTTGGAAATCTTGAATGACTTGGAGGAAAAAGACATTATTGGGGATGATGAAAATGCTGATTCCCAAGACAAGCTGCATGTTGCCGACTTTCAAAAGATATTAGAAGACTGTCTAACCAAAGCCCAGGAGTTGGACAATTTTTCAAGATTGAACTACACTGGTTTCATCAAGATCGTAAAGAAGCATGACAAATTGCACGTCAACTACCCTTCTGTTAAGGCTCTGCTAAATGTGAGATTAAAAGAATTACCTTTCCACAGTGAAGAATACTCTCCACTTTTATACAAAATTTCCTTCTTTTACAACCTTTTCAGAGACAACAATGGTACCAATATCATAACACCAAGCATCACTAACTCCTTCAAGCAAACCTTTTCCAAGAGCTCTTCCTTTTCTAAAAGTTCTAAGCTTAACACCATAGCTGCTTTGGAGGAATCACACTATGATACTTTCAAGTTTTGGGTTCATCCTGACAACTTGATGGAAGTTAAAACCAGAATTTTGAGACATTTGCCAGTTTTAGTTTACGCCTCCAACCCAAGTGCGGAAGCAGGTAACGACAATGATTTCATTAATCAGGTTCCAACTTCAATCAATGATATTAGTTTAATTGAAGACTCGAAAAACTTGTCTCCTTTCTCTTCTAACTCATCTTCCAATGATGACTTATCAGGATCTCTTCCAGAACTAGGGCCAAAATTGAAGGAGGTTATTGCAAAAGGTAAAAAGAATGCTGAATACTTTGATCCTGTCATTACCTGTATTTACTTTGATAATGAAAATTTGGAGTTGTACAACAACAAATTGTTAAAAATCGATGATTACGCAAGTGTAAGATTAAGATGGATTGGAAGATTAGTTAACAAACCAGAAGTTGTTCTTGAAAAGAAGCAGTTCTTGAATTCTCCAGTCGCTGCTCAACAATCTGATCAGATGAAGTCCAAAACTGACAACTCCTCTTCTTCTGAAGACGATGATTATATCCACACAAAGTTAAGAATTAAACCTAAGTTCATTTCCAGCTTCATAAATGGTCAAAAGGACTACGAAGATAAATTATTATACAAATTGGAAAGATCTAACAACAAGGAATCTGTTTTGGAAGCAACCAAGAAAATTTGCGAAAATCTACAGAAGACAATTGTTGACAATCATTTAGAACCTGTTTTAAGAACTATGTTCATTAGAACTGCTTTCCAAATACCTGACGACGATAGAATAAGAATCACGATTGATTCTGATATGCTGTTTATCAGAGAGGACTCATTTGACCATGACAGACCAATAAGACCTCCAAACAGCTGGCACAATCAAGTTCTTGACTCATCTGCTTCTAATCCACTGAAATTCTTGAGACAAGGTGAGTTTAACAAGTTCCCATATGCTTTAATGGAAATCAAAGTTAAGAGACCATCTAACAGTAATGGTAACAAATTTTCTTCCCCAGCTCTTTATTCATCTAAACACTCTAAGTGGTTGTCTGATTTAACAAACAGTCATTTAGTCAAGGAAGTACCAAACTTTTCGAGATTCATTCAAGGTATGGCAGTTTTCCATTCTGGAGATGATGAAAAAGTTGATGCATTGCCTTACTGGTTTTTGGATATTGAAAATGGTATCAAGATTGATCCTCAACAAGCTTACGAAGAAGAGCAAAGAAAATTGGCTAAACAAATGGAAACTGAGAGAAGACAATCAAGAATTAAGAGATTATCAATGGTTGATGCCATGATACAAGAAGAAGGAGAGCTAAACGACGCTAGTAAGGCTGCTTCTAAGGGCTCTTTGTTGGCTTCTTTGAAAAAGACTGCTGATCTTCAAAAACAAGAACAAATTGCTGAAGAGGAAGAATCTGAAGATGAGTTTGATGTTGAAGAGTTTATCAATGTTTCAAAGAAAAAAGAAACGAATATGCTGAATATTTTAACTAATGCTAAGCTAAATAACATTGATTCTGAAGAAGAAGAAATATATTTACCACCAGGTGTGGAAAAGCCAAAAGAATATTTGAAGAATGCAGGTCCTGTGAGAGTTGAAGCTAAGGTTTGGCTGGCTAATGAAAGAACTTTCAACAGATGGCTGCATGTTTGTGTGTTGATGTCTTTGCTGACATTCACCATATACAATTCTGCTAAGGCTGCCAATTTCCCAAGATTAGCTGAGATTTTGGCATTTGGATACTTCTTTTTGACTATTGCCTCTGTTGGCTGGGCCTATAGAATTTATTTCTATAGATTGAAAATCATTGAAGAGAGATCCGACAAACACTTGGATGCTCCTTTGGGTCCTGTAGTATTGTCTGTTTGTGTAGGCTTAACTATTATCTTTAATTTTGTAGCTGCTTTCAAGAACGCTGCTAAATATGCCCACAAAGATCCATCTACAATTCCAATTAATGGTACTATGGCTCTCAACAACTTTGTTCATCCAAGATTGTCTGCTGAATTGCCTGATCACTTGAAACAGATCCAGAAAAGTATCTTTGATTTTGTTAATAAAATTTAAAACAAATTAGACTAAGCAGTCATTTGGCACTTCATATATACGGCAAGTGTATGGGATTTAACAAATGCATTCTCCTTTCAAAACCAACGCTAGTATATATATAGAACAGTAGCTTTAACAATGGTGCGGCTTGAATAACCAATCGAGTCATGTGATAATTAAAAAATTATTTTCATAGGCCTTAAAGCCGATAAACTGTGATTTGAAACAATTTCTGCCTCCAGGCCATTTAAGCTACATATGCGCAAAATCTCCGTATTTTCAGGTCACCTAGTAGTACTGAAAAAAGAAACGTTTTCTCAAATAAGCGATAGACAAACGTGAAATAAAAGCAAGGAAAAAAAGGTGAATAAAATATTTTTCACTCTGAACTATACATGAAATACAAAGGAAGAATCCCTGGGGAACGATTTCAGAAACCTAATACATTTATATAGATACACGTTTGTTACTCATGTCAGGCCAACCAGACTACATTGCTCGTTATGAGCTAGAAAACATGAAACTTCAAATGATGCCAGCCCAGTTGAACTCCAGGGTCTTTTTTGGTCCTTTGAACGGGATCACCAACCTGAAGTTTCTCACAGACAACAACATAAAACATTTCATAACAATCAATATACCAACGAGTCTCTCAATGAAATACTGTGAAAAAATTCCACTCGCCATAAATGACTACACACTATTGAATTTTGACTCTAATTTGCCAGGGTCGGCGGATGGAATGAACGAGAGTTTAATTCGCTACAACCAGATTTATACTAATATTTTGAAAAACTTCATAAAGTGCCAGCTGCCGGACTGCTCTGATAAGCTGTATTCGACATCGTCTTTGCAGCACTTATCAAACAATATAATAACATGCGAAGGATTTGAAAGACTGATTGTTTTCAACGATTTCATGAGCATTTTACAGGCTTCTAACAGCAGCACCTTTGGCAATTGCTTTGTTGTCTCATCAAATGGTAACGATGAAGATCTGTTTGCGTTACTAGCTTCTGTCATCTTGAAAGAAAACATAACACTGCACTTAGACTCAGTAATTCAACATATTCAAACACTGAGACCTTCAATGAGAAACATCAGCTATAACAAAATACAATATTACCAAGGGTTTATTCAATATTGCGAATTGATTAAGTCCAAGTCTTGGAACGATCTGCTAAAAAACGAGCAGCTGAATAGAGAGAGAAAGAAGATTCTCGAGCAAAGGAATTTTAGCTATAAAAGGTATGAACAAGAAAGCGAATGTGAAACTGCTATACAGTATTACGATGACTTCTACGGGGACTCTAGAAGCGAGAGCGAGAACAAACTTAATACTCCAACCTCAGAGCTGGACCAACTGGACCAGTTCAAGCAGCAACATCCTCACAGACTCTTCAAAAGAGCGAGACATTGCAAAGAATAATTATGTAGGAATAAGCATATAAAGCGGTAGGAAAAAAGTCTTAACGGTATTGACTTATATATATTAAAGCCCAGAACAATGGGCAGAAGAATCGAATAATCTGATAATCATATGGGCTTCTCCAGCTATGAAAAGTGAGTGAATCTTGTTTACTCACAATAACCTGCTAAAAATATGTGAACATTTTTCTCTCGTGCTATGGGTAGGCCTTAACCCCTTCAGGCTAGAAGAAGGAACGGGGTTAACAAGGGACTTTAAACTGTTACTTGATCAAAGAAGATGTGAGAATATTTGAGTAAGTTAGTGGAGAGAAAAGAAAAAACCTAGAAAACTAGTATGCCAGGAACATTTGCCAATGTGGCTATAAACAGAAGCTGGCTACAAATAAGAAAGATCTCTTCAAATGGGCCAACCCTTGAATTTGTTTCAATCAAAAGTTTGATCCCCGAGTATAAGGTTTTGCAGGAAGAATGCAATTGCTATTTAAATAAATTGTCAGAGACACAGAAGCTTAGCGACCCTTTCACACAGCTGAACTTTTCCAGTGAGATCTCAAAAGAACCAAAATCTGAGGTTCCAATTTACAAGAGACATTTACTGCTTCTCGATTCCGCATCAAACGGGACCCAGAAGCACTTAAGGTGGCCTTCCAAGATTGAGAAATCTACATCATTTCCCTTGGATATTATGAAAACAATTAAGAATACAAACATGGAAATGATGAAAAACAATTTGACTCTACCAATAATGGTAAATGCTTTAGAACTAGTGAAACATGAGAACAGTGATCCAAAATACCAGGTTTTGTCGCTGCCTGAATGGAAAATAGTTGCTTTCGACAAGAACTCAGTTAAAAAGGTGGTCGAGCTGCTTAATAGCAAGATGTTGTTGAAAAACAATTTTGACCCAGCAATTGAAATATCAGATTTTGAAGGCGACAATCTGTTGATGGTTTGCGGTCACAATCTTCGTGACAGAAGATGCGGTGTTATAACAAGCGAAATCATCTCCCAAGAAGACCTTCTTCAGCAGTACAACGTCGGTATTATTTCCCACATTGGTGGCCACAAATTCGCCGGAAACGTTATTGTGTATACACGATCAAAAGCTGTCACAAACAGCTTCTGGTTTAGGCACGTAACACCTCAAATTCTGCCTACAATTTTGGAGGAGCTGAAGCAGGGCCGAATTGTTCAAGAGTTTTATCGTGGTTATGTGCGCTTGTAGGAGATTTCCCCATAACCCTAACATCATCAACCCAATTACACACATACTAATATATGCACTTATATAAACCCAACTCTTCGCCGACAAGAAAACGGCATGACAGAGGAAGCTAAAGAACCAAATATTCACGTGAAAAAACCCAGACTGACTCGAGAGCATTAAGTGAACAAACCTGCGTGTAGGAAAGTCGAGTTGTTTTTTACGTCTAACCAGGATTTTAAGTCGAACAAGTAAAAATATTTTTTTTGTTAGGTGGCAAAAATAGGACAAGTATTCAAAACAACCAAGCAAGAAGCATCAAACACATTAATGTTTGATCCTATATTAGACAGCATCAAGGAAAACGACAAACAACTGCAACAAAAGTTGACTGTTGATACCTCAACAAAATTAAGTGATTCGGAGAAAATGGAAGAGGAGCGGGAAAGCGAAGAAACTTCAAGCGATATTCCAGAAAAGATGAACATTAAGCATCAAGAAACTTCTTCTAGCCAAAAAAGTTCTGCTGGGGGGACGCAAAGAGCTGCACCAAATATTGTGGGATGTGCAACAGAGGACAACGAAACCATTCCTATTTCGAGCGAATACATCATCAGTTATTTTAAGAACAATCTGGAGGATGTGATCTCTGTTGAAGACGGTGTTCCTTTGACCAGAAAACAGACCTATTTCTCGCTAATTAGAAAGCTTATGCTTGTGAAAACAGCTGTTTTCCCAAATGTTCTTGAACTCTTCCAGATTGGCTATTCCTGCAAGAAAAAGCCATTGTATAAGGGCTTAGAGAAGAACTACATGTATGAGAAAACTCTCGGTGAGCATGTGGTGCATTATGATCTAAGATACAAC
This sequence comes from Hanseniaspora mollemarum, assembly GCA_019649515.1. Taxonomy (NCBI): domain Eukaryota; kingdom Fungi; phylum Ascomycota; class Saccharomycetes; order Saccharomycodales; family Saccharomycodaceae; genus Hanseniaspora; species Hanseniaspora mollemarum. Next base: position 800,756 of record JABFEO010000003.1, on the reverse strand, counting down.
CTAAAAACGGAGCATATAAACTATATGACCTTTTTAGTTTTTTCCTTGCTGTCTTCCAAATCCATCAGTAAGGTAAACAAAGAAAAGCTTCTGTCAGACCCATACTTTGCCTTTGCCACGGTCTACCAAGTTATTTTGTACAACTTTAAAATTCTGAACATGTACAACACTTTCCAGTATAATTCCCATATTACTTCTCAAAAGAAAAAATTCAACCCAGTAGTGGATCTTGATCTTGAGTCAGACAGGGATCCAAAGTACACCATAGCCAGCGCAAATTATCCTTTTAAACCAGAATCAAAAATAGCAAATGACCCAAAGAAAATCCAAGAGAAACCAATGCTGATGGAGCATCATAAAATAACAGACTATTTGTGGAAGATACCTTTTGGCCAGGGCAATTACAAACCCGAGGATGCACTACAGGGGCATCCACAAGCTGATAAATTGAATGGCTTCCAAGTATTATTTTTTTTGAATAAATGGTGTCAAAGCAACGGAACTCAGGATTATAATGGGATAGCACCTTTGATCAATGAATTTATATCGTTGCTCAAAGGATTGAACTCCAAAATGAAAAAAAAAGATCAAATTGTAGCATTAATTCTCTGGTTAACCGCAGTGATTTCATATAGTAAAGAAGAGGATTTGGAGTTTCAGCAAAACATTTTGGAAATGATACTAAATGACTCAACTTTTGTTATGTTTAACGAATTGGACTATGACGTTCCATTAGTTGAAACAGAATTGGAAATCTGTGAAAAGGAAGAAATCGCTAGAGAGCAGTTGAAGGCCAGCAGGAGTTTAGGTGAAAAACAAAGCTTTGAGTTGATTGTTAATGAACAAGGCGATATAGAGGTATTTGTTGAACCTAAGGCACATTCTATGAGTCAAGCATTTACCGAAACTGATGTGTCAGCTGGACCGACTAGTAAAAATAATATAGTCTTGGTTAACAATACTGAACTAATAAACAACGACAATGGAGGTTCACAGAGCAAACGCGCAGAAGAGGAATCTGATTTCACACCTGAAAACAAGACATGTGTGAACAGCAACGATTACTATGATCCAAAACACATCATTAATGTGACAAATACCAAGTCCAAAAATAATTTCAAAAAACAGCTGAACAAGGAAATATCTGTAAGATTGAATAATCTGTACAGAGACAAAACAATAGATCAACTGGTATATGATCTGGGTGAGACACAGAAAATAGCTTTCCAATTAAGAACCAGCAGTAATAATTACATGAAATTATTCGACAAACACGAAGTCAATTACGTTGCTTTGACAAGTGGGAAGTTTGGTGGAAGAACTAAAAAGAATCCTAGAATCAATGATTCCGTTGTAGGGTTTCAAACAGATATGGTAAAACTATTTAGAATGAACAAGAAACTGCTGCTCAAAAAGGCATCTAGGATGTTTAGCGATAAGGTTGTAAAAGAAGAGGAAAGTTTAGCAGTTGAGGATACAAACAAAAGCATCACTCAATAAACTTAGAAACTCCGTCGTATATACCTTGTTTACATATTATTGTTTTTAATAGCTGCTGCCTTTTTACATCAGGAGTTGTCAACTTATTCTGAACTACATTTCCACCTTCAGAAACAAGGATGGTCCATTCAAGGATAATTTTTTCATCCTTTGTTATAGTACCGCAAAGAAAATCAACAAGTAAATCATTGTTGTTATTTAGTGCATGCTTGAATACAGTAGACCTTAAATGATAGTAGCTCTGCAGTTTCAAAAACAAAATATTAATATCTTCCCTTACTTCAAGTTCAATATCTTCAAGATTGACAGGTGCCGCTACAACTTCTTCAAGATCAAAATCACAATCGAAAAGAATTAAATCATAGCTCTTAGAATCTAGCTGGATGTTTTCCTTTACAAAACTGTCCGAAATTACGTCAAGATGTAAATCGTTTTGTAAAATATTCATGAAGTTGTTTATGGTTTCATCATCCACTTCAGACACTATCAAATCCTGCTTGCTCTTGAGATTTTCGAGTTCTATGATAGTACTCTCCAATAGTTTTTTGTCTAAAAAGAGGTTGTTGAGTTGTTCTTGCTTTGAAAGAAGATTGTGGCTTTTCTTGCTTACAGTTGTGCTAATGCTGGAGATGTCTGAGGTAGAAGAACTTTTTTCCATATCCATACTGTCCATACTGTCCATTTGAGTCAAGTTTTGGTGCTGATATACCTGAAAAGACGTGCTTCTGTTTCAATTGGTTATTGAAATGCATCCTTTGGTTATGGCTTTGCAGGAGAGAGAAACATATTCACGTGACCATAGAAAGCTTGTTAACTAGGCTGAAGTCTTTCATTTAATCAATTTACAAATATCAAAAAATAAATTTTTTACTATAATTGTAAAAAAAGTTTAGAGGCTTAGTGCATATATAAGTAGATCATTAATATATATTTACTACCGTACCTTTGAAAAAAGGAACAGAGAATTAAATTCCATATTTTTGTTTACTTGGCAAATTTGTCTTCTAGATCGGCCTTGGCATTACCAGCAGTCTTGGATCCCTTTTGGGTGTATTCTCCTAGTTTTTCCTTGGCGTCACCTAGGTACTCTTCAGCAGATTCACCAAAGGATTTACCAGATGAAGACTTATCTTGTCCCTTGGAAACATTGTCAGAAACATTTTGGGCAACACCCTTGTCCTTGTCGCTTTGCAAGTAAGAGGCAGCTTTGTCAGCGTAGTCAGTAATGGTTTCCTTGGCTTGCTCTAAGTAAGACTTTTCAGAGTCTGGCTTTAAAGCTTCAGAGGCTTTATCAGTGAAATCTTTTCTTCCGGTGTCAGACATTTTTAATACTTTTTTTTGGTTAGGTAGTTATTCGTGAATTTGTTAGTAATTCGATGGTCTTTCTAAATATTTTATCATTCATCAAACAATTTAATTAGAAGCAATACAAATATCAAAAGCATCCAGCTTCCCCTTATATACAATTTTTTTCTTAGCAATAGTGTCATTATTAACCTATATAATTTTTAAGGGGAGTTTTTTAAATTTTTCACTCTTGCAGTTTTTCTCATAGTAAATAGATGACGTTTTCTTCGTGAATGGTTTCGTCACCATAACGTCATGTTTTATTAGGGGTTTACCAACCAAAGTTGAAATTTTTGTAAATAAAAATCAAGGGGGTGGAGTATAAACGTACTACTATCACTTGAAATTCGTCATGTAAACTCTTTTCGGGTTTTCTTTTCAGGAGTAGAGGGAATAAAAATAGCTTTGACCCACCTTTAAATAATTTGGGCTTTGTTTAAGGCGAAATAGATCACAATGGTGACAAAAAATGGGGGATAAACAGAGTTGGGGAAAAAATTCATATCCTAAGAAAAATCCAGTTTTAATATCATGTGACCAAAACAGTGCACCCGGGGAATGTGAATCAGTTGTGCAAGAGAGAAAAAAACAGTGACGGAGTTAAGTGGGTTTACTAGTTATTGCCTAGGTGTAGGCTACTTACCCAGCAATAATTCACTAACTAAATGGCCATTTTGTCTACATATTAAGATGTTCTAGATTTTAAGGGAAAATTATCTGAAATGGAACCTCGCTACTGCTCTTGTTGAGTATTTATTATTATTTTCGTTTAGTGTGAAAGAATTGCTGGTAAATAATATTATTTCTTCTTTAGAAGCACCTATGTCTTCTTATCCTATCAGGAAATAGTGTGTATGCAAAGATTTGAACACGTGATTAAACACTGTCAACGGACATAAGAATGTTTAGCTTTATGCGGAATCACATGATATTTCCTAATCACATGACCAGACGCACTCCTAGTGGCTTTGCCGCAATCGAAATTTCTAGAAAATTTTTTAAGTACCATATACGCTAGTAAAAAGTATCAGACATATATGAAGCATAAGAGCAACCAGCAATATTCAGGAGTAACAGGCAACCAATAACGAAACCCTAGATAAACGACTTCAAAAAATGAGTCACAGATTGCTAACGAAGTCTTTCTCATTTCCTCAAATGAGAGCAAAGGCTTTCATAAAACCAAACTTGCTACAGGCATATACCCAAGTCAACAGACAGTTTTCTCAATCCACCTCTCCACAATCACAGGATCCTTATAAGACCTTAGGAGTTTCTAAAACAGCTAAATTGGCTGATATTAAAAAATCTTATTACAAATTAGCCAAAAAGTATCATCCTGACGTCAATAAAGATGCTGATGCCAAAGAAGAATTTAAAAAAATTACCGAGGCGTGGGACATTCTTTCTGATGAAACGAAGAGACAACAATACGACCAATTTGGTTCTATGGATGGGTCCCAGAACGGCGGTGCAGGCGGCTTTAATCCATTTGCACAGGGCGGGTTTTCACAAGGAGGAGGAAACCCATTTGGCCATATTAATTTGGAGGATTTGTTTGGAGGAGCTTTTGGCGGAGGCCAAGGCAACGGAGGCTTTAATCCATTTGCTCAAGGAGGAGGTAGTAGAAGAGTAGCCAAGGAAATATACAAGGGTGATAGTATTCACTCGTACCATAAAATTTCTTTTAAGGATGCTGTCTTTGGATCAAATAAAGTCACAATTGCTTATGACTCATTGGATTCTTGCCATACATGTGAAGGATCTGGCTTGAAACAAGGTAAGGAACCACGGGCATGTCAAGCATGTCATGGTACTGGTATGATTTCTCATGTAAGAGCAGGGTTTCAGATGGCATCTACTTGTAACCATTGTGGTGGAAGTGGTAAAACAATTTATAAGGAAGACACATGTGGTACTTGCCATGGTGAAGGTTCCGAAATAAAACATAAGAGTATAGAAGTTGATTTGCCTCCAGGTTTGGCTGATGGAACTACAATAAAGGTTCCAGGAGCTGGATCGGTTCCAAATATGGCATTTGATCCTGAAACTATGAAGTTTGTTAAAGGTGATTTATACATACAAATAAATGTTGAAAGAGATCCGCAGTTTGCTATGGAAGGAAAAACGTTGGTTCAAAATATCGAAATTCCATTAACTACTGCTATTCTTGGTGGTAGCATTGTGATTCCAACAATTGATGGGAAACAAATAAAGATTAAGGTTCCATCAGGAACTCAATTGAATGATTACATTACCATTCCGGACTACGGTGTTCCAAAGTCTAAACTTTCTCCTCAAATTAGAGGTGATATGAGAGTTAATTATAAAATAAAGATTAAAAGACCTTCTACTGAAGCTGAATATGTGTTAGTAGAGGCTCTTGCTGATGTTACTGGAGACAGTTCAGCTAAAAGAGTATATTCTAATGATTTAACTGAAGATATGGAAAGTCTAAAAGCTATCAACCAGGATGTAGAACACGGAGGAAAACCAATCAATCCTTCTACATTGTCAAAGATAGAAGGATTTTTGTCTAAAGCTTTCAAGAAACTGAAAGGAGAAAACAAATAAGTGAGATAAATAAAAATGAAATAGTTATATTCGATTGCTTTATATGTCAGTATATAAAAGTTTATAATGTTCTTGTAAATAATTTCGACAGCCCCAGAAAATATTATGAAACCCTTTACAGATGTCTACCTTAATATATTTTATATAACTTCAAAAACGTTTTATTATGGCACAGTTGCCTGTAAAAAGGTATATAATATAAAAGATTAGATATTATCAAAAGGAATTATTAGTATAAATGATTAACTAATTGTAGTGTAACTGCTTTAGTCGTTTCCCAAACTACCTTGGAAGTGAATTCGCAAGTGCCAGATTATAAATCAAATGCAAAAGCACTCTTCTGTCTTAATAATTTACCGTACTTGAAAAACAAAAATGGAACTGGAATTAAAACTGCGGAGAACAAACCTAACAACAGACCGGACCAGTTAACACCTATACTTTTGAACATATAACCAGCAAATAGTGGGAAAGCAGCACCAAATCCAGATCTCAAAAAGGTGTTACCGGCAATAGCGGAAGCAGCTAGCAATAAGTATGAATCAATCAAGTAGTTAAATGATGTCAAGAAAATACCGATCAAACCAAAACCGACAAAACAACCACCAATGGTTGGAACGATCCAATGAACGGAGCTGTAATTACCAGACCACATCAACCAAAAGATACCAATAGTGAACATTGGACCAGAAACCATCATACCTTTTAATCTTTCTTCAGGACATGGCTTACCATCGTTTGCTTTAACAGATTCAACGTAACGAGGTTCAAAGTAGTACACCATCATAGCAGAAAAGAATCCCATACCAACAATTAAACCAAGATAAGGTAACTCACCATTTACATAGTAATGTCTCTTTATTTCAAAAATGTATGGATATGCTTCCAACATCAGATACAGAATACCATAGACAAAAGAGTTATACACAGTCATTAAAAGCAGAATAGGTTCTCTTCTAAGCATTTTCAATGGTCTGGCAATGGTTTTTGTAAAGATAGCCCTGATGTCTAAGGATAAAAGTTCATGAGCAGCATAAATACCCCAGTTACCAGATTTTTCTCTCATGTACTTTGCTTTTTTACATAAAATAATAGGATGATGAGATTCTTCAAACCAGAAGACAATCAAAACAGTTGATATACCTGCATATATTCCGGAAACATACTGTACCCATCTCCAAGTGGTGTGTTCAACAATATATGATGTGTAAACAGGAGTTAGAATAGGACCCAAAAAGACAGTCAAAGCAAAAATAGCAACAACCTTTCCCCTGGTATAATTATCATACATATCAGACATTGCAGCTGGACTGACAGCCAAAGGAGCAGCACCTACACAACCAGCAAAAAATCTACAGATTAAAATGGTCTGCAAGTTTTCCCCAGTTGCAACAGCGAACTGAAACAAAGTGAAACCAAAAGAAGAGATAATCAAAAGATTTCTTCTACCATACAGCTCACTCAAAGGACCGTAGACAATAGGACCTAAAGCAAAACCAAGAACATAAAGAGTTATACCTAAAATAGCAACTACTTGAATAACGCCAAACTCCTCACAAACGGGAATAACACAGGAAGCAAAGTTAGAAGATCCCATGGTAACACCCATACAGTTAAGACACAGAATAATAACAGTGATGATTTTTTTTTTAAATGGCCACTTGTATGGATGCTCAAACTGAGGGAAATCAACTACATCTTCCTCAGAAAAAGTAACTTCATAGGGCTTTCTGTCTTCAAAAAGAAGCGGCGGATAGTCTCGCTCACCTCCCATCTTAGGAAGATGGTTGTAGGGAGTGGAAGCTGGATTCAGCTTTTCATCTAGATCTTCTCCAGTTAGTATTTTCGAAAGCTTTTTGTTTGTTCCAGTCTGAGACTCAACTTTTACTAGATCATTTGCATCCATGAATTCGTTTTGGTCTTGCTTGTATAGACTGGTTTCAACGGAGCGTGATTCTCCTTGTGCAGCAGCGTTTTCAGCTTGATATTCCTGGATTCCATCTTCAGAATTTTCATACGAAGATTGCTCTTTGTTCTGTGTATCCAGAGAGTCTTCAGGAATAGAGCTCGTAATTTTGTTTTCTTCTTCTGCAGCTTTTACCATTTTGGAAGTTAGGGTTACTTTAATTCTTTTACCTCATAACAAAAAAAATTATGGCGAAAAATTTTTCTTATTTTGTTTATATATAACTACTAATTTGTCATCATCTCAATAAAACAATTTTGTCTTGAGAGTTTTGCATGGAGCCATAAATAGTATTCCGCGGACAACATTCTTGGTGGCTCCGATGTTTCGTATCCAGGGAAGGGAAAGAATATTTTTTCGGTCTTTTATTATGCCAGGAGACATTTTACCTAATAGCGCTTTAACCGATGAGAGAAAGTCCGGTGTTAAACAACACATGTGACAAGTCTATATGAGAAGTATTTAGAAGCCGCGCAGAAAGGGATTGCATCAGACTCCCTTTTTGGAAACATAAGGACTTTTTTAGAGAGGTTTACGACAGTCCAGGGGCCACAATGGAGAGGAATGGGATTGATATCACGTGACAAACACAGTAATAGAAATGATCTTAGGCAAAACCACACTGTTTATTCTGTGCTGCTTGCTGCTGGACCGTAGTGTAGTAAGTGAACGCATCATGATGGACACAGGAAAGAGAGAAAGAGCATTGGACGAAAAAAGCACATTCACCTTTAATCTACCGCCTCCTTTACTCACCTATTTCTGCTCTGGGAGTCCTACCAAACAAAATAGGAGATAAACAAATTCCTGCTCGTATATAAAAAACAGATTTTTTCCAGCAGATCCCACCGCATACAAAGTTCCGGTGTTAGGTAAAAATACAATGGGAAGTCTAGAGTGTCTCTGTGATGAAACATGCCTTGAAGGCGTTGTGGTATTTACATTTAAACGACAAGAGGGAATAAAAACGGAGAAAAATGTGCTAAGACTTCTTTTTGATAGTAGTGTGAGGGTATGTCTTGACACTTTATACAGGACCATGATTATTTTCTCCACGGCCAAGGAGCGCACCCTGCCAGCCTCCTTTCTTAAGACAAAGGCGAACAGATTCGGCAGCTTCAGTTGTGGTGCGGCACCTAACTGTTCACGTGACGTTTGTCTCAAACAGTGCAGCACGTGATCCAGTCGCTGTTTTACACGGGAGGTGAAAATTTTTTTCTGTTTTCTCCCTAGTCAATAGAAGGAGCACCTAGTGATTTTTGAGGACGTGCAATAAGGACCAAGTCCCCACACAGTATCTCAGTATTCCTGCCTGATGTTGCGTAATATCAACAAAATATCTAGATGTTCTAAGAGATTAGCATCGAACATCATTTTCAACGAAAACAATACATCTTTGAAAAACTTAGTCAAGGTTTCAACCCTATTGAATAAAGAAAACGACAATATTTTAATCAACTACATCAGAGATGGTAACCTTGTTGCTGAAGTCTCAGAAGGCAACAACAAATTCATCAAAATATTTAACATCGATTCCAAGGACATCAAGGAACCTGAGTTAGTCACTTCTTATATTGAACAGATTGTTAAAGGCGAAAAAGATGTGTCTAATATCATATTCAACACTCAAAGTCTATCCAAGGCTGTTTTTCCAAGACTGGCTGCTCAGTTGAACACTCAACCAACCAACGATATTGTTAAGATTGTTGATGAAGATACTTTTATCAAACCTATGTTTGCTGGGAATATTTTATCCAAAGTTGAATATACAAAGTCCCAAACGGCACTAAAAGTTTTGTCTTTTAGAACAGGCACATTTCCACTCTCTGAAAGTGAAAAAGTAGTTGAATTAAATTTAAAAGCAACTGATTCATTACCTGCGTTAGCCTCTGAGGCACCTGCCAACAAATTTGTCAAGGTCGAATTACCTCAAGACACGGGAAGACCGGATTTAGCACAAGCCAAAGTTATTGTAACAGGAGGAAGAGGATTAAAGACGAAAGAAAACTTTGAAAAATTAATTACCCCACTAGCAGATGCTTTTGCCAATGTTGCCAAATATAACAATACCAAAGCCTCCATTGGTGCAACTAGAGCGGTTGTGGACTTGGGATTTGTCAACAATTCCTTACAGATAGGACAAACAGGTAAAATTGTTCAGCCGGAGTTATACGTAGCTTGTGGGGTGTCGGGAGCAATCCAACATTTGGCTGGTATGAAGGGAAGTAAAGTTGTAGTCAATATAAATAAAGAAGAAGGCCAACCTTTAGAGCAAGTCAGTGATTACACATTAATTGGAGATGTTGACACTATTCTCCCAGAACTAACTGAGAAAATCAAATCTTTATAAATTATCACGAAGCACAATGAAAAGGGAACATCAACAATTTTTTTGAGTTTGGGGTTCAGTCCTGCAGTTTTTTACCCTATATATATCACTTTCATTCTTCATCACAAATATCTTGATTCATAAAATTTAGTTAGACAACATTGTGAAAGTAGCTTCTTCCTTTCTTCAAAGCACTGGAAACTATCTTTTCAATTTCCTCAGGATCTGAAGTAATACCAGATAAAACCTCATATCCATCCTTTGTAACCAAGACATTGTCCTCAATTCTAACACCACCGACATAAGCATACTTTTCAACGACATCCATGTTTACAGTTTCCAATCTTTCTGGAAACTGCTTTAACAAGTTATCGATAACGTACTTGTTGAAGTAAACACCAGGTTCATTAGTAATGACCATATTGGCCTCCAATGGTCTTCTAATTCTCAAATTTTTGAAGTACGGATCAGTGTCATCATAGTTTGCCATACCACCAACATCATGAACATCAAGTCCCAATTGGTGACCTAAACCATGTGGTAAAAAGCAAGCTGACGCTCTTCTGTTATAAATCTCTTCATTTGAAAACTCCTTTTTAAAAACTCCGATCCTCTTCAAATGTGAAATGATAAGCTCGTGAGTTAATTTTTGTAAATCATCCCAAAGAACGCCAGGCTTGATTTGCTCCATAACCTTGCTTTGAACATCTAAAACAATGTCATAGATTTCTCTGTGTTCTTTTGTCCATTTTCCACTAATCGGGAAACATCTGGTAATATCAGCAGTGTAGTTAGCGTATTCTGCACCTGCATCCAACAAAACAGACTCTCTGTGCTTAATACTTTCGTCGTTTTTAATATAATGCAGAGTGCTGCAATTAGTACCGGAACAGCAAATTGGCTCATATCCTTGTGAAACAGAACCTTGTCTGATAGCATGGTAAGTGAACTCAGCTTGCAAATGAATCTCGTTAGTTTCAATCGGAATTGCTTGCATAGTAGCTAAGTGACAATTATCGGTAATTTCACAGGCTTTTCTGATACAAGCAATTTCATAATCGTCTTTAATAACTCTACTTTCATCGATTGCAAAAAGGAATTCCTTGGCCCCATCTAAAATTGGCAAATCAGTTAGAGACAAACCCGATGGAACGTTGTCTTTATCATCCATATAAATAGTAGAGAAATCTTTGCAGTTAGATAGAAAACTTGATAAATCTTTCATGTACAAAACATCATCCACATCATACTTATCCAATGCTTCTTTTGGAGAAATTGGCTGGCCAGACCACATAATGTCGTCTTCATCAACATCTTGCAGAAAAAGAGTCAATTTTTTGTTAGAAATGTTGTAGAAAAGTGCACAGCCAGGCAAATCGACTCCTGTTAAATAATAGAAGTACCTTTTTTGTCTGAAAGGCTTATTTGTATCACAGTACTTGATTGATTCAACACAGTTACCAAAATTCAACAGAGCTGAAGTATGTGGGATAGTGATGCCCTGCAACTGGGAGACAACATTAGCGCAGTGAGCCTTAGCAGGATACTTATGAGACTTCAGGATTGCATAAGGATCCTTTTCCTTGTTCAAAACCGTCGATCTTGTTTTAATTGGGTCAAATCCCAATTCTCTTATTAACGAAGAAGTGTTGACTTCTGAGGGGATATCTGAAGCAACCGTTCTAGATTCCTGGTTGGAGTTTGAAGAAATTATTTTTTTGGTTGCACTATAGGTAAGGGCGGAAGTTGCCAAAACCAGAGATCCAATACTTGCTAGAGAATCCATTAATAGTACTGCTTTTGGGTGGGTTCTTTTAGACCGCCTTTTTGCTATTTCTTCAACATCTGCCAACTTTGAAAAACAGTTCTTCCAACAAAAAAGTGCCATTTCTCTCATACATATATAAAAAGTGCTTCGGCTTTTTAGTATGTCACTTCGGTGTTAATGCATGAAAAAAAAGATTAATTTTTGACACATTTATTTCACCAAAAATAAACTCCAAATTTTAGGAAGAGCCAATTAAACAGGAAAACAAGATTTTTGTGGACTGCTATGGACAAGTGAAGTCTGTTAAACAATATGGTAAGGATTTCAGTGGAAACGTTTTTCTCACTATAAGAACGGATGCTGTGGAGAAAGAAAATCTGGTAGCATCAGAGAAAAATACAACCTTCCCGTGATACAAGACGAAGAATGTGAGCAGCCGGGACCTTAGCATACACGTGATCCAGATATTTGTCAACCGGATACCTGCACGTTGTTATTCAAAAAAGCACGTGACTTTTTAGCATGTGATTACATGCTTTCAATTACGTGATAAATCTTTCACAACAGCTAATCTGCTTGCCGTATGCTGTGCCCTCCTCTAGACTCTGTAAACATTAAAGAGCGGCAGATAGCCCTACTTTGTAAATCATTATGTTTATTCATATCTTTTGTAAACACTTTTTTTGAATATTCCTCCTGAGTGATTCTTTTAATTACTCAGCTTAAACTATTCTTTCATTGTTTCAGGAAGAGAGAATGGGTATCTGCTTATATGGTATATCTCTTGTTTGTGCGATATTAACCGTTTTTAGGGACCGACATTATGCAGTTCACACCAATCTACCACACCACGATTACCATAATCAGCGTTACATGTGGCTAGCAGCGTGTTTGGGTGTTTCCACGGCAATAAAGTCACGTGCTATAATATGAGTTCCAGTAGATATGCGTTTTGAGCGAGTAAAAAACGAATATTCGTTTTTTTGAGCATTTTCCCAACATTTCCCCGAGCTATTTAGTGGAACCACATGCTTTTTTTGGTGGCAGAGGTGCGGCTGAAGTCCATTAATGGCACCATAAGTGCAAATTCATCATAAAAGGGTTTTTCACCAAAAAACAGGCCATAATGCTAGAAATTATAAGGTGACAGCCTGTTCTTCCAATATTACTTATCAACAAAACTGTGAGAATCAAAAAAAAATGAATACGCCTTTTTCTGGGAATTATATATAAGGGAAGGGAAGATTACGAAGAAGAAAATATTTCTTTAATTTATTAGTGGAAGAATATAATATACATAACCAGAAAGAATTTTAATATCTTTAAATTTTTTACAAACCATTCTAATATAATAAATATGTCCGAAATTACTTTGGGTAGATACCTTTTCGAAAGAATTAAACAAGTCGGTGTAAACACCATTTTTGGTTTACCAGGTGACTTTAACTTGGTTTTGTTAGATCAAATCTATGAAGTCGAAGGTTTAAGATGGGCTGCTTCCTTGAATGAATTAAACGCTTCTTACGCTGCTGATGGTTACTCAAGAGTTAAAGGTTTGGGTGTTATCATCACCACTTTCGGTGTCGGTGAATTGTCTGCCTTAAACGGTATTGCCGGTTCTTACGCTGAACACGTCGGTGTTTTGCACATTGTCGGTGTCCCATCTCTATCTTCTCAAGCTAAGCACTTGTTGTTGCATCACACCTTGGGTAACGGTGACTTCGATGTCTTCCACAGAATGTCCGCCAACATTTCTGAAACCACTTCTATCATCACTGACATAGCTGCTGCTCCATCTGAAATTGACAGATGTATCAGAACTGCTTACATTGCTCAAAGACCAGTTTACTTAGGTTTACCAGCTAACATGGTTGAATTACTTGTTCCAACCAAATTATTGGATACCAAGATCGACTTATCTTTGAAGCCAAATGACGCTGAAGCTGAAGCTGAAGTTTTGGAAACCATCCTTTCTTTGGTTGGTGAAGCTAAGAACCCAATCATCTTAGCTGATGCTTGTGCTTCCAGACACAATGTCAAGCCAGAAGTTAAGCAATTAATTGAAGCTACCCAATTTCCATCTTTTGTCACTCCATTAGGTAAGGGTTCTATCGACGAAAAGAACCCAAGATACGGTGGTGTTTACGTTGGTACTTTATCTTCTCCAGAAGTCAAAGAAGCTGTTGAATCTGCTGATTTGATCTTATCCGTTGGTGCTTTGTTATCTGATTTCAACACTGGTTCTTTCTCTTACTCTTACAAGACCAAGAACATTGTTGAATTCCACTCTGACTACATCAAGATCAAGAACGCTACTTTCCCAGGTGTTCAAATGAAATTCATCTTAGAAAAGTTGATCAAACAAGTTGGTGCTAAGATTTCTGGTTACAAGCCTGTTGCTGTTCCAGCCGCTAAGCCAGCTAACGCTCCAGTCGCTGACTCTACTCCATTAGGCCAAGAATGGTTATGGAACGAATTAGGTAACTTCTTGCAAGAAGGTGATATTATTGTTACCGAAACCGGTACTTCTGCATTTGGTATTAACCAAACCACTTTCCCAACTGATGCTTTCGGTATCTCCCAAGTTCTATGGGGTTCCATTGGTTTCTCCGTTGGTGCTTTAGTCGGTGCTACCTTTGCCGCTGAAGAAATTGACAAGGAAAAGAGAGTTATCTTATTCGTCGGTGACGGTTCTTTACAATTGACTGTCCAAGAAATTGCTTGTTTGATCAGATGGGGTTTGAAACCATACATCTTCGTATTAAACAACAACGGTTACACCATCGAAAAGTTGATTCACGGTCCAACCGCTCAATACAACATGATTCAAAACTGGAAGCATTTAGATATCTTACCAACCTTCGGTGCCACTGACTACGAAGCTATTCCAGTTCACACCACTGGTGAATGGAAGAAGTTGACCACTTGTCCAAAGTTCAACAAGAACTCTACTATTAGATTAATTGAAGTCTTCTTGCCAGAAATGGATGCTCCATCTTCTTTGGTTGCTCAAGCTAACTTGACTGCTGCCATCAACGCCAAACAAGATTAATTTTAATTGGCCCATATGAATAATGAAAACTAAATTAAATTAATCATTTTTATATATAAATGAATTTAATTATTTTTAATGACCAAGTATATAAACATATTTTAGAAAAGAATACGAAGTTTCTGTTTTAATTCTTTATGTCACGTGCACTATTCAAAGCACAGTTCAAAGCAATTTTCGTGGCGGCTGTTCATTGGGAGGAAGCGCTTTTTGCCTTCTGTTGGCTTGCCAGTGTTTCCAGGGTGCGCCTCACTGGTGACTAGGAAGGGTTTTCAGGTGCTTTCAGCTACAAAGGGATTGCTTTATTCCTTGCGGACTTAAGCTCTTCTTCCCAACCACATTAGAGAAACTTTAGTTGCCCATAGGTTGACCAAAACACTTAGGAGGCTAAAGAGCTTTATTGAGCACTATCTGGGGTAGCCTTTGCAGCTAAGAGTTCTTGCTTATGATAATAAAGATAATAATAATTTATCATATTCTTACTAAAGGTCATATTTCACGGATTACTATAATCATACGATCTGCGTATTACTATTCTCCGGCCAACGGAAAAAGACAAACATATTTGCTGTTAGGGCTACGTATATGAACAAAAAAATGTGTCATGTGCCTTGTGGGGGTAATAGTTAATAATACACAATAGGTGTAGCCTCAATAACGAGAAAACAAAGGAATGTCTTATTGCCAGGTCACATGATTGATATTTGTCCCAGTATTTCCGCTATTTTCAATACATGATAATTCAGTGCCACCTACAATTCTATCCGGAGTATTATAGAAACAGGCTTCAAAGTGAACGGCTGAAAAAGAAATAACAAAAAGGCGATGAATAAAAAGTTTCAAGGTGTCATTAAAATTTCATCATCCAAAGACACAGTTGGTCAAACAAAAAAATAGTAATTCGTTAAACAGAGCAATTTGAACTGTGGTGGTTTTTAAAAAGGAACAACTATCGTTTTTGATTCAAGCATGAACTATTAAACAACGACAGATATGCAGCAGTATAAAAGAAGAAGCCCATCAACCTAATTGATAGCTCTTATAAAACATAAATTCCCCAAAAACCAACTTCTGCTACAACTATAAATAGGATACAACATGTCTGATTCAGAAGATAATATCAAAAAATCAAATATCAGTCAACAGACATTAGATAGTGATTATGAAATCTCAAACAATACAGAAACAGGTTCTTCCTGGCAAAATTTCAAAGATTCATTCAAAAGAGTGGAATATGACGAGGTTGACCCAAATCTATCGGAACTAGAGCAAGCAGCAAGAAGAACAGCAAAATCGCCATTAAAAAGAAAACTGAAAAATAGACATTTGCAAATGATTGCCATTGGTGGTGCCATTGGAACAGGTCTTTTTGTTGGGTCCGGTTCGGCGTTGAGAGAAGGAGGACCTTTGGGAATGATTATAGGATATTTTATTTCTTCTTCTTTTATTCTCTGTATGAATTTTTCTTTAGGTGAACTAGCAGTGGAATTTCCAGTATCAGGTGGGTTTACCACATACATGACAAGATTCGTGGACGAATCCTTTGGTTTTGCTGTAAATTTAAATTATATTATGCTCTGGACAATTGGCCTGCCTTTAGAGCTTGTTGCTGCTTCAATCACAGTTGATTACTGGGACACACCAAAGAGATACAGAGATGGATTTGTAGCTCTGTTTTGGCTAGCAATTGTAATTATTAATCTGTTTGGTGTGAGAGGGTACGGTGAAGGAGAGTTCTTTTTTTCTATTATCAAAGTTCTGTGTATTATTGGATTTATAATCTGTGGTATTTGTTTGGTATGTGGTGTCAACGGTCCTTATATTGGTGGGACTTATTGGAAAGATAAATATGGAGGTCCATTTTGCGGTACTTCTTCAGGTGCTAAATTTAAGGGAACAATGTCTGTTTTTGTATCAGCAGCATTTGCATTCTCTGGTTCTGAAATGGTTGGATTGGCAGCTGCTGAAGCTGATAATCCCAGAAAATCTCTTCCAAAAGCTTGTAAACAGGTTTTTTGGAGAATTGCACTATTTTATATCATATCTCTTACCATGGTTGGCTTGCTAGTTCCCCAAAATGATCCACATTTAATTGGAGCATCTGGTACTGGAGCTACATCTCCATTAGTTATAGCTTTAAATTCTCATAGAATAAAAGGCTTGCCATCTGTGGTTAACGTTGTTATCTGTATTGCTGCTTTATCTGTTGGTAACACATGTATTTATGGTGCCTCAAGAGCAATGTGTGCTTTTGCTCAACAGGGTTATTCTCCTAAATGGATGAAATTGGACTATATTGACAGAAAAGGTAGACCACTTGTCGGCATTACTATTGTTTCAATTGTCGGTTTGATATCATTTGTAGCTGCTTCTAATAAAGAAGTCGATGTTTTCAATTGGCTGTATGCGTTATGTGGTCTTTCTGCTTTATTCACCTGGGCCGGTATTTGCTTAGCGCACATTAGATTTAGAAAGGCTATGAAGGTGCAAGGTAGAACACTTGACGAGTTAAGTTACAGCTCCCCTGTCGGGCTAATTGGATCTTACTACGGCTTTATTACAATCACATTTGTATTTGGTATTCAATTTTGGATTGCTCTTTGGCCAAATGGATTTAAAGAAATGACCCCTTCAGCAATAGCTAACAACTTCTTTGAGGTATACTTGTCTTTCCCTATTGTTCTATCATTTTACGTAAGCCATAAAGTCTATCACAGAAATTGGAAATTTTTGATTAAGGCTGAGAATATTGATATTGTGACTGGTAGAAGAGAAGCTGATATTAATCAGTTGAAGGAAGATATCGCTCTAGAGAAAGCTGTTTTGAAAAGCAAGCCGTTCTACTACAGGCTATACAACTTTTTCTGTTAAGACAACGGAAGGAATTTATCCCATTTAATAACTTATATAAAAGTTTCCATAAAAAGTAAATATAATAAAAAAACCAGCCATCAAGGTCTGTACTCCATTTCAACTCCACATCTTTTAAAACCGCATTTGTTATAGAAAGATACATTCTTTTCATCACAATCTAGTATAACTTTATAGCAACCTTCTAATACAGCTAAGTTTTTCAAAAGTTCTATTAGAATTTTCCCCAAACCTTTACCCTGATAATTGTCATGGACTGCAATATCCTCAATATGGCCCACCTTTCCCCCATCATGAATCAACTTTCTTTCCACCATCAAAGTGCCAATGGCAACGACTTTGTTGGATTCTTTTTCAATGATAGTTACTGGTTTATAAATATTTCTGTTTTCAATCCATTGCGTGGTCACAGATAAAAACGTCTCATTTGATAGATTTCCAACAGAAGTTAAACATGAAAGTGTTTCTTTGATTGATTGTTTGTAATGCAGTTGAGAATCTTGTGTGAGTTCTTTTATCTGAAAATTTTTGTCTGACAAATTTTGTGACAGCTCTTTATAAAACAGTTCTTGCTGGAACTGAGCAAAAGACATTGATATAGCCGGAAGATGTAACCCGTTGCTTGGTTTCTAATCCTTCTGCTGACGGAAGTGATCATTAATTTCACTTTTTGTGATGTTTATATCTCGAAATAAAATGGTTACCCGGAACCTGCTCTCAGAATGCCTGCTGGGCAATTACTAGGCTATTAAAGGCGGAATATATATACACAGATTTATCCTGTGGCTACATCTAAGATTTTATATGCTAATTAGAAAACCAATAGACCTAATGGAATGTATATCATGGGAGAATACAAAGCAATTAGTTTATAGGTGTCAGTTACAGTCAACGGAATGACAGTGCCAGGGTAATGTCCTTCAGTATAGATGACGTAACAGCAATAAGCAGTGGTGGTTGAGGCTAAGACAGCATACAATTTCAACACTTTTCTAATCAACGGTCTCCACTGCTTTAATCTAAATAGATTTTCTTTTTTAATCAAAACGGTAAAACAGTGTTTTTTCTTTTCATCGTAGTATCTGTTGAAGATTGTAAAAAACCACATAAACATTGGAACTTGAACAAGGGTTTCAATCAAAATCAACACTTTGAACCAAGCTGGTCTTTCAAACAGCAAAAAATCATTATAGTTGGTGATATAGTTCAAAATCAGGTCTTTGGTAACCATCTTTTCGATCCCAATAAGGCCTCCCAAATCGATAAATAAGGAAGTGAAAAAATGAAGGATGAAGAAAACATAGTACAAGTTGTCTAAAAACTCATTTTTCAAAATGGTTTTTTTCTTTAAAAGAGCGACTTCCCTTACTTCTTCTTCGGTAAATACCTCGACTGGCTGCTTTTTGTTTGTAGACATTGTATACCACCTGGTTGCTACAGTGCAGATCTTTTGAAGATCCAATAATATTGATGCAGTTCAAATGTTTCTAGAAGAGAAATTTTTTTGTTAGCAGCCAGGAAAAGCAAAAATGCTAAAATAGTTTGTGTCGTTTGTAAAAGGTTTATATACGAGAGGTTATTATGCACGTGATAAAAATGCATTATCACGTGGTAGGACTGTTCTTTCCGCACATCCCCACAAATACTATGACTGGCACTATAAAAGCAAGTTACAAATCGCGTATGGCACAAGTGGCAGGCACACCCAGTAAAGCGTCTGCGACACAAACTACTCCTCAGCTTATTGTGATTGCGCAAGAACTATATTTTAAAATTTAATGTTTAGGCTTAAAAAGAATAATTATCGATGCCTTTTACCTTTCAACAATCACCGAACATATTATCTAAATAATAGCCGCTGTACAGTTAATATGCCTAATAATGCCAATAGCAAAGAACCCCTTATATTATCAATTGACGTTGGAACTACGTCGGTTAGAACTATGCTATTCAAAAAGACTAGTGAAGTTATGAAAAAAACACAAATTAATTATGCTTCAAGCAATGCTTCCGATGGTATAGGAGAGCTATGTGGGATTAAAGATATTAACAACAATATCATATATTGTTTAAATGATTTGTTTGCAAATCTTGATAGATCCCAGTTCGAAGTAGTGTCTATTGGTATAGCCAATATGAGAGAATCTTTAATAACTTGGAACTCTGAAACTTTGTTGCCTTTAAACAAATGCATTCTTTGGAATGACACAAGAAACAAAGAGTTGATAGGTGATTTGAAAGGAAATATGACCAGTGACCAACTAGTGTATTTTAGAAAGCATACTGGATTAAACAACTTGTCAACCTATTTTTCAGCAGGAAAGTTAAAGTGGCTGTTGAACAACGATTTAAAAAATGTTCATTTGAACAATGCTGATCAACATATTAACGCTGGGACAGTGGATTCCTGGATATTAGCTAACTTCACCAAGGAAAAGGTCTTTAAAACAGATGTCTCCAATGCGTGCAGAACTGGTTTATTTAATTTAGATACATTGAAAAATGATCCTGAACTATTCAAGATGTGGAGTATGCATTACGACGATCTGTACAACACCAAAAAGGTTCGATTTCCTGAAATTGTTTCGTCATCTGAGTTTTATGGAAAATTTCACTTGCCATCTCATTTTACCGATTTTAAAATAAGAAAAAACATATCCTCATGGATTGAAAATGTTCCTATTCAAGGCTGTCTTGGAGATCAGTCTGCATCGTTAGTAGGCCATCTAAAATTTTTGCCGTCTGAAATAAAAATGACTTACGGTACGGGTTGCTTTCTTCTTTTGAATGCAGGTAAACAGAGACCCGTTTTGGATGGTTTGGAGAACAAACTTTTAACTACAATTGGGTACAAGTTTCCATTTTTAGATGAAGGAAATTTGGTCTATGCCATAGAAGGCACAATTGGACAAGCTGGATTTTTGGTAAACTGGTTAATAAATAATATTAATTTAGTCGACGGTATTGAACAATTGACTGAAATAATAAAAGCACATAATACTCAAAAAAGCCCTAATGATATTGTTTTTGTACCCGCTTTAACTGGCATTTATGCTCCTTATTGGGATGACAACTGTAGAGGTGCAATTTTTGGTATTGATGCTAACACTAAGCAAAAAGATTTGGTTATTGCCTGTCTTAAAGGATTAGCATTGCAGGTTGGAACAATCTTGCAAGAAATGAGGAAACATATCAAAAAAAATAATATTGAAATATCTATTGATGGCGGATTATCGCAAAATAATGAATTTTTGAAACTGCAAGCAAGTTTATTACTGGAAAATGACTTTAGCTTGGTAAGAAATGTGAATCATGAAGCTACAAGTTTTGGCTGTGCTATAGCTTCTGCTTTTGCATATCCCAAATCAGATGATAGAATAATGTGGAAAGACTTAAACGATTTAAAAGAAAATGTCAGAACCTATCAAGAAGCGTTGCAGCTGGGAGATTCAAATACATTCATTTGTAACAATAATATTGATTATATTCAAACCGAATATCATAAATGGAATGTTGCTCTCCAAAGAAGCACTTCATGGTTGTCAGACATCAAAACAGGAAAATGTGAAAAAAATCTTTCTAGTAAACTATAATGCGCCAATTGATAAAAGCTTGTAAATATGCTAAGTACTTTTTAAAACATTTTTTTTCTACTTTGAAAATTGTAACATATTTTTTTAAATTTTAGAATTCTCAGTCCGGAGTTATAACTGTCCACTAAATATTGATGTAAAGCTCCCCCATGAGAGATAAAATAATTTGTTTTTTTTTTAATTAGTAAAAAAAAATATTACGTGCGGCTGGCTTCTCATTTTTTCACAACATTTTGCTTTTAAAAGTAATTCAGTTAAAGTCAAATTATCTGAGGTACACATCTGTAAAAGTAATATGTGTCAGGTAATACAACAAAGAGATGTTAGAAAGACCAAACAGTATAGATCATTAAAATGGCTCCAGGTAAAAAAGTTGCTCCAGCTCCAGCTGCTATCAGAACTAAAAAGGAAACTAAGGCTTCCAACCCATTAGTTAAATCTACCCCAAGATCTTATGGTATCGGTCAAGCCGTTCAACCAAGAAAGAACTTGTCCAGATACGTCAAATGGCCTGAATACGTTCAATTGCAAAGACAAAAGAAGATTTTGAACTTGAGATTGAAGGTTCCTCCAACCATTGCCCAATTCCAATACACTTTGGACAAGAACACTGCCGCTGAAACTTTGAAATTATTCAACAAGTACAAGCCAGAAACTGCTGCTGAAAAGAAGGAAAGATTAACCAAAGAAGCTGCTGCCATTGCTGAAGGAAAGACTGCCAAGGATGTTTCCGAAAAGCCATACGTTGTCAAGTTTGGTTTGAACCATGTTGTTTCTTTAATTGAAAACAAGAAGGCCAAGTTAGTCTTGATCGCTAACGACGTTGACCCAATTGAATTAGTTATTTTCTTGCCAGCTTTATGTAAGAAGATGGGAATTCCATACGCTATAATCAAGGGTAAAGCCAGATTAGGAACATTGGTTAACCAAAAGACCTCTGCTGTTGCTGCCTTGACTGAAGTCAGAGCTGAAGATGAATCTGAATTAGCTAAATTGGTTTCTACCATTGATGCTAACTTCATCAACAAGTATGATGAAAACAAGAAGCATTGGGGTGGTGGTGTCTTAGGTCAAAAATCTTCTTTCAAGTTAGAAAAGAGAGCTAAGAAGATTGCTCAATAAATGCATTCAATTAATTTTGACTCCATTTTTTATTGCATATTAACTCTGTTAGATTTTTGAATCTGACTTCATATTCAAATTAATGAAATTATCATGAAATTATAGATTCTCAAGACGAGACTGTAGGTTGCTTTGGCGTTGAAGAGTTTTTTAGTGTGAAAAAACTTTATAGCTGAGGACTTATGAGTTGTTGACTATTCTTGTAGATTTGTTGAAGTTTCATATACTTTTTTATAATGAAATAAAGGTTTAAAAACTTACAATTTTTTAAAAAAATTTTACTGATTATTTACATAGGAACAAATATTGCATCTGTGTCTTTAATTTTTTATAATGTATTTTGTTGGAGGAGGCTTTCTCAAGAGCTTGAGAAAACTGTTGATTCCTACACTGTCTATCACACGTATTTACGAGTGGAGGTGTTTATAAATTAATTTTTAATTAAGTTATAACCATTGTTGATGCTCTGAGAAAGGGAGAATTAAATGTTTAATTTGTTGATCTTTTGTTGAATTCTTGCTTAAAAAAAACCAAGTGCATAATATGATAAAAAAGCTTACATTAGTTTTTTTTCTTTTTCGTTACTGCACTTTTCCCTTTGTTATTTGTCAATTATGATTCATTTTTGTTTTAACATTTGTTTTGAGTGTGCTGTTTTAAATAAGACTTAGAGAACAACTAAGAATTGGCTTCACTAATTGTTACTGTTGTTTATTTTTCTTTTCTAAGACTCGCTTTTCATTCTTGTGCTTTTTGAAGATGATGAGTTGTAAAAATGAGAAGGGTTTTCTTTTAAAGTTATTCTTATTCAAGGTTGAATGAGGTATATTTTAAATTAAAGGAAACTAGTTCTATATAAGAAGAACATTTTGTATCAGCTGTGGAAATAGTTTAGTATATCAAGGTTCATTTTGATTAAAATGAAAATTTGAGTCGACTCTTTGCAGCGGGAAATAAAATATTCTTCATATTCATAATAGATGCAACATTCCTTTAAGTGCAAACTTGTAACTTATATTAATGAAAAGGAACGCTTATTAAATATTAGATATTTTTAAGCTAACAATTGGCGTATTCACTTATTAAATCTTGTTAAAATGAACAAAAATCCAATTACGATTCTTCGCAGTTGTTTGAAAAAACAAGTTAATATACTGAGTAAAGCTTTTGCTAAGAACATCAAAAATATTAAAAACATAAAAACTATTTTTTTTATTTAAATAAAAAACTTACTATTACACCTATTTATTGATGTCTAGGCATCTTTTTCCACACTTGAATCTTTAAGCCATCTTCCAAAAACTCATTGAAAGGAACTAGCTGATAATTAAATAGCCTTGGTATTACCTCAAACTTAACCAGCCAAAATAGAAAGCAGGCAAACATTATGTATACCGCCATATAGTTATAAGGTGGAAAGCCGTTCATATTATTCATGGCAGAGTCATCTTTCATTATGAATGGCATAAACAACAAGTATATCGAAAGAACAATCAAGAAAATGTTACCTGATTCAAATGATTTGATAGGGGCCTCTGGTCTACCTTTATCTCTATTCTTTTTTCTGAAAATATACAATGCTATTATGACAAAAAATAATATGACTTGGTTGTAATAAGATTCAACTGAAACAGTGTACGTGTATGCATTTGATGAATCTTCATCATTACCTTCAGTACCAGAAGAAGAAGTTATTAATAGTATCAAAACAGTCATGAGTCCACCAATCAACAACGAGTTTAGTGGTGAATTTCTGTAATTTTTGGCCAAAGTTTTAGAAAAAGGAAGAATACCGTTTCTAAAAATTTCTTGGTTCATTCTTCCTATACCAAACATACAAACAAAAAGGTTAGACAAGGCAGATAGAGCAATTGTTAAAGTGACAAATTTACCACCAAATTGTTCTCCATAAATCTTTTTAAAAAAGAAATAACCCAACAAAGAACCAGAGTCTGCAATTTCATCGTAAGTTAAAACTTTTAATATAGCAAAACATAAAGAAACATACAGAACAAAGGTAACTGCTAAAGAATAAATACCTGCTTTTCTTATAGTGACCTCTGGGTTTATAATTTCTGCTGTATTATTGTGAATACCGGACCAACCTGAGAAGCAGTATAGTGCTTGTATAAAAGCAGCTGGTAATTGGGAAAATGAGTACAAAGTATTTGATTCAAATTCAAAGAAAGGAGGCCACTGAATCTCATTGTCTAAGTCTGTTGACAAACTTCCTGGTACAAACAACACCAACAAAGAAGTTATAATGATAATACCTATGGTGAATAACTTAAAAATACCCAGCAAGTTTTGAATTTGAACTCCTTTTTTCATATAAAAACCATGAATCAGAGTAGCACATATAACTGTCAAACCACCAAGCAAATTGACAAGTCTGTTATCAGCAAGTGAGTATCCAAGCAAAGATAGCATATATCTTGCAAAAACAATTGCAGAACTTGCTATAAACCCTGTAAGAACAGAGAATATACCAAATATGACACTTGTCATGTACTTAGGCTTATCAAATGATCTTTCCAAGAAATTTTTGGTTCCTCCATTTTTAGGGATCAAACAACCAAACTCCAAATATAGGTATAAACCAAAAATAGCAAAGAGTGTGGCAACAGACCAGACAATCAGATAAAGCATCGGATTTCCCCCACAATTAATAAAGATAGCTGATGAGGAAAAGATACCTGAACCAATAATCCTAGATATAAATATGATTGTTGTAGAAAATAAACCTAAATGTCTGCCTTGTGGAACTTCATGATAATCATCATCGTCTAGATGTGATTGGTTGCTTTCACCGACAATGAGATGCGATAAGACACGTGACGTCGTTCCTACCATTTTTTGAGAAGTTGAAGTTTTCGATAGAAGCAATGATGGATGCTGCAAAGCATCAGTTTGCTCATTATCGTCAGAATTACCATCTACCTCTACGTCTGGGATGTGCTTCGTTATAGAGATCATCTTTGATAAAGGCTTGGAGTTCTCAAGTTTATCTAAAAAATCTTGCTCATGGAGGACATCAAAATGAGGAATGTCGTCTTCGGCTAACTGTGAGTTGATGGACCCAAAGGACTGTGAAAAAGTATTTTCAGACATTGAAAATCAAAAAAAAGAAGCAATTCAAATAAAACTTAAAGCTAAGTTTTAAGCGTAACTTCTTTGGTTAATTTATGAACTCTCTTTCTCTTGCTATTATTTTCTTAACTGCCCTAATTACGTTAAATGTTGCAACAATCAGGAGTTTTTTTTATGGCGCCAAAAAAAAGTTTTTCCTTTTTTGACTCTTTCACGTGACATCCCATTTTTTGGTAATTTTTTTATGTGTAAAAAACTTTAATCTCGTGACTTTTTGTTGCATCGTATTATAGTGAGAGCGGTTATATTGCTTAACTTAATTAGAGCAACCATTAATGGTCTGACCAATTAATTATCCACAACGGTAAAATGAGAGTGTAAAATAAAAAACAAACAATAATTAGAATCGAATTAAAAAAGTTTTAAATTTTATATTTTTTGAGTTTAGTTATTGATCAAACACCCTGATGCTTCGAATTTTTTGTTGAATAAAAAATGGGCATGTGATCACAATTCATTAAAAGCAAAAAGCGTTTCAACTAGTGAAGAAAACAAACAAATATAACGCTTTGACTATTAGGCACTTATGCCAAATGTTGATTGAAATAATTTTTATTGTTTAAAAAATAAAAAAAAATTGTTTATGATATATATAAAATGATTTTGTTAAGAGTTGGTTTTTAATACCAAAAATATTTTATACTGTTTGTTTATTAATTAATGCAAATCTTCTATCTTTTTTATTTCATTAATCTAGTTTGAATTCAGTTGTTTAACGAAAGCTTCTTTAGCCATCTTTAAAAGAGTATCTAATTCACCTGAATCTTCACACATAGAGTAGAATATAGAGTCTTTATTTAACAATAAAGAATAAGGATGATCATATTCTTTCAATACACCATTATCCAAAACAACGATCTTGTCATAATCGATGACAGTTTTCAATCTATGTGCAATAGTCATGATGGTACAATTGCTGAATTCCTCTCTTACGGTTTTTTGAATGATCTGGTCAGACTTATAGTCTAGAGAAGCGGTTGCTTCATCTAATAATATTACCTTTGGCTGTCTTAATAAGGTTCTAGCAAGACAGATCAACTGTCTTTGACCTTGGGAAATGTTAGAACCTCCTTCAGCAATTATGTTGTTCAAATTTAAAAATTTGTTCACATTGGTATTTTCAGAGTCTGCAGAATCAGTATTTCCATTTGATTTTTTGAAGCTATTTTTTTTTAAATTGTTTAGTTCTTCAAGACTAATTAAGTTGACTCTTCTTAAGGATTCAAAAATTTGTTCATCACTGTATTCGTCATAAGGATCCAAATTTGTTTTGATTGTTCCTGTAAACATTTGCGGATCTTGCGGAATTATACCTATGGATTGTCTTAATTTTTTCAATGGAATTGAAGTGATATCAACCCCATCTATCTTAATATAACCAGTTTCAGGTAGTAAAAACAAAAACAAGGCAGACAATAAGGATGACTTACCAGCACCAGTTCTACCAACTACCGCAATAGAAGTTTCCGGCTTTACAGTGAAAGTAAGATTCTTAATGACCTTAGGTAAATTAGGAGCATATCTCAATGATAAATCGTTCAATTCGATAGCACCAGAAGCTGGCCAGTTAGCTTGTTGTGGCATTGGAGCTTGGTTATTCAATGGCTCTTCCTCAATCACAGTATATTCTTTTAATCTCTCAACCGAGTTCATACACATTTCGACATTGGAGTACATTCTTACCAACCATAAGGCAGATTCAGTAAAGGAAATGGCATAAGTTAGAGAAATACCAGCCAAACCGGCATCTATAGAATCAATTTGTAATAAAATAGAACAACCAGCAAAGAAAGTTACAAACGCACCAATAATATCAATTCTAGCAGCTAACCATCTATTGGTAACCCATAAGTAAAAAAATGGTTTATTGTTAGTATCAATCTTTCTTAAATTTTCTTTGATAAATCTTCTTTCATCTCCATATGCCCTAATAGTGGATACACCAACCAAAGTTTCTGAAAAGTGCTGCATAATTGGGGATCTTGTAATAGATTCAAATCTCTTCAATTCTCTGGAACCACATGTGTAGAAATAACCTAAAGCATAGTACATTGAACCAATAATGAAAGCACCTACCAAAAAGCTAGGGGTAATCCAAGCAATCAAAATAATCGTGGAAATACATTGCACTAAACAATTGAAGGAAGTTTCAACAAATGGAGCCAAATCTTGATCTACAGATTCAATATCTTTGGAAAATCTATTCATGATTCTACCTATTGGGGTGGTGTCAAAGAATCTCAATTTAGCGTACATGACATTTTCCAACAAGATGGCGAACATCTTTCTAGAAGCATGAATACCAGCTACAAAAGTAACAACAATTTTCAGAGAGGAAATCACTGAAAAGACAACACCAATACCGAAATAAATTAGCAAATAGTAAGCAGTTGAGTGATTGGTCTTTTCAGAAATAGTAGAAGAGGTAGCATAAGTCATGTTGGGACTGATGAAAGCGTTGTTAAATAAAACTCCATTTTGCTTGTCAGTAACTTTCAGGTCATTTACTACAACAGTAACCATTTTTTTAATAGAGTTGAGACCAAAATTAGCACTAGAAGCCCAAGTTCTTACCCACCAAGCTTGGGAGATATTGATACCATTTGCAATCATGAAAACAGAACACAAAGATAAAATAATAGGAATACCACCAAATACCTTAGCATACCATAAGTAAACTTCTAGTTTAACAACACCATCAGCTTTATTTTCAGCTTTAACAAGTTTACCTTTAGTTTTCTTAGTAGCATCAGTGTTATTTTCCAAAGAAGTCGATACATCTCCCTCTTCTTTATTTTCATCACCTAATTTAGACAAGTCAATACCTTGTTTTGTTGGCTCTTGACTTTTGCTATTATTTAAAGCTACCAAGTGATTACCAGAGGCAGATAAAATGGAATTCTTTAATAACGAGTCATCACCTAACATACCTTGATTAAACAAGTCTAAAGGTAAACCTTGACTTTTAACTTTACCATTTTCTAAAACAACACACCAGTCAGCTTTCTTTAAAGTTAAGGCAATGTTGTGAGAAATAAGAATGCATGTTCTTTCCTTCATTAGAGAGCCAGTTATACAATTTTCATAAATCCATAAAGCATTGTGAGAATCAACAGCAGATAAACAATCATCTAGCAACAAAGTTTTTGATCTAGAGTATAATGCTCTAGCCAAAGATACTCTTTGTTTTTGTCCACCAGAAAGAGACAAACCTTTTTCTCCAATTTCAGTTTGATCACCACCAACTAAAATTTCTAAATCTCTAGTCAAACCACAAGAATTAATAACCTCATCGTATCTTTTTTGATCAAATGGTTCAGCAAACAAAATATTATTTCTAACAGTGTCATTTAATAACCAAGCAGATTGAGAGCAATAAGAAATTGAATTGGTAAAGTTGGTTTTGGAATCAACAAGCAAATCTTCCTTTGGAGTCAAAGATGGAACAAAGACAGAACCTTTTAACAACCCCATTTCACCCAACAAACCCATTAATAGAGAAGTTTTACCGGAACCAGTTTCACCAATAACCAAGTTTAACTTACCTATCTTGAATTCAATGTTCAAATCCTGCAACTTAAAGTCGTCAGTGGAAGAATCAGTAGCATCAGTAGTATCAGAAGTGGCAGATTCCTTGGAACTATTGTTCCATGATAAAGTAGCGTTTTCAAAACCTAATTTAGTATCAGAAATAGTCAATTGGTCATACTTTTCAGTTTCTGATTCATTTAAAAAGTTTTGAATTCTGTCCAAAGAAACCTTTGACTGAATAACAAAAGAAGCCATATCAGAAAACTGATCCAACGGACCCTTTAATAAAGTGAATAGAGATAAAGCAGTGAAAGCAATTGGTGTTGTTAAGACGTTTCCTTGCACATATATGTAGAATGCAAAGGAAGAAGCAGTGACTATAGAAGGTGTAATAAACCAAACGATAGCAGATAAAGCCCAAACATAACCTCTGTAAAGCAACAATCTCAATTCATCTTCTCTAATTTTAATAATTTCTTCAATGAAGTTTTCTTCCCATGAAAAGAATTTAATGATTCTTATGTTATTGAAAGTTTCGTTTAATTTTTGAATTCTTTTGTCAGTAACAGCCAAAGATCTTCTTTGCATTTCTCCTAAGTAGTTCATCAGTTTGAAGTTAATAGGAGACATCAATAAAATCAAAGCAGCTCCAATAATGGAAGAAAATCCGATCAATTGATATAGCAAGCTCAATGCAACAACAGTCATAACTATAGCTTCAACAAAACCATATAAATAAGCACAAACTTCAGAGACTTTGAAAGCATCAACAGACATCAAGTTGATAATACCACCCAAGGACGAGTTTTCTTCAATTTCTTCTTCATCACCTTTGGCTTCTTCATCACCTTCACCTTCTTTGTTTTCTTCAGTTGCCTCTTCGTCTTTTGGTTTGTGTTGAACAGAAATTTTTCTTCTTAAAGCTTTAGAATAAACCTCAGATATAATGATGGATCTTACTCTAATGCACACTCTTCTACCATAGAACAATGATTGACCAGATAGACCAGCACACAAAGTTTTAGTGACTAGCATGAAAATAACATATAACCAAACAACATTCTTTGGCATGGTTGATTGGTCGGAGACATACTCCAACAATTTTCTCAATAACACAGTTGGAACAAAAGCAAAAATAGAATTCAAAAAAGCAAAGAAAGCTTGCAAGAATAAATACTTTTTGAAAAACAGCAATAAGTTTTTGGAAAAATCCAAGTGGGTGGATTTCTTTTGCTTGTTATAGAGTTTAAAGTTGGATAAAACACTCAGGGAATGGTCTTCTTTGGATAAAGACCAGATATCTTTAAATTGAATGTATTTCTTGTGAGATAACCAGATCAATGGGTCAATGAAAGACCACAATGCAAATGATAAAACGGATGTTGTAGGTTCAGGGGATGGGGTTAGCAGATTAGACTCTAATCTTTCATCATTGGTTGAGCTAGTTTCTTCTTCGTTTTCTTCCTCTTCATTGGTTTCAAACAATAGAATTGGCAACTGATTTTTAATTCTTGAGGTCATTAAATTCAGAGATAAAATGGAAGTTGAAATGAAGGAAAAGAAAAAGTACTTCTTTTGTGTTCCACTGAAGTTTTCAGGATGAATTATAATAGATCTAAAATTGATCAAAGACGTAACAAACAAAAACAAGTAGTTGATTAAAGCAACACCCCAAAGCTTGTAGGTGTTTATGTAATAATGGGTATTGTGCTTGTTTTTGAAAAATCTGAAATTGACATTAACCAGCAAAGCAGCATTGAAAACTAAGTTAAGAATAAAAGAGTTTTCAAAAAAGTGGTTTTGATAGTAGATGTTGGCAATGACCAGCAAGTCAACAAGAACAAGTTCCAGGTAAAGTCTAAAGTAATCCCATGCGTTTCTTTTGACAAGCACTTGGTAGGAATTGCCGTCTTCTTTATTGTCGTACTTCAATTCAAAAATAGAAAAATGTGCTTCTTTCAGTTTGTCACCTTCAGATAATACCTCGTTGGATCCATAAGTGATTTCATCTGACTTGTTCAGCAAGGGAACAGTGTCATTATTCTTGGATTCATCCTCACCTCTTAAAAGGTTGTTAAAAACAGCTGCATTGCTTGCAATCTTTGGCCACGTTTTGATATAGTTGTTGTAGTAGTAGATACCTATGTGGTAGGCAATGTTCACAGCCAAAACAAAAAATATAAATTGCTTATTCAGAAAAGAACGTCCATAGGCGGTAATGTCGTCATAGTCCCATATGGGTTGCTTCACAGGGGGAAGAGTTGAATTACTTTTACTATTACCACCTATTGCAATAATAGCATTGATGTTATACAAGTCTATCATCTTACTAGATGCCTTTAACAGTAATTTTTGTTGGTTTACTTTGTTAAATACTGACTTTTGACTTTTGTCATATTTCAGAGTTTCGAATCTTGCCACATTTTCGTAGCTTGAACGTATTTAAAGGTTTTTGCGCCTAAGAAAAATCAATTTGATTATTATTTTTTTTCGTTACACAAAAAAAGCTCAAATTTCGGCTTTTAGGAAATTTAGCGGGTTATGCTGAGACATAAATAGAGCCGACAGAAACATAGTAAGGCAACTTTACTATGGCAGGATTTGAGAAGATTGGTGGATCAGTGGATGATGATACACTAAGAGAAAGAGCATGGAGGATTTTTTAGTGAGTAAAATACAAAAGGCAGCCTTAGAGGGAGAAGAAGACCTCCAAGGAGACATTATAAGAGGTCGGTCATAAGATTACTAGACACGTGGTTTCGGCCATCTAAAATTTCTCTGGCACCACAGTCCAGTCAGTGAATAGGGCCATCCTTCATCGCTGAGCTAGATGCGGCTGGGCAATATTTTCACGTGACCAAAAAAAAGGGGGGGGGGGGGAGGTTTTCTCTTGTTGTGCTCCTTCTGGAGGGTCCTGAGCCGGCTTCTACAAGCTTATATCCGTTACGAATGCACCACCTATTATATAACAAAGGCGCAAGAAGTCTATTGGTACGCATACATGTGTACATTCTGGCATACATGCGTACATTCTGGCATACAAGCGTGCATACGCAGTAAGTGTTTAGAAGGGCTAACCCGGCATTTAAATTAAGAATATTTCTCCTTCTTCTGTATTATTTTTATTTTAGAAGCTTGTTCTCTGGCAATGCTTCGTTGCTATAAGGCGTGGCTGAGTAGAAATGATGGAAGACACATCTTCATATTGGCACACACGGATATAAGACGGACAACTGTGCCGTACCTATTTACGGCGGCTAACATACATTAACCTATATAGGAAACACAAACACCAAAGGGGAAATGACAAACTACACAGCATCCGATTAATTGAGAACTCTCTGAGATCGTAAACGGAAATAGATAAGGAATAAACTTATAAAAGAAGTGTACTCCTTTGGATTTTTCTTTACTTCCTGTATAGATTCATTTTATATCTAACTGTTCACTTTATATAGTATATAGAAGATATATATAACCAAGCTAAGCACCGAGTTAAGTGGTCTTAACACCCAACACAACTATCTCCGCCGCTATAGCTACTGCCATATTAACTCCGCTGCTACTGTCACTGCCATCAAGAAAAAAAACACAGGTGGAGTCATCTGATCAGAAAGATCTTGCGTGGGGACGGGGAGTTTGCTAAAAAGCCCACGTGAGCCAACAACGGCGGACGAGTTTGAATAAACATGAAATAAAAAAATAAGTCACGTGACAACATGCGCCACCCGCAATGCACCAACGGTCCTCTACGAATAATGGGTTCGAAAGTATATATAGGTCTACTTCATCTGAGCTTCTGATTCAAGTCTCTTCTCAATTTCCCTTAACTCCTCCTCTCTCTTCAACAGCTCTTGTCTTTTCAAAAGCAATTCGTTTTGTATTCTCATTTCGAACTGCTTCAATTTTTCCTCTTCCAATCTGATCTGTTCTTCCTTGGCCAAATATGAAGTATTATTTCCATTGACTTCTTCATGAACAACAGTGCTGCTGGAAGCAACTATGTTTTCATTTGTACCAGAAATATCTGTATCTCTATTCAATCTTGGGGAGCTCTGGGCACTTTTGGAAGCTCCATATTTGCCATTTCCAACAACAGGTCTTTCAAAATGATTTAAAGAGCTGGATGCATCTTGAGAACCATTGCCACTCAAAGTTTCTGTTCTATATTTTTCATACAAAACTTCATGAGTGTATTCTTTAAAGTCATTCAAATGAGAAATAAACAAAACGTTTCTTAAGGTGACAAAGTTTGATTTTGTGGTGTCCTCAATGTCGATGATTACATTTCCACTATCGAAATGATCGTATTTTCTGCCTCTAATTTCCTCATTGTCAACATTGTAGACTTCGTTGGATCCAATGACCGAGAAAGGTAATATGGAATTCAAGTATTCGTTGTATTCATCTTCCTCAACATCCATATCTTCTTCATTGTTTCCAGCAGTGGCTTCATGGAAATTGTAGATCGGCAATTTATAGTACTCAATGTCCTCCATAATTAATCTCTTATTTAATTTCAGCTCTTCAATAGTCATGCTATCAGCCTTAGCCAGAACAGGAACAATATTGCATCTTTCTCCAATTTTTTTGATGAACTCGATATCAAACTCTTTCAAACCGTGCCCAGTGGACTCAATGAGGTATAAACAAACATGTATTCTTGAATCCTTGAATCTTGGATTTCTTTTCAATCTGTTTTCTTCTAACAAAACATCATCAAACTGGTTTGTAATGAAGTTGTTGATCAATTGGATGTCTGATTGGGTGTTGATATTGTTATTCAAGTTCAGAGAATCTGTTAAATTCAATTGAATTTTAACACCATTATCATCTTCCAGTTCTACTAGCTCATGTCTTAAGGAAACTGGAATCTCTTTTTCTAAATCCTCCGTTGAAGTGTGGTTGGTTGAGGAGGAGGAGCTCTTCACAATGTTTCTTCCACACAACGAGTTAATTAGCGTCGATCTTCCAGAACCTGGACTGCCTATCACAAGAATATTAAAAATAATAGATCTTTTTAGTTGTTTTTTCTTTCTAAAATCACTGTTTGAAGCTAAAATAGAACTCATAGTATGCTGTCGATGATTGTTGGTGCTCTCTATTTATAGAGTGAATAGAAATGCGTTTCTTAGGGATTTATGGAGATCAGAAGTTTTGTTGTTTGAAAAGTAGACACGAAGTGGTGGGAAACAAACTTAGTAAATCACGTGTAGTAATACTAGAATAGGAAAAAAAAAGATCTACCATGTGACCAAAAACAACCATTCGTGCTTAGAAGCCAAGAGCTTGACAGTATAACGCCATAGAACTTGGCGTGTTCCAGGTTTTATAACAAAAAAGGAAACATAAGCATTTGGCATGTATCATAGGCTAAACAGGCTTGATTAATGAAGTTCAGGCAAAATGCTGAGCCTTAGCAGAGGGGAATGCAGGATAATAGGTGACACCCATTCAAAAGTGTAACACGTGACTTAAAATCACGTGAACAATAAAGAGTTTTTTTTTACCATAGCGCTTACTTTTTTCTTTTCAGGCTTAAAATTTTTCATGTCTGTAGAAACTTCAGGTTGAAGATTAATCAATGACTTCAAAAAATACATTAAAAATCAGGAATCCAACATCAATCTAGCCCAACTTCTATTTAGTAAAACAAATATGTCCAATATTGTTGTAGACAACTCTTGCTTTGCTGGTCAGGATAATTTAAATTCATCTGAGTTCTGTGATACTACTGTTCTGTTAATCGACAATTATGACTCATTCACCTGGAACATATACGAATACATTATTCAACAGGGAGTAAAGGACTGCAAAGTCATAAGAAACGATAAGATTACAGTTTTAGAGATTCAAAAGCTAAATCCAGATATAATTATTATATCTCCAGGACCAGGACATCCAATAACCGACTCGGGAATTTCTTGCGATGTGATCAATTTCTTTAAAGGAGTAAAGCCAATATTTGGTGTCTGCATGGGTCAAGAGTGCATGGTCCAACTTTTTGGTGGAGAAATTGTTTATGCTGGGGAAATTGTTCATGGAAAGACATCCACAATCAAGCATGATCAACTAGGCTGCTTCAAGGGAATTTCTCAAGGCATTGCTGTCACCAGATACCATTCTTTGGCAGCAGAGAAATCTAAAATTCCTAGTTGTTTTGAGATATCTGCTTTGACAGAAGAGAGTCTTGTTATTATGGGGGTTAGACATAAAGAGTACATCATTGAAGGGGTTCAATTTCATCCTGAGTCTATTTTAACTGAACAAGGCCATCTGATGATTAGAAACATGCTAAGATACAAAGGCTTTGGAAGATGGGATGAATTTTATAAGGGGAGAACAGACTTGAGAGAAAGCACTCCATCACTTGAATCTATAATGGAAAATAAAGTTGAGAAGGAATCTATCTTGAGTAAGATTTTTGCAAAAAGAAGAGATGATTATGAACAATTGCAGAAGCTTCCAGGATTGTCTTTTGATGATTTGGTGGTTTCTTATGAATATACAAAAAACAATTACCAAAGAATCAATTTGTACGACAGACTGTCTACCAGTGAAGAGAAGTACAATGTTTTTGCTGAAATCAAAAGAGCTTCTCCTTCTAAGGGTGACATTAATGTCTCTAAGAATGTCTTGAAACAGGCTAAACTATATGCTGACGCTAGAGCTACAGTAATCAGTTGTTTAACCGAACCTCAATGGTTTAAAGGATATTTGCATGACTTCAGAAATATTGCTGACTTTTTGAAGTTAAATTACTCCGCTTCTGAAAGACCATTGTTACTGAGAAAAGATTTTATTTTCAGTCAATATCAAATCTTGGAATCAATACTCGCTGGGGCAGACACAGTTTTATTGATTGTCAAGATGCTATCAACAAAACTGTTAAAACAGCTTTATGAATATTGTATTTCATTTAATCTCGAGCCTTTAGTTGAAGTAGCCAATATGGATGAGCTGAAAAATTTGCTTAAAATAATCCCAACTGTTAAGTGTATTGGGATTAACAACAGAAACTTACACACCTTTGACGTTAACATGAACATTTCTTTAGACATTTCGAGCTTCTTAAACAAAGAATACGCTACTAAGCCAGAAAACAGACCTTTTATAATTGCATTAAGTGGTATTTTACACACCGAAGATGCTGCTATTTTCAAAGAAAAAGACTCTTGTATAAAAGGATTTTTAGTTGGTGAAGGCTTAATGAGAACTGATGATGTTCCTAAGTTTATTTCTGACTTGAAACACGATTAATTTTAATATATACGTTTGTAATTAAGAGAAAACAAGATCATATTTTTATCATCATATATGTCTTCAACTTGATTATAAGTCTTTTTTTTTAGTGATATATTTGTTCACAACTTTGAACCAAATGCCTTTAAATTGGTTGTCCTTGGTCACTCTGTTTTCCAGTTGCAAGAATTCCAAAGAAACAAATTTTGGCCACTGAACAAATTGCATACCGTTCTTTAAGCAGTATTTCAAACACAAAATGATCGTAATTACAGAAGCTGAAAAAACAGTCAGGTTTTTGAAATTAGCAAAATGACCATTAAATGGTTTTAAGACTGTGGTGAAAAGAACCAGTGCTGACAAGTAAAGAACAGATGGAAGTGATTGTACAGCAAATGTTCTTCTGTCTTCAAATGGTGATAATGAAGAATTGTAGTCCCATGGCTTGAATTTACCTAAAACCAAATCATAACCATCTTGTCTTTCGCCATCCTTATAATTGTTCTTAAAGTATCTTACGATGGAGTTTTTCAAATCTTGTAAAGCACCATTGTAAGTTCTTTTACCAGTTCTGGTGAAATCAGTTTTTAGTGCTCCAGTACCAGAGTAGGACAAGGAAACGTAGTTTGCATTATCAGCCCACAAGTTTTGGAAGTCAGCCAGCAATTCTTTGTCTTGTTTCCAGTTCATTGGGAAATCATCAATTCCATCTGATGAGGTTGTCTTGGTAGCTAAACATAGTGAGGTAAACTGCTTTTGCAATTGCCAACCAGCAAGAACAGATTGAACAACATTAGTTCTGTCTAAACAGTCCATACAATTACTTCTAACAATATTTTGCTGCTTCTTTTCTACTGTTTTCGTAGCCAAGTTGTACTCAAAATATGTGTCTTTCTTTTGGTACTCCAACTCTTGCAAAGCCTTTAGTAGATTGTTTACGTTATCCCATTTCATCTTACCACACTCCTTATGAAAATCAAAATAGATATATTTAATATCACTGGAGAAGTCAGAAGGATTCTCTTGGATCTTCTCAACTAATTTTTCATAGCCTTCTTTAACAGGCAATTCGTATCCTTTATGGTTTACCAAGTTAATCAAGTAGTTATCACCATACAAATCAGTGGTAACACCAAAATGTTTCTTACCTCTTTCAAAAGATTCCTCCTCAAAATTGTTAACAAACAATTGCGGCTTGTATCTCAAGTTGTTAACTTCACACCATTCCACAGGAACAGAGCCTCTGATTTGTAAATAAGAAATAAATCTATCTTTAGAAGGAACATACAAAATCTGTTCAGTTTCATTGAAGTTAGCTACATTTCCATCAGAATCGGCTCCTCTGCGGAAGTATCTTGTTCCTGCATAACATGTGGATCTTCTTGTAATTAAACACAGTTGGATTTTTTCTTGCAATAGGGTTGTGAATAAACACTTAACATATCCATATATCATAGGGGTAACAAAAGAATGCAATTCAGGAAAAGAGTTTAAGTCTTCACAAAGAAAATGGTTCCATTGAAATTTGGTGTTGGTGTTTTCTAAGTTATAAGGGGATTGTAATTTGTTTATCTCTTGCTGAGTGTGTGTCAAATCCAAGGTTTTGGAGTAGTACAAAGAGCTATTTAGCAAATTGGTTTTCAAAATATTCAAATAATGGTTTTCTTCTTGTGTGCTTGATTGACTAATGGCAATATCAAACGGAATCACTTCATAGTCAATGGTCTTGTGAATGTCATGGTAGAGACCAGGACTGAATTGGTCTTTCAAAGAGCCAACTTTCAAAGAGCTCTTAGCCAAAAGCAAGTACTTATTTAATTTCAGTTGAATAATACCAATAACAGCAGAAGCATCAAAAGATCTTAATAGCTTTCCATTGCTTTGAATCTCCTTCACAGTTGATAAGTTCTTGGTGGAGTAGTATTTCTTGGAAATGGCTAAAATTTTGTTATCATTGCTAAAATCAGTAACATAAATGCTGCTGTCGGAATAGACATCTACTCTCAGCATATTGTTAGCCTTAAGATGGCTTAGTGCTTCAGCCATTTAAAACGGGTTGTTAAAAGAAGAGATGTTTTTGCTGGTTGCACTTAGCATTATTTACCTTTGACTAGTCCTTTGTCGTGCGTTGTCTGGTTTTGGGTTGCGGCAAAGCAAAAAACTTTACGCCTCACGTGCGTATGCCCAAATGCCGCGTGACTCTGCCAAGTACCCGTTGGGCCCCTTGCCGCCGCAGGAAGCCTTTAAATTCACGTGACATATCACATTTTCCGCCGTGCAAACCCTGAAAGCTCAGTTAGATACCGTCTCCTGCCTGTGTCTGAGAGTGCAAACTCCCCTGCTTTTCTTCCTTGACGTGCCTTCACTGCATAAGCCTACTAAACCCCAAAAACACTTAGTTAAAGAAAACTCTATTAGGCCCTTCCACAGTTCTTGTTCTCACTAACGGCGCTGACAAGACTCCTGCGTACTTTTCCATAGCATTTTGCTTTTTCCCCTTATGCACCACGTATTGTTAACCTGTTAATCAGATTAAGATTTTCTTTATTTTTTTGTCTGCATAAATATGATTAAACGACATCGTTTCAAATATAGTTTAGAAATATAATATTATTATTTTTCACGCTTGTTTCTGCTTTTCGTTCTCGGCAATTCCCATGTAGTGGAAAAAAACAGTCGTTTTATACCAGTCAGCTATTCTCATTACAGCATAATAGGAATGAACATGGAAAGTTGTAAAGGGCCGAGAATAATATTGGTTTAATAGAGGGTCCACGTATTAATTAGGTGTTATCAGCAGCCGATTATTCAAAATTATATTTTTTAACGCCTTCTGTTATCTTTGTCATTGGGAACCGCCTATCATAACAGCATTTCCTCCAACTAGGTGAATTTGAAGTACTACTGTATTTAAAGAGGACCACCAAACCAAAGTAGGGATTTTTTTTTGATATTGATAAATATCTTCCAAAAGCAAAGAGATCAAGTATTAAAACGAACGATTCATCACGCTTAAACAACGATTCATCCCGCTTAAACAACGATTCATCCCGCTTAAACAACGATTACTTCCACAAAAACTAAGGAATTAAATTCTGAAAAGACCAGAACATTTGTTTTCACCTCACACGGAGTCAGGACCACCACATATAAACCAAGTTTTAGGAGCGAATGATTTCTTTAAGCAAAACTAGCTCCAATGGCAGCAGGATGAAAGACCAGAACAGATCAGCCGCCGCAAACTATGAAAC
Source organism: Hanseniaspora mollemarum (assembly GCA_019649515.1). Taxonomy (NCBI): domain Eukaryota; kingdom Fungi; phylum Ascomycota; class Saccharomycetes; order Saccharomycodales; family Saccharomycodaceae; genus Hanseniaspora; species Hanseniaspora mollemarum. The sequence goes on along the minus strand of JABFEO010000003.1, from coordinate 761,460 downwards.
GGATACTCTGAGAATAGCTATATTAGGAACAGAAGAAGTGGGAAAAACTTCTTTCGTAAACAGATTGACTATGAAATATGTTCCAGAGTCCCATTATCCTACCCTCAAAGTTTCCAATTGGCTGTTTCAGTTTGAGCCTGTTAACGAACTAACACGACTTATATTGGACGAACACAAGCACGAAAGAATGCTGTACAACACGCAACAATCAAAGCAGACACCAGGCAAAGTCAACCAATGCATCTATCAAACGCCCAATTTGTCGGAACACTTGATTGTGTCTCACAGATTGTTTGAAAAAGAAATAACGAGCTTTTCAAAATTTAAGAAGAAGTATTTTTCCAATAACTCTGAAGTTACAGTGGTTGCTTCAGACTTGATGAAATCTTGCAACCCCTTTTATGGCTACAATGAACACTTCACAGGATTGTTTGATAACCAATCGTTAAAATCTACAGTTTCAAACAGCTCTTTTTCATTGCAGCCCTCAAGAACATCTGACACAAACAGCAGTTATTTAATCAATCCATCCTTTTCCCACACATCAACCATGTCAAGTTTTCCCTCTTCTTCGGCACAATCAATCGAAGTAGAGGAAGCAGAAGACGACATAATTCCCATCTACGATGCTTCTCACAATTTTCTCATAACAAGACAACACACCTTAAAGAAATACACACCAATACTACCAAAAATCTACACTCCTCCTTTCATTTCAAACATGTTGATAGACATAATTGATACTCCAGCGTTCAATGTATCCAGTATTATTCCGTTTTTGGAGGTATCCTTGTTTAGGGACAACATTGGTGTGCCTTACTTGCAGGAAGAAAGAAATAGAAGGGATTACAATGAAAACATAGGCACGATGCTTACTTTTTCGGGATCTTCGGAATTGAACGGCAAAATTGATGCCTATGTGCTGGTTTACAGCTGTTACCCAACTATAACTGATCCCCCTGGCTATAATATCAATAGAAGCGCGTCCGGCTCTACAGAAATAGAGGATAGCCCCAAAGAGAAGAAAGCTGTTTTACTGGAGGACATAATCACAATGAAAGAGCTGCTTTGCGATGCCTGGAAGAACTACAAGGAATACATTGAAGCCTGGGAACAAGGAAATGAAGGTGATGTTTACTCAGTAATGTTTAATCTGAGGAAGAAATGGGAGCAGCTTCCTTCCAACACTCTGAAAAAAAAAAAAGAAAACAGAATTGACGAGGATATGCCTCCAATCGTGATTGTAGCAACCCACACGTTAAATGAACTTACCTCTCCCATATTGCTGGAAGAGGGTAAAAAGCTTGCAACAAAATGGGGTTGCTCTTTTATTGCTGTTGACAATTACATTGATTACCAATGTGAAGAGGCCTTGGGTGTTATAGTAGCTGAAAGCGTATATTACAAACAAAAAAAGCAGAAAAAGAAAAAGCAGTAAAGGTATTTACATAGGGTAGCCAGATATGTACTTAATTTTATATTGGTATGTGATCCATTGGGACACCTTCGTATTATTGTCAGTGCTTCAGTATAAATAGCTGTAGCATCTCATCGCTGTTTAGGCTCTATAAAATTTTTCTACGCGTGACCAGGAGTTTACCGCAACAGTAGTACTACTGAAAAATATTTGGCGTTGTTTCTCCTGATCTTGATTTGCTAGAGAAGGATTTGTGGAACAGATCACTAAAATATTATAAGGCAACCATCGTTCTAGCTATAGGAAACACCACCAAAGAGATGAATACATCATTAGGCGAACTTGGCTTAAATTCTGAGGAAGGATTCAATCTCAAACATGGAACTTTCATTACCTCACTGGATGTTAACAACACTTTACCAAGCAAAAAGATGGGTCGTAATACAAGCGAAGTCAAAACGTCTACAAAGGTGATTGAGAACCTGTATTCTCAAATAGATCAATTGACGAGCAGTACTTTTCACTTAACCAATCAGAATCAAGAACTACTGAAACAGATCACAATGCTGAATGACCAGATTTCTAGGCTAAACAGAACCAATGACATGAGCAGAAACGAAATAAGCAACAAGGACTTGAAGATAAAAAAGCTACAGAAACAAACAACCACCTATGAACAACAACTGGAAAAATTTGAAAAGGATTATGAGTTTTTGAGAATTCAGTTCTTAGAAAAAGCGAAGTCATACCACCAGGATAATGTTACTCTTGAAGAAGAGATGGAAGAATTGAAAGCGTCACTGCATGATTTGATTTATGACGATTCATTGAATAAATTCGTGAAAGAGTTGGATGACAGATTCTTAAAAATGGATTCGTCATTTAAAAATCTGAAAATGAAGCTTATTGAAGAAATGGATGGACTCAAAGAAGACAACTCCGCTAATATCGACAAATTAAATGATATGTATATTGAAGCCAACACTCTCTTGAGTGAGTTTGAAAACAACAACGAAACAAAGAGACAATACCTGAAAGAAACCTTACCTACGCTTGATAAAGAAATTCTAAGCGTTAGTGACAGGCAGCAATATCTCAACAACACGCTTTCGCAATTAGAAAGAAGTAATAACAACAATAATAATATCACAAGACCTCAAAGATCAAACAACAGACATAAGAGAGCATCCATGTATGAAAGTAATTTAAATAATTTCCAACATAATAAAAGCACCAGTACATCACCATACTTAAATGGCAGAAGAAATAGTAGATTCTACGGCAATCATTTGGACAAACCAACTTATGAATCTCAAAGCAAAGGCAATTCACCGAAATTGAATGGGAATAATATATCAAACAAGAGGCAATCGTTTTTGTTGGATGAGCAGCATCAATCTAATCTGGGATTAGGAATTCAAACCAGGAGAACTGGTAGTAACATTGTTGAACAGCCTTCTATTAACAACTTAGCATCATCATTGCCCGGTCTTAAGAGAGGCGGATCAATAAGAAGATAAACAAAGAGTTGGCAAGTTTTTAAACATAAGGATACATAAAAGGCTTGATTAGTTTTTTTATTCTTTTGCTTAGTTGAAAAATATTTGCCAGATCATTATTGAAAGACTCCACGACCTTAATAAAATTTGAGTTTTGAGCTTCTGAACACGCATTAAACATATACCATCTTAGACTTATATACTACATTTAGTTAGCCGAATATTCTCAAATGAACCAGCTTACTAAATCAGCTTGTTAAAATAGAGCAGCACAATGGGTGCACTGAACTTCGGCATCAGATATACGTCGAAATAAAATATGTTAACAAGCACCGTATACTGCCTTTATCTCTTCATTCTTAGCAAAGCTGTCACGTGGGCACCAAAGCTTTCCTTAAAGCTTGTTTTTAGCTGCATGTACATAAACGATCTTTAAAAGAGGCCATTAAAATCAAAGAAGTATGTTAAAGGCGCCCATCAAGCGTCCTATTGACCATTTTAACACTATAATTCTATCTAATTTTTAGAAACAGACCATTATTATTTGTATATCTAGAAGAAAAAAAAAACAGAAACAAATGTTGAAAACCTTTACTATAAGGCAACAATCGTCAAAAGTTGTATCTATATACTGGCATTCCAGTGGGATTGTGACATTAGGTGAAGCAAATACACATTATTTTTTTGATTTGTTCAAGAAAAGAAGTATGGATATCGAAGAGATGAGATTAATTTTTTACGACAAGGCCAATGAAATTACTCATGACTCTTCTCTAAGTACTATCGAGCATGGAATTAAGCAGAAAAAAGAAGGAATGATCTCCACCAAAAAGGAAAAGATAGGCAAACCATTATTAGAGGGGGTGGTAGGTAATAAGCTGGTTTATACTCTTTTTAGCGACCATACACTTCGCTTTATAGATATCACTGATTACACAACAGTGCTGTTTGAGATGCCTGTGAACGTTTTAAATTTTAGCAATATTCTTGTTATACCTTTGGCCAATGACGAAACAGAAAGCTGTTTTTACGTTATTACTGTATCCACTACTGATGCTGATTGCTTTGATGTCTACTATGTGGATGTGACATGCCAAAAACTTGATCGACTGCTAAAACAAGTTCACATGCCGGATAGAGCATTAACCTTTGGAAACATCATGCAGTTTGCATACATAGAACATTTGAATGGCATTGCGGTTGGTTATGAAGATGGTAGCGTGTGTTTGTTTGAATTGAGTGTGGTGTTTGATAAGGTGGAAAATAGCAATTGCATAGTGCATTTTTCCGGTGTATATGACAAAGCATCAGAAAAAGAAACCGAATGTGATCATCCTTTACTGTGCTTTGCATACTCGAAAAGCCAGTCTTCTTTATACATGGGACATGCTAAAACTTCCTGCATATTTTTTTATGACTTTTGTTCCAAAGCCCTTGATAAGATGAATCATAACAACATACTCAGTGTGTCAAACATTGTTGCATTAACTGATTCTCAACTAATTTTTACAACCTGGGAGAACGGCAATGTATACAGAACTAAAAATACTTCAGAAAGTCAAATAATAGAAGAAATTTTCAAAATTCCGGAAAAACCAAATATACAAATGGTTGATATAGATCCAACAGGGGACACAACAGTTCCACATCCTTTTAAGGTGGCCGAGAGAGACTACAACAAAATAACATCTTTGTATTACATTTCTAGGGCAACATTGCAACAAAGTTACCTAGACAAGCCAACCAAAGTGTTATTAAAAAGATACAGTCAAATTATAAACCACGATTACATAGCTCTTGGCTTGCAATCGGGCGCTGTAACCATTATTCAGCTGTAAAGATATATGTTCCTTATATCATTATATATTCATAGTAGTTTTTGTTCAGACTTTCAGCCGCATGTGCATCTCGTGCTGCGAAGTACTAAACATGAAAAAATCACTACAATAAACATCTCCAAATTTTAGCATCCCTTTAAACAGACCAAAAACCAATAAAAGAAATCATTTACTTTGGGTATTTAATATGTCAAAAGCTCCAGATATGTCAAAAATATCAACCGTGATCTTTGACAAAGAGTGTAAGATTAAATACACGTCTTTCAATGATACACAAGATCTCTCTATGACATTTGTAAACATTGACAAGAACGCACTATCAACATATATGGCGTTGTATTCATATGCTACAACAGATGAGAAGAGTATCTCGACAACCGACCGCATACAGAATGAATTGAAAGCTAAAAATGTTGAACAAGCACCTATAATAACAGCAACATTGAAGAATAAACGCAAGTTGCTTCTCACAAAAGCCGGTGATATTTTTTTCACAATGCTCATTAAAGATTTGCTAAAGTATTATGAGCTGGAATTACTGCGAAAAGGAATGAGATGGATTTGCAATCTGATGATTATTGAGAATGACATTAGAATAGATCAATTTATGGGAGTTTTAGGGGAGATCCAAAACTTGTTCAACTATTATCACCTCATTGACATTGACGATACCAAAGAAAATTTATTTGTTTACGATTTGAATAGAAAGAGTATTGTTTCTTGTTGTGATTTCAACGGGCTGTCAAATGATGTTTTAGCTGATTGGGTTTATTATAATTTTCAAATTTTGAAAGACAAAAAACAAAGGCTGATGTTAGGGGATATGCCGAAACCTGAAGATGGATTGCAAGATAATTTTATTGTAAATAATTTGAAACTTCCTTTTAAATTCACATACGATGTTATAAATGAGATTGTGGGGACTGGAAATCATAATGGCTCTAATTTATATTCTTCTTTGAGTGAGGAGGGTGATGATCAGCTGAAAACTAAGGAAAATTTTTTGCCAAACACACATTTTTTAAAAGCTACGCAGGTAATAAAAAACAACAAGGTTCTTGTATGGAGTTATGAATCTTTTGTTGGAATACTTCCTTGTGATGATGACGAATTGGAATTGAGTATCTTGCAGGAACAAGAAGAAAGACTTATCCGAATAGCTAATGACTACTTATCTCGAAAGTTTAAAGAAGATAACAACTGCGATTTTCATTATATCATACAATCGATAGAAAGTGAAAACACCATAATGAGCAATTTTATTTTGACCGCTGATGAAACGGAAGAGGATACAATAAAAAAACAGAAGGAGGCTCAATCTAGTTCCTGGCTAACACCCTGGAGACCATCTTTTTGGTCACCGGCTGATGGTTCAATGGATTCTAAACATGAAAAGAAACCTGCTGGGGTGGTGAACAATCTTTCGCAAAAGGAATACAAGAAACTGGTTAACCACTTACTTGCTATAACAAGCAGGGAAAAATTAAATATAAATAAAAATGATACAAGGTCCAACCCTGAAGAAAGATTAATAAAACTGAAAGATTATAATCTTGTAATTTATATTTCTTCTGTTTCCAAAAAATTTATCATGGTTGTGAAAGATTTTCCACTAGAAAAACCAGTATCTTCAGATAGAGATTTGAAAGAATTGGATCCACGATTATCTAATTTGCATCTTTTGGGTTTGGACGCTGCTAAATTTATTTCCCATAAAGTCAAGTGAGTTTTGATAAAAGACTTTATATAATTAGTGACTATACATATTTATAGATCCTAGATGGTGTCTTGATATGATTTTTAACATTTTTTTTGCTGGTAATATCCAGCCATTGTTTTTTTAATTTGCGGTTTTTTTCCATCAATTCACTTTCAAGAGTTTGTTGCTCCAAGTTAGCTAACAATTGTATTGAGATATATTCCTTGAGGGACGATCCTTCTTCTCTGAAAAAGGGAATCCATCTATTTTTAAACCTTGAGTCAGCAGCTAATAATCGGTTTTCAATGTATAAAAGGCTCAACACACCGACTAAAAAAACAACTGCTAAAACACAATATGAGACCAAAGACAATAGCATTCCAAATAAAATCACAGCTTCTGATTTGTTGTATTCACCAATCCTTTTTATCTTTAAAATAACGTTCGAAAGAGAATTTAATTCTTTTAAATTCTTCTGATTTTTAGAAACAAATAAACTCCATAGTGTCAAAGCATTGATAATTTGTTTAGGAGAATTACAAATAATAAATGGCCAGTTGTGAAGTTGCTCCCATGTAAAAAAACAAAGCCTGTTAAATTTTGTATGTTCTTTAGACTTTGCAGATTTTTGTATCTTTTTAAATATTAAGTAAACAGAAATATCCTTTTGCATTGTAAGCATTTTTTTAGCGGAGGTGTTTAAGTATACCAACATAATATTGTTAGTGGCCTTTATTAGCAAAACGGACTGCACAATTTTATACAATATTACAGAAAGAGTAAGCGGTATGGTCGTAATATATATCCATTTCGAGACACTAAAAGGCACCCAAGATTTAAAGTATTTTTGATTGGAACTTTTGTTAAAGACAATTAACTTAACTACAGTCACTATATCACTTATAAATTGAACCATCTTAACCATTGGCTCAAAAAAGACTTCAACTGCATATAAAAAGTATACCCACATTGTTACCCGCTCATGGGTTTTACTCAGTAAGAAGTTGATATCTTGATCAAAAAATCTGTGTCTAAAACTTTCTCTTGTTCTGGATATGTATAGCTTCATGAGAAATATGTTGCCGCCTTGGCATTACAATGGAATAAACTAATCCATATTTCCTTTTGCTGATGACATTGAAGCTTTGCAAAAATAACTTCTCAAACAAATGTTCAAAGATGCTCACTTAATATAGCCAGATTTTTTTCTAAAATTCAACTATTTAGATTGCAATTCCGTTTAATGTACCCATTAGCATGCTATGAGCACTTCTTGGTTTGAAGCTTACATGTTTGGCAACTGTTTCAAGATGGCAGAATGCTGTATCAGTCACGTGACCATACCATTGTTTCTTTTTTGTCTAGGTATAACAAAAGTGGAGCAGAAACAACCAAAAAAAATGAACCGAAAGAAAAGTGTGACACACTGTTGTTTCAAGAATTCCAGAGATGTTTCATACATTCAAACAAATTGCTTAAGAAACGGAACAAAAGCAAAAGGGGCTGAAAGCCCAAGTTATCGGGTTAATTTTAGCCGCCCTAAACAAGCAACACAACACCCAAACCAATTACGTGGCTAAATCACACAAAATACAGATGGCGGCAGACTGATGCCAATACTGTCATGCAGTGCCTGAAGGAAGCCTTGTTGAGGTTCTTAATGAAAGCACTATTCAGCGACTGTCCTTCCGCGCAGTTTTTCCTACTTCGGCAGCTCCCGACAATAGGTGTTTTTTATTAGTTCACAAGGGTAATTTGTGATCTCACCCTCCCGTGGAAACCTTATTTTCCCCCAAACTTGGACACGTTTTTACAATAACAAAAGGATAATATAGCGGAATGTTATGAAGCAAAGCCACACACAGCTTTGGGTTTTCTGCTAAAAGCTACCCGCCAAAAAAAAAAGTGTGTCCTCATATGAATAGAAATACGTGCCATGCCATGACCCATCAAATATCATGTGATCTACTTCAGAAACATTCTATGTTTTGCTATTGTTTCCCTACCTCGGCAATATGTAAATGCCAAAACAAAACATTCTCTAAAACAAAGCATTAGGTTTTGTCTTTCTCGGCATATTGCTGCTGAAAAGAAACACCGTTATACCATCAAGGGGCCAGCAGCATGTTTTTCTGCAGGAGCTAAGCTTAGGGAATGCTATTGGACAAAATTTTTTCCCGCAGCAAATAACAGTTTACCAATTGGGAAATTTTTTTAGATAATGGAGGAAAACGAAAAAACGTGTAATTATCATATCCTTTTTTTGCTGCAGAATGTGTTATTTATGCTGCAGAATGTTTTCCCTTGGTAATTAGGAGCGCTTGCAGCCTCTTGTTTGTATGCCAGGGAAACAACAGCAAATAACAGTTTTGCAGAAAAAAATAGCTTCAAGCCAGAAACAAAGCCGAGTGGCTGCTGCACACAATAGACCAATACATGTCTTTTTGCTTGGTCAGCCGACGTTATGCCTGTCCAGCTGATTTGTGTATTTATTGCTTTTAGCGTAATGAAAGGCTAAGCTTCCCCTCTTCCAAGGTGCCTTATGCGATCCTCAGAACTGGCCTGCTGTCAAAAACAAATGTGCAAAGGAAATAAAACGAAGGAGGCAATATTTTCCTTATCCCGCGGAATTAAGAGATGGGAATAAAAATGCAGCGGAACAGAATATACACAAGCATATGTAAGGAGCGCCGTCTCCCAGACTGGACCCTGCGGTGAATGTTTCATATCTCTTTGCGTCCTTTTAGTTCTATAGCTTGCTGCTTATTTTATGTCATGGCTGTGTCTTTTGTCCCTGAAAGTTGTTTTTCAGAGGTCCTGACACGCACCGCATTGAAACCGAAAGGCAGAAATAAAGACAAAGAGAACCCACAACAAAAGAAATTGTGGTGGTTGAATAGGAAAAAGAACAGAGGGTGAAGCAAAACTTTCCATAATGTTGGAAAGGTTAGTCTTCTTTGTACTGCCTGTTTCCAAAAAAACATTAAAAACAAAAACTTTTTTCTTTTTTCAAGGATATATAAATAAGTAAAGACGTTTGCTTACGATTTTTTTTTCTAGGTTCAAATAACTTTTCCCTTTTCTTGACTTAAGACAATAACAGCCATAAAAAGGAGTTGACGCAAGAACAAAATTTGCCGGACAAACAGAGAGAGAACAGCTGGCTGCTAAAACAGAAAAGTATTGGACTTCATACCTAAAAGACCTTACCTAAATGAAAAACACTCTGCCTTCTATCAGTAGTATGATGGGAGAATCATCAGGCAACGGTAATTTCAAAGTTCCAGCCCCGAAAAACCAACAAGTACCTTTAATGGTCCCTCAGCAACCGCAAAACGGGCAAGGTTTTATTTTCAATGCCATGCCACCCCAAATTGGTCAGCAGCAACAACAGTTCAGTAACCCCAACATGCATCCTTACCAGCAACAGCCCCCGATGCAGTTCTACCAGCTTCAGCAGAAGCAGGCACAGGAGATGAATGGATATGTTTTCTCCTCCCCGAATAACGCTTTATCACCACAACTTGTCCAGGTTCAGCATTTGCAGCAAGTACCTATACAACAGCAACTTGGTCATCTTCCTCCTCAGCATCTTCATCCAGGAAATGAAGGTGTATTTCTGACTCATCCGGGCCAGCAACAAGGAATGCCCATGTCTTTTGGAAACATGCCTTTTCAGCAGCAAATGCCTTTCCTGCACAATGCTCAGCATATGGTTCCGTTGAATGCTTTGAATGGAGTCACAGATGGAGTGAATGACCAGGGGGGCCAAGAGGCTGCTAATGAACATGCCTTTTCTTCACAACATAAGTCTTCTGTAAGTATAACCAACAAAGTCCTTGGCCATGAGCGTCATGGTTCTGCTGAAAAAAATGGCTCCATTCTGACTAATACTCCGCGTTCTTCTGAGGGGGTTCCCCCACCATTCATTGGCGAGCGTGCTGAGCCATCAAAAGAAACCTTAGGTCCAACTGCTGACATTAGTTCTTTGAAAACAACCTCCAACGGGAAGAGGAATCACCTTTCTTTTTCTTCTATAGACAAACCAAATACCAAGAAAACAAAAAGAAAGCTGGATCAAGCTGTAACTTCCTCGGAGGAAGCAACGTCAAAAAATAATACAACCCCAAATGATTCCTCAGGCAATCTTAGGTTTGAAGATTCTCCTTCTTCGATTTCTGACGCATCACCAAATGACGAAGCACTTTCGTCAAATACCAAAAAAACAAAGACAAGACTTCTTTCATGTAACAATTGCAGATTTAGAAAAATTAAATGTGACAACAAATTTCCTTGTTCCTCTTGTACGAAAGCTAGCTTACCTCCTGGTCTTTGTTCATATGATTCAGTTCCCTGGATTTCTTCAGCTCAACAGCAACAAAAGATGACTTATGAACTGAAGGAATTGAATGCTCAAAACAAAGCATTACTAAATCAATTGAGTTATTATAAAAACAAATTACATGAACAAGAATTAGACATAAAAAAGAGAAACACTATTTCCATTGATGGAAATTCCTACTCCATCGGACCATTTAATGAACTTGTTGATCCTAATGATGACGAGTTCATTTTCTCAATTAATGAACTGCAGTCAAGATATTCCACTCTGGTGCCTTATATCAACAATAAGAATACAACAATGGTTCCCAAATCAAAACACTTGGAACTGTCCCCCCACTTATTTTTTGGTCCCTTTCATTTTAGGTCTTTGATGTCTGAAGATAATTTCATCAACAAGATTTATAAGGATCTATATCAAAAGTCTGTGAAAATTTTGCAAGACAATCCTTATAAAAGCTTTATTAAAAACTATCAAGTAAAAAGTAAAAATATTGTTAATATCCTGAAGGATAACAGCTTGCAAATTGTTATTAGGAAGTTTAATGTCTTAATTGATAATCCTTATCACCTAAGATTATTATTTGATAACTTTTTTAATGGATATGGCTCTTTCTTAGTTAATGATCTATATGATGAAGATGTAGCCAAGTCATTTTTCTCCAAGTATTTTAAAATCGATTTAGAAAAGTATGATAGAGACGAAGGAAGTGTTTCTATAAATTTGGTTTCAGAAATGCAGACAGCAGTCAACCCAGAAGAAATTATTTACAAGCTTCTGAATGCCTCGTTGATTATTGTGATTTCTGTTCTTCTTGGAAATACATCTGATCTAGGAAATGAAGCATTGAACGCTATTTTAAAAAAATATAGACCGTTAACCCAAGTCATTGACCTGTTTATTAATGAAAGTTTAATTTATACATCCTATAAAATTACACCCTCATATTATGCTATCAAGTTATTTATTACATGGTCAAGATTGAAACAGTATAATCAAAATTATATTATAGGGTTTGATTCAGATATTCCATACTTCTTTGACATTCTGAATACCTTGTCTTTAGCCAAGAATGAATCTGTTGCTATGGGTTTGCACTGTGATATTGACAATCTATACTCAAACCTTGTAGATGATACTATCAAAGAGAAATTAAAACAAGTTTTTAGATCTATTATGGAAGTTGACATATCCATTATTGTTTACACTGGTCAGCCATTCTTTGTGGAACACAGTGAAAAGAAAAGATTCATAATGAAAAATGGGGAGGATAAAATCTCTAAGCAATTAGAGCCTGATGAAGCTGATATTGAAGATAAAGAGTTCTTGAACTTTATCAAGTTCATAAGAAGCTTAATAAATGTGATGATGAATCTAGGTGATATTCCAAGTTTTTACTACATAAATGAAATTCAAAATTATTTAAAAGAGCGAAAAGAACTGTTACCTATTGGTAAACTCGAAAAATTGAAAGCCAGCAAGATGGACAACAGGAGTGTTTTTAGACTTTTGAAAAATTTTAAAAATGGCTTTTACCTTGTAAACTTAATGGTTAATTTGTATCAAAATATTGAAAGACTGATGACAGATTTGAATTACCCTTATAAGGAGCCTAAAAAATATTTAAAAACAAAAAATTTGTCTCTACAATGGACTTGCTTACTGATGCTATTAATTCGAGAAGGTATTGAAATATTTGATTATTTGGTCAAAGAGTACAAATATGATAAATTTTTCAAGATACTTATGGTCAAAGAGTTTAAACATTCGATGATTAGATGTATCTTATACATTGGAAAACTAGTTTTCAACAGTTTAAGATCAATGCTCTCAGGCTTGTTCAAAATTCAGGAACCAACAAAGCCAAAACTTCCTATAGATAAGATTTCCTTTGCTGATCTCTACACTATTTTTGATGGTTCTGAAAAAAATGCTGTGTTTTTGGAAGAATTATTTCATAAATCTCAAATAAAGAGGTTGTTGTATTTCTCAGTTATATGCTTAAGCAAGCTGATTTCGTTTCCACCTGATTTAGAATTTACTGATTTCAAGCACATTTCAGAATTGATCAAAAATTTATTGTGGTTTATTAATGAGAATTTCAAGGTTGAGGATTGCTTTCATGAGCTGGACGAGGATCAATTGGAATTTTTATCAAAGACAGTTACTGAAAATAGCTTAAAAGAATATGGTATTAACCTGAATTTTTTCAAATAGTTATGAAAAAACAACATCGAAAGGATTAAAAATATATGCCTGTACATATACTATCAAATATTTATGAAATAAAATTAAAATAAAGTTAATTATTAGATCCCAATACAAGATCATATATTTCCCAATCATTAACATCTCCTTCACCATCTCTCATTGAAAGCCAGTGACCAATTTTTTTGTCAAGACCTACTTCAAAGGAATACCATTCTGCCAAAACGTTACTTGGAAAATGAGTATCAATATCAATGTTAATCTGTTTTGGTAATTCATTATTGAAATTATGATAACTCATGCTTCTACTCATGCCATGTCTTTTTGCGTTGACACCATAACTTAACTTGGGAGGCGGTAACTGCGAAATTTGTTGATATTTCCCAGCATCAGGCAAGTATTCCAGATCTTCTAAGATACTTGCATTTCCTACCCATCGCTTCTCAACAGCATCATATGTCATAATACCTGATTTATCACCATCTTTATATTTTGCAGCTTGTTTAGGAATAATCTTTAACTGTTTGACTTTATTTGGCTTATGCTGTGTGGTTTGCTGCTGCTGCTGTTCTCTAAAACTTCTTAATTGGTCTAACTTGGAAACAGGATTTCCTCTCAACGGTTGCAACTCATATTGCAAACGCTGATTTCTTTTAAATGGTTTTGTATTGGTTTCCTGCGGCAATGACCAATAATCCACTATTCTTCTTTCATCCTGCTGTTGCCAAGGCTGGGAATAAGGAATATGCTGGGATTGAAAGTCTTGTTGAAAAGTATCATCCATAAATTCATGTTCATAATCATACTCATAGTTGTAACCATAGTTATTTTCATATTCTAGAGCATCCTCTTCAAGCGTAGGTTGATACAAGGAAGAAGAAGAAACTCTTGGTCGCAAGTAAGCCGCTTGTTTTCTCGAAGGACCATGATTTTCTTCTCTTAAAGATGCTATTCTTAAATTATTCATCGACTTGAACTTTGGCATAGGATTTCTTTGTTGAGAGTATAAATGATTAGGCGTTGGATTGCTGTAAACAGGCTCTATATCCTCCAGCAAATCATCCTCTTCATACACGATATTGTGATGATTAGTTGATACTGATTTTCTGTGATTAAAACTCGATCTTAAATTCATCATTGACTTAGCATTGCTTAATATAGGTCGATGTCCCATTAATTGTTGTTGGTGTTGTTGCTGCTGCTGCTGCTGAGGTAAATAAGAATTTAGTGTGTTTCTGCTGCTGGATCGTGATAGAACCCTTTGCTGCTTGACTGGAGAGTCTGCTTTTATAGAAGTTCTCATATTGTGTTGTAAGTTTCTCAAGGAAGTGGATCTTGATAGCTGTTTAACTTTCTCTTGTTGTATTTTCAGCTGCTGCTGCTCGTAAAGTAGTCTTTCATGTTGCTCAACCAAAAACGCATAATTTTGAAAATCACTATCAAATTCATCATCGTCATCAACTTCTTCGTACACATTATTGTCAACAAACCTGAGTTGCTGCTTGTTGTTTAAATTCATACCTATGCTCTTTTTTTTTGAAATGGGCAGCCTTCTTTTCTCAACAGGAGCAAAAGAAAGTCCTTTGTTTCTGTTGAATCTTTGAATATCCTCTTCAAAGTAGTTGCCATCCTTAATTTCGTCTTCATCAGTATAGTACTCTTTATAGTCATGCATATTAGCTTCATCCAAATGAAAATAGTCGGTGTTTATTTCTTGAGCTGAATATGGTGGATCATTTTCACTTAAAACAGTGTTATCTTTAAGGATATCTTCTTCAACAAGTTTACTATTTTCTGTAAATTTTCTTAGTTTTTTTAATTTCATTTCTTGTTTATGAATGTTAATAGCACTTTTTTTATTATCGCTTTTATTGCTATTACTATAATTGCTATCAACAGCGGTTGTTGCTGTATTTGGCGTAAATATATTCAACAAATTGCTTCGACTATTTGAATTGTTATTTTTATTGTCGTTGTTATGATTGGAAATATGTATAGTGGTAGCATTGGTCGTTTCCTCATCACTACCATTACTATCAATACTATTGGTTAGTTTAATAGGGGATATAGTTTGCAACCTAGAACTGTATTTGTTGTTGTTACTATTGCTAATGTTAGGATTCACGTTCATAGTTTTCAAGATATTGTTACTGGTTGATTCGCTTAAAGCATTATTACTAGTACTGGAAGATAAAGTCTCCGGCAACACTCTTCCAATGACCATAATATTTTTTTGGTTAGTTCAGCAAAAGATCCAATTATTTTTTTTATGGTAGTGCTTAAATCAACTCAGTCCAAACCAATGGTTTTAATTACTGGATATGGATTCCTAGATACCTTTTAGCTTGATTCGTGTTTGTTGACATTTTTATGTTTGCACTGTAAGGTGCTTCAGGTGAAGAATTTTTAAAGGAATTTATAAACAAAAAAACTTCACGTGATCAACACAAGAACCAAATTCTTTTGAAAAAAATTACCCGGCATCTAAAACGTTTGATATGAACTGAGCCTTAACAGCAGTTTTGATGCATTCCAATAGTTATATACCCTGAGACTTGTAGTTCAGGAACAGGCTTATTCACATCTGAGACATTTTGAAGATGATATCTGGTAGTTTACATATTCATCCAAAGAATTATTATAACATAGAAACATGGGAAACGTTACTTACAAACAAAGTGAATGATTCACATACTTTGACCGATCGTCAGATTAATATATGTTTAAAGACAGCATGCCACCATTACTACAGAAATAGTGTGCTTGTAGATTTGCTTTTGGCAAAATTTAAACAGAAACGACTTTATATTTTAAAGCAAATTATAGCTGTTCCATGTTACTCCTTCTTGAAATATCAGAAATTATATAAAAAAGAGGTGGGTGATGATATTAGCAATAAAGAATTATTCAAAAGCATCAATGCAAAGGTAAATGAACTCTGGAAATTTGAATCAAAGATCAATAAAAAATCATTCAACAATTTAACTAATGTCCAATATAAGCTTATTAAGACTTCATCTTTTTTACTTTGGAAGGACTATTTGTCATTTATCGTAAACAACAAAAACTATAACGAAAACTACGTTTTTAATGTATTTGAAAGATGCTTGTGTATGTGTTCGTCTTATATTTCTATTTGGGAAATGTATATTGAATATGCCAAAAAAGTAGATGAGTCTAAACTTTTTATATTATATGATAGAACGGAATCAGCTCTTTATAAAATAATAATGAAAGACTCTAAAATTCAGATGAGGTTTTATGATTTGCTAGTAAACGAATGTAAATATTGGGAGATGAAATTAAACAATGATAGCTTTACTGTTTCTAAATTGCAACTTTATAGGCATACCATTATCATATTAGAAGATTGCTTTATTTATAAGCAAACTAGTAAGAGGCTTTTCAAACTTTATTACCAAAATCTGTACTCACATCTTTTAAAAAAGTTTAGTAAGGAAATTAATATTGTTGTAATATACTTTTTGAATCTGCTTTTTGGTATTAAAATAAGCACTGCAACCAATAAGGTCTTTAAATATTTGCAATCTCAAAACTTACGGCTAGCTGTTGAAGATATTGAGGTCCAGCATTTCATTAAAATATTTCTATTAAACAATTTCTATAACAGTAAAATAATGCAACAAATTCATAAAACACCAGAAACATCAAAAGTGATAAATAACTTTATTGATAATCTTTCTACCGCAGAAAGTGATTTGTTGATTTGGAAACTAATGTACAAAACACTTCTTCAAACCAAAACCAATGTCAAAACCTCTACCTTAAAGAAACAATTGATCAAGAGTTATAAGAAAGCTATCTCAAATAAGAAATCTAAGAACTTGAGCCAAAACAAAAAACATATTGGTAGAAATATTAAAAGATTAAAACAGAGTTTCAATACAGTTTAATACAATAAATATATATTCTGGAATAATTATCCTACAATAACCAGGTTATATCTATTTAAACGGTCTTTAATGGTAGACTTGTCAATACTGACTTTATTGCAACCAAATACTTCAACGATCTCCAAATAAGGCAGTTTCTGTAGAATTTTCATCAAAAGATCATCATCAACACAATATACAAAAGACAAACTCAGTCTCCTGATTGAGGTGTTAATACTCAATTCATTTAAATTTTCAAATGTTAATGACAAACAACAACTCAAATCCAACCAGGTTAATTTTTTAAAATTGAAAATGAGGGGTAAAATGTCATCTTCCATCTCCAAACAACCTCTCAAACACAGTTTGTTCAAGTTCTTAAACTCATTTACACCAAACAGTTCCAACAAAGAATCATTGTCTACTTGGTCTAAATCAGCTATGGAAAACTCATGTAATTCATTTAACTTGTACCTCATAAGCATAAGAATGCTTTCATTTGTAACACCAGTGCATTGATCTAAATTTAAAATTTCCAGATTTGAACAATCAATATTTCCAAATATTGTTTTCAGACTTTCATCGTCAAGAACTGTTTCATCAACTGGATTGTTAACAATAATTCTTTTTAGACTTGGAGTCCCTTTCCCTATGAAAGTATAATCAGTAATAGTGTGAAGCTTATCAATCCAAATCTCCACCAAGTTGACACATTCAGAGAACAATTTTTCTAAACAGAGGTTAGTAAATCTATGCGTATTTCCCAATCTAAAGGATTTTAAGTTTACATTCATGTTTTCAAAAAACTTCAACCAAGTTGCCTCAGTAACAAGAAAAGCACCATCAACCCATATTTTTTCAATTCTATCACCAAAGTTTTCTCCTATGAAGCTTAGCGATGCACTGGTTAACTGACCACATCTATGAAGCTCGACCCTTTTCAAATTTTTTATATGGGTAAAGATGTTAATAAAATCTTCGTTTTTTAGGTCAGAACAGTCACCAAATTTCAATTCTTCTAATCCAGATTCACCTTTATCAAAAAATATGGGTAAATTTTGAGAGTTTAAGGAACGATTTTTACAAAGTGTATCACTTATTTTTTGCAGGTTTGTATTAGAAATCATCCCCATTACAGAATTCAATGATTCTTTATCATTAAAATTCAGTCCCTGCAATTTAGAAATCACAATTTCTTGCAAGGAAGGAATATTGTTGTTAGTCTTTAGATCCAAAGTATCACTTGCAATTTTCAATCTTTTAAACCGTCTTCTGGCTTGGTTTTTGTCTATAATAGTATTGTTCTTTTTTATATCTGACGATGTTTTTTGTCTTTTGTTTGTGCCAAGGTCTTCGGCTTCTGTGACTTCTTCTTCATCTGAATCAACTTCCTTATTGACAGAGACTCTGACCTCGATGTCTTTCTCCCATTCAACAACAACATCATCTTCTATTTTGATATCTCCATCCATAGTTTTCCCTTCTATTATTTCCTCTTCAACTTCTTTTGCTTTGGGCTTATATCTATCATATTTCTCTCTTATGGCATTTGCGTCAATACCTTCCGCTTTCAAGAAGGTTGTCAAAGCAGAAGTTGGCCCCTTGATAGTTGAATCCTCAACATCAACTCCTTCCGCTTCAGCATTTTTTGATTTCCTTTTTCTTCTCGTAGGCACAAACATCAGTGGTGTATTCTATTACTTCTTTAGTAGGCGGACAATATACTCAATACCTTTAGCGATTTGGTGAAATAATGTATTTTAGGCCACTTTTTTTTTACTTACCTCCTTTAATCAGCCATTCCTAGCCCCAATGAGAAAAATATCTCTAGCAATTGTCTACCGGATTTAATATGTGGAAAACTCCTGGTCACGCGCGTTTGATTTTCTTTTAATCAACAAAGGCTTTAGGCAGTACACCCTAGCTAGGAAAAAGAAGAGAGAATTAAAGCGGAAGTATTATTTTTATTATTATTAATATGAATATTACATATATACAGTATGTTGTTTTCTTTTTTTTTTAGTACATGATTATTATTATACTATACATAAGTCATTAGAATATATCTTGTTTTTTTTTTTTAAAAATAGTTATTATTGTTATTATTTTGATTCGTAAATCTATCAAATTTTAGTAATACTGATCATCACTAAAATTATTCAATGTGTTCGATTTCACTGTTTTGGCTCAATTTAGTATTCAATTTCTTACCTTCAGACAAAGCGGTAATACCAGAAACAGCACCTAAATCGCTAATACCATCACCGAATACTTCAGCAACTTCTTCCAATGTTCTACCAGTGGTTTCAATGAAAGTGAAACAAACTCCAAATTCAACAGCCAAAATACAAACGTAAACAATGTAGTATTTCCAGTGAATTGCATCCATAGCAATAGGGTTGACAAAACCATTGTAAATCATGACAATGAATTGAACCAAAGTAAAGATTGACAAACCTTTTGCTCTTGTGGTGTAAGGCAAAATTTCAGTAACATATGTGAATGGCAAACCGTTTAAACCTAAGTTGTAGAAGAAGTAGTAAATGAAAATGAAAGCCAAAACAGCTTTACCCATGGCCTTGTCTTTGAAGTCGTTCATTTGAGCTCTTGCAGATAAAATGGTCCAAATAATGAATGAAATCAACATACCACCAACCGAAGCTTTCATTAAAACAACTCTTTTCTTTACCAATGGAACCAACCAGAAAGATTGGATGAAACAGACTCCCAAGTTGTAAATCATTAATCCAGCATTGATAATTAGTTGTTCTTTTGTAGAAGTGTAACCAATGGAAGCCAAAACCTTACCTAGATAGTAAGAAACCAAACCGTTACCAGACAATTGCATAAAGATACCAATCCAAATGATAATCCACATTCTTTTCAAGTTAGATTTGGTCTTAAATAGATCTTTGTATTTGGTCTTGGCAGCAGCCTTTTCTTGTTCAATAGATAGTTGAATTTCAGTTAATTCGTAATCAATCAAAGCTTCACCTTCAATAAAGTAACCAGCATGGAATTTGTTCAAGATATCTCTTGCCTTGTCAATTTGACCTTTAGAGACGTACCATCTTGGAGATTCAGGAACAAAGAATGGAACTAAAATTATTTGAAGAATAGCAAACAAACCTTGCATAATTGTTGGAATTCTCCAGGACCAGTGATCCTTTACATTTCTTACACCAAAGCATAACCAAGCAGAGACAATAGCACCACCGTACCACATTGAGTTGTAGTAGTTGATTTGCATTGATCTTGCTCTTGGTTCTGGATAAGCAATTTCTGCAATTAAGGATGGTGCTGATAATTGCATAATACCAGAACCAAAACCAATAACAATTCTACCTGCAATCATCATTCCCAAAACATCTCTCTTTTGGTAATCAACAGGATATGAGCCATGCATCCAAGCACCGGCACATGATTGGATTATAACACCAATGATCATTATAACGTTACATATTAAAATACATTTTTTTCTTCCCAAAACATCGTTCATTCTTGCAGAAACAGCAAAAGACAACAAACAACCAAAGACGTATCCATTTGTCAAAGCACCGACAATAGAACCAGAAACATTACCAATAGCATTGTTAAAATCGTCTTCCGTATACAAAGAATTTAGCAAAGAACCATCAAAACCAGTGTTACAGGCAGTTAATGAGATGGTAAAAACAGCCATAACCAACTGTTGGAAATGACGCATTCTGTACCATTTCTTGCCGAAATCTGGCAAAACTGTTTCGATTCCGATTCTGGAGTCACTGAGTTCGTTACCAAAGTTAACGCCTTCGCTGTAGTCACCTGTTTTTTCATTGTATGGAACTCTGTTTTCGTTGTTGCTAGATGAGGAAGTACTATTCACATCTCCCGCCCCTGGTGATGTTTGTTCAAAAGTATTTTGAATTTTGTTGGACATAGTGTATATTGTAATAATATATATATATTAAAAGTGTTTTTGTATGGTTTATATTTGAATATTCTAAGTAATAACAAACTAAACTTCAACAAGAATAAAAAAAAAAGTCTTCCAAACATCATCTCTTTATATAGCTTATAGATTTCCAGCTCACTCAACTGTTGTTAACCCTTGAACTACTGACTCATCTCAGGTTCACCTATAGTTAGTTTCATTTACCCCACTTTCTTCCAAAAGGGAGACCAAGTGTTGTAGAGGATAGTTGGAAACTACAGATCTCCCTAATCATTCTTTTTTCAAATGCCAAAATAGAACGTTTTTGATATTCGAAAGATGGAAATAGTTATTGTGAAATGCTGAAAATCTGGACTTTTAGTGTCAATGAAAAAAATGAAGGAGCTGCTATTCTTGAGTCCTTTGTTTAAAGTGCCAAAAAGACGATGGTCATATCTCCGAGTGCGGGTTATTCGTGTTTGCTTGGTGGAAAAGTCTTTCTGTGAACAGCAGAAAGGGAAAAGATTTTTTTTTTCTCCATCTATCCGATTTTTTTGGGTGTTAGGCCTTGTTTTAAGCTAGGAGATAAGCATTATTATTATTTTTAGCTTGTTTATTTGCCTCTTTTCCTCCATAGCCTTCCCTTGAAATCAATTGACGGAAAACGGGAGATGGATGAAAGGCTACAATCATGGGGTCTCCTAGCAATAAACCTGACACTGAGAATGGGCACGAAACGGAGGGAAGGAATTATGCCGCTCGTGACAAAAAACAAGGGTTGTTGGTTTGGATGGGACGCCAAAGAAGGGGCAGTTAACAAACATCTAAAACTGATGGAGGGTTGTATTTTCGGCTATAATTTTAAAAAAACCTGCGCAAAGAAGAAATTAGAGTTAGAAACCCATTATTCAAAGCTTAAAGTATACTATCTTTGAGTGATGAAAACAATATTTTGTTACCAACCAACCAACAGAAACACGTGTGGAGACAAGAAGGAGAACGAAGCAGCTGTTGGCGACAACAATTGCTGGTGGAAACGAGTTTTTCTACCAACGCGTAAATAATCGAGGGTTTTTTTTGTTGGCATTCATCCTTGGCTGTTAAACATCACAAATGGGCAGCTCATGGGGGAAGCAGAAATATGTCGGAGATAACACCTCTAGCAGCGCTGGTGAGGTTCTGCAACAGAGAGAAGTTGAGTTCAAGTCGCAGATGGGGAAAACTGATGCCATTGTTTCAGAGTAGCGAGTGATAAAATGAAAAAGGTTTTTGAGGGGTTGTGTTTACATTTTGGGAGCAGTAGAGGCTCTCTGCACCCCTTCAATTGACTTGACTCCACTTGACTTGACTTGGCTTGGCTTCACTTCACTTTACATGCCTTGCTGCGGGATCCCGCTCTCCGCCCAGAGGAAGGGAGCCAAAACGCGCCAACTGTTTTTTCCTAAGGAGCTTTGTTTAGGAGGATGGGGAAAAAAGCACAGGAGGAAAAAAGCGAATGAGTCACGTGGAGGATATGTTGCATCACGCGGCAGAACTTTTACCAGCAGAAACGGTATGCTTACAAGCAAGGAGGTTTAAATGTATCTTATATAACCTAGTCGTATTTTGTTTCTCTAAAACCTTGGTTTTCCTTTTCACATCTTTGTAGCCAATCTTTTCTTTCTTCACTCAAATTTTTGCTTCCTCTATAAGATGAATCCTTCATCGCAAAAAATGTACTTATTCTCCACGTCATCATCCAGTCGCATATGCCCCATCTTCTAATGTATTGCAAGGTGATAAAGTAAGAAGAGCCCAAAAACAATCCTAGGACTAGACCCAAAGTTACTTGTTTCACAGAATGATAGCCTAGGTAAACTCTGGATATACTTACCAGGCCACTAGACCCGATCAGAATGCACAATCCCAGCAATTTGGTCAAAGAACCTTTGACAGATCTTTGAAATTTCCAAAAAAACAAAACCCTCAATAAAAGATATCCTGTCAAAAATCCCATAAATTGAGAATGTGCTGAGGGCATACCATAGCCGGATCTATTGCTGTTTTTTTGAAATGATTTTTCATCAGAAAAAAGTCCTAGAGGTCTTTGCTCCTTAATGTAATTCTTCACTATATTATTAACAATGTCATTCACAACGTGACCAGCAGCCAGGATACAAGCCTCAAGTTCTCTGGTGGTGATAAACCAAGAAAATATGAAAACCATCACAAATATTGGGAGAAGAGTAAAGTATACTAAGACAAACGAAAATATATCATCAGAATTATATAACACAAACGTGTCATCAAATGGAATTAAGTTTTTGTGTAAGGAGACACCCTCCATTGCCGATTCAATAAAAGAGCTTTTGGTGCTATCAGCGCTTGGTGTTTCAAGTGATCTTCCGCTTTAGAGCCCTCTACCGTTGTTTCTTAGGCGCAATTCTTTATTTTCTTTTTGCCCAAATGCGGATAGACCTAGCTGCCGCCTTAACCCCGAAAACCATTTAATCAAATGCAATTAAAAAAAAAAAAATGCTACCTGGGAAATCATTTTTAAAAGATACCTTCCGTTATATATATTAAAACTTTAAGAATGAATGATTAAATACTATAGCAGTAGTTGCTGAGATCTATGCTGCTGATTTGCCCATAAAGCAGATTCTATAGTTGTGTTCGCAAAGTTTTGCTTTTGGGTTAGGAAATAGTTAATAAAATCAACAATCCACTGTTTTGTAATAAAATGCTTAAAAACACCATTTGGATACATCATAGAAATGTCACCTACCAACCCAATGGCAGATCTCAAAACATATTCCTTGTCTTCCATATAAAACGCTCTTTCCATATAAATGGATTCGATTAAATCAAACATGCAAGGGATGTAGTCACCAACCAGGGCTGGAGTATCCATGAAACCAGCTATTATTCCAACATAACAATCCAAAATAGCAGCGTGAAGATTCAAGAAATACTTAAAAGTGTCGTAGTTGCTGGTACCAATCTCATCTTGTTCGTTTCTGTCTTTCAAACTGCTCAAAAACTTGTTATTACATAACCCAACAATATCATGGAGATATGGCTGGAAAAGAGTGCCTAGACTGGTTGCAATTTCACCTAAGGTAGAAATAACTTGCAATATAACATCATTAGTTGAAATTTCTGATTGAATGATTTCACCCAACTTAGAAATCAATTGTTGACCAAATTCATTGAAGTCAGTGCCTAAAGCAGAAGCAACATCTCCAATCAATCCTACACAAGCCACACATGCCTGAGTATCTGGTTTTGACAAAGAAACAGCCATGTATGAAGCAAATTGAGGTAAGTAACCTTTAAATTCAGCCCCTAAACAAAAAGTCATTGAAGATAGACAGTAAAATACGTCTTCTTCAATATATTCATCGTCGTATTTCTTGCCTTGTTCTAATAATGTTACAAAATTGTTACACAAAGATGGAATCAAAGCCAAAATTTGTTGTTTTGGCAAGTTTTTTATGCAAGTTGATAAGATATTCAATACACTCGACTTGTATTCATTGGCGATCATCTTTTGATGAGATGTTGCATTGGTTAAATCAGTACTTATCAATCCTAACAGTTTATTTAGCGACATGTGGAAAATTGCTAGGCCTGTTTCTTGGTTGCTGTCATTCAAATTTTCAATAATGCTGGTTAGAGCTGCAAAAGCAGACGATCTGCAAGAGTATTCGTTGTCGTTGGTGGTGTCATTAACAATAAGCATCAGTTGCTCAACAATCACAGGATAGTTTATGTTCAAAATTCTAGCATATTCCTCCAATCCACCCAAAGAAACTTTTTCAATCAAATTCATCAACGACCAGCAACAGTTGGTAATGATTTTTGGATGATCTTTGAAACCAAGCAGTATAGCTTGAATAATATTCGGTAAGTCATTAGAGGTGATTGCGTCCATTGCAAACTCAATGATTCTTCCAATGCACCAAGACACAGTTTCTTTTACCTGGACAGAATTATTTTCCATCAACATTAAAATTGGTTGCAAAGCTTGAGAAACAATGTTGTTTAATTCATCCGGATCTGGACCATCAAGTATACATCCGAAAGCCATGATGGCAGCTTCTTTATTTCTCCAGTTATCAACAGATAAGTTTTGTTGAACAAACATTAACACTAGTTCCATGATATAATTACCACATTTGTTGGCAAATAATTGTAAACAAGCGCCAGCACTCATGGAAACATCCCACTCGTTATTTTCAAAATCTTCTTCTTCATCAACGTCATTTCCTTTAATTAGTAAGCTTAAAAGAATTGGTATCAGTTCATTTATTGCAGATAAAGTAAAATTGTAGTCAATCAGCTTTGGATCATCTTGCAAAGCAGCTTCAACATTTGGATACTGCTGCAAAGACACACTCAAATCAATTTCTTCTTCACAAATGGTAGACCATAATTCCACAATCAATGATTTGACTCTGCTGTCTTCATTTGGATCTTTCAATCCATTTAGTGTCAACATATAGATGGCTTGTTCCATATATGGTTTCATATAATAGTAGTAATGAGACATAATCTTACACAGACATCCAAAGGCAGCAATTTTCAAATCGATAAAAGGTGATTGGGTCATCTCACAAACTACCTGCATCAAGAAGTTTCTTTCTTGATCTCGGGCCATGTTTTCGTCAATGAAATCTAAAGCATCAATTAAGGAATTAACCGCCGTCAATTTTACAGTAGGGTCACTTGTGTCAGCATCTTGGCAACCTTGGACCAAACCAGTTAAAATAGAATCGGAGTTCATTCTCAAATTAGTAACCAATTTAGCATCATTGCTAGTTATACCTTGCTCACAGATATAACCAATACATAGCAATGAAGATCTTTTTAGCAAATTATTGGTGTTTGAGTTATCTGAGTTTCTTACAAGGGTGGGTAACAAGTTCCAAGTATTCGCACCTAGTTCATGAAAAGCTATGGCTGCTATGGCTTGAGAACTACTATTAGCAACTTTGGGCAATTTACTACCTAAAGCTAGCAGCACATTTTCTTTAATTTTGTCCCTAATCTCATCCCCTATTTGGAACCATTTCAATTGAAATTTTTTGTTCATGTTAGTATTGTTTTTTAAGGAAATAAGATTATTTTTCAACAAGATACTTGCCAGAACTCTAATATCTGGGTGGTTTATATTTTCATCAGCTATTATAGAAGATAGAAGATAGTAAAATTGGGGATATGCTTGTGAATCCAAGATTGATGTCATGGTAGCTTCACTTGGTATTCTCAAGTTGTGGTCTGGGGACAAAGAATTCATCAATAAGGTAACCATGTTTGGAATAGTTAGTTGAGAAGCAATAAATGCTGCATCTAATTCGCTGGAGGAAACATCGTTGGCTTGGCTCATTTTCAGTGTAAAGGGCTTCAAAGAGTATGTATTATCTTGGTATACGATGTGCTTATGACTGAAAAAAGAAGGGTGATATAAACTTCTTCAAATATATGGTTGAAAAACTTCAATCAATAAATCCTGCTGCTTGATCTATAGTAATCAATAGATAAAAAGAATGGGTTCTTTATCAATGCTCTTGTTTAAAAGAATCCAAGTAGGTGTAATTTTGTACCTTTCTAGGTCTTCGGTAATTTTGAAGTCACTAAAGACCACATCTCACACCAAAAGAAAATTTTTCATCGGAGATAAGGGTGGCTTTATTGGGGTAGGTGATTCTGCTGTTTTTGAAAAAAGAAAGGTTGGATCGATGTTCGGAAGAAGCCAAAACCTAGTCACATGATATAACACTCAAAACTGTGTTGAAGCTCCTTATGCTTGTTTCACTGTCCAGTGCAGGAGCTTTCAAGCAGAGCTGGATGCATTGCGCCAAAGAATCTAATAAAAAGACCATACTTAAGGGCGAACAGATTTTTCAACATGGTAAGGCTCAAAAACAGATACATTTTGTTTGAAATTTTATATCCTCCAACCTCAGAAACTAGAGCGGAGAATATAATCCTTCAGCATCGACAACAAAGAGAAGAGCAGAAAGTCAATATCACATCAAAGATGATTGTTTATGAATTAAGACGAATGATTAGACTTTTTCTTGGTGATCAGGGATTGGCTAAGGCCAATATAATGCTTCAAATGAAGTACTTCAATATTGCTACTTCAATGGGTATAATTAAATGTTCTTTTGAGTTCTACAAAATAGTAGTATTAGGACTCTCTATGATTCAGCAATTAACTTTTAATGGGGAAAATGGCTTTGCTCTAAAACACATCTTTATCAATGTGCTTAAGCTGTCAGGTACCATCAAAAAACTAGAAGAATTTGGAATAGAACGAAACAAAAAACTGATTCAAAGAATCAACTTTGAACAACGAAGAAATAATAACCTAAACAAAAGCTCAGAAAGAGTTGAAAAGAAGTCCAATGATGCTTTTTTGAACAGCACAACTGACTTGCTGAAGGTGAAAGATGAAGACGACAGCAATGAATGGTAAAGTTAGTATATGTATATATATATATATATAACCCTTTTGCTAATCAGATTCAGATTCGTCGGCATTCTCAGGCATGTTTTGTCTTCCATGACCTTCAAATCTTGATTCAGTATGTGAACTTTGAAATCTGGATTTTGGTTTGTTTGCTAAATCAATTCTCGTTTGAATCAACCTCAAATCTTGGTCTTTCTTCAATTTCTCCTGCTCCTCTTGTTTTCGCTCTTTTAGCAAATCTACTTTTTCTCTGTATTCAGTTTCCAAACCATCCATAACAGCATTCATAGTTTCCAAACTTTGGTGGATCGAACCAGCTATATTATTTGGCGTAGCACTTTTGTTCTTGAAAGTATTTTCAAGAGAGTTTCCTGCATCGCTTTTGAAGTTGTACTGTGATATGCTGTCAGGAATGTCCTTTGCCTTAACAGAGGTCAACTTTAACTTCTTGTTAGTATTTGAAGACATTGGCATTGACAAAGAGGTGTTTTCAATAATGTCAACCCTTTCTTCAGAAAGTTGTTTTCTTTTACCTTTAAGGTTCATTCTTGGTTTTAATGGATCAAAAGTGGGATTCTTATTGCGGCTATTAAAAGCAGAACTGTTTATTCTTTGACTGTCCGTTGACTTTAAGCACGAAAGCATATTCATCGTTTCAGATTTGCACTCTTCAATATCAAGAAGATTTGGAAATGGAACTCTATATGTTGGATTCAAAGTTCGTTTAAATCCACTTAAATGGGCAGTTCTTTTTTTCTCTTCATTATAGTCTTTCAAAACCTCGTCATATATCTGGTGAAGGCTGTCATTAAATTTGACAACACTTTCTTGCCGTTCTTTTGAGATATTTGACTGTTTAGGCAAACGAGAACTCAACATTATATGAGCGCTTTTGAAAAGAGAAAGCAATCACTGATTTTTATAACACAGTTAACTGTCTTTTGTGGTTTACTAAGTTATTTATCTATTCAAATACAACAGTTTAATAGCTGCCCGTAGAAAAACACCCTTATTCCATTTCCTAGCAGAATGACCAGTTTTATATCCGATGCACCAAGTACATGTCACATGATGAGCCAAAAGAGATCACTGACTAAAGAGATCATTTGAATGCTTGAAAGCAAATCCTTCTATTTGCTTTAGTTTATTGAATGGAGACTGTTTAATTGTAGCTATGTTAGTTGCGTAGCTTGAGGGCAGCATAGGATAATGTAAAACTGCCGGTTTGGTGTACCAACCTTGCTTTGTAGGCACAGGATCCTCATTTTTCATCGGATAGTGTGGAACACCAATAAACCTGACTTTTAATTTTGCCGTGCCTTCCTCGTCTGATTCCTGAGCTACACTCAAATTGCCGATTCCATTTTCAAGCTTTCTAAGTCCATTTTGATTACTGGCAGATGAAGATCTTGATCTTGTAAGGACAAAATTATGATTTGTATTGTTGACTGAAGATGATCTAGATCTAGATTTTGTAGCAGCATTGACACTGTTGGTTGATGATGCTCTAGATAGAGCGATGCCGTTATGATTATTGTTACTAGTTGAGGAAGATCTAGATCTTGATTGGTCAGTGGGTTTGTTGCCATTCAAGGAAGAAGATCTTGTTCTGGAGAGACTTTTTCCAGATGAAGGCAACTTTGTTGCGCCATCAGTTTTCATACTTCTGTTAGCTATTGAACCATCGTGGAATAAAACTTTTTGAGATGTTGTATTAGATTGACTGTTCAGTGAGTTGACTCTGCTACTGGAATTGGACGAAGCCACTGAAGACGAAAAAGCAACTGCAGATTTAGAAATTCTAACATTCAAAGCAGCATCCTCCTTATAAACTAAGTCGCTTGAAGTTCTGTATATTATGTTTCTTTTATTCGGTTCAAAACTGTTCATTCTGGATGTATTGTAAGTATAAGTGTTTTCGCCCTGACCTGGTCCACTTCTTTTAGATCCACTTTCTTTTTCTCTTTCAGTTTGCTTGAAGTAGTTATTATTAAATTTTGCTTCATCAGATTGTATTTGTGAAAGTGAGGTAACTACACTGTTGGTAAGATTTATGTCTTTCAAGTTTTTTAAAGTCGCTGTAAAATCTCCAATCAGATTGTTTAGATTGTAGAAGTAATTCAATAAGTTGTCAAAATAACGCTCTTTCAAGTTTACTATTACAACATTTGACTGATTAACAAGCATACTGTGTTCAACGCAAAACGAGGTCACCAAACTATTAATAGGGATAAGCAATCTAGCATCCAGTAATTCTATGTTATTAAGCATATTTTCAAACGCTGCCTTATCAGAAACTCGTTGAATAAAAGCTTTGCCATATAGAAGTAATTTATTGGTCTGGTAGAATTGCTTCAATACATTTCCTAGTGTAGCCGTATATCTCAGTAGCACTAATAAAACATAGTAAATCTTATGAATCAGAAAATGTTCAGACTCAAAACTCAAAATGTGTTCTTCAACATACTTTTCAATGCTATTCTTCACAATACTAACAGTTGTCACAGAGATTTTTTGCAAAACCTGTATTCCCAATACCAAATGGTGTTCTTGAGCTGACTCATTATCAAAATCCTCTAGAACCAAGGCTAACTCAGGGAGTATGCTGAAAAAATCCTCAAAATTACACACAGTCGCACAATGTTTTTCAAGTTTTGAACAGCTGTCATCATTGAATCTGTTATTTAATATGCTCTTTTTTTTGTTTAGTAGATACAATTCACTTTCGATAACTTTTTGACAGCTTTTTAGCAATTTAAGTTGGTAGGATCTGTTGTAAAACTTTTCTTGGTACGCTTCAAAGTTCTCTACCAGCATATCGGGTGCAGCTAAGGTAATATTGAAATCGATCTTGTCGTTCTCAGAGATCTCACTTAGCTTCACCAGTTTGTTGCATGCTAGCAGCTGGAGTCTTTTCTTTAGTATTTTTGAGTTGTTGAAATCAAATGTGCAAATCAAATTTGCAATAACTGATGAAATCATTACAACATTACCATTTGAGTCCTGTCCTTCGTTCTCAAAAGTATGAATTATGTTTTCTAGGGTGCTTTTACATATTTGCAAAATATTTACTGATTGAAAAGTCAATATTTGATTGCAGTCTCTAAATTCAAATATTTCTTTTTTATACAGGGAGTTCTTGCTGTTATTTGTCACGGCTTTGGAAGCTGCATTAGTGATCAACTTCAGATTTAAGCTGTTTTCTTCTCTCCTATTGGAAACGGATGCACGTCTTTTCATTTTCTCAGATATAAATAAAGTTCAGTCAGAAAGAATTAAATAAGGGTTGTGTTTCTTGGAAGAACTACAGACCTCTAGAAATATGGTTGTCTATAATTTACAGGGGGGTTCAGCAGCAGAGAGTCTTGTGCTGGTTTTGGGGGGGGGAAAAAGTAACAATTAGAGTAAATAGTTGAACAGTAGTCGCAGCAAAAATTTTGACCTATTTTTAAACAGAAATATCAAATTTCAACCTCAAATATATCACCCCTTTGGTTAGTGCTTGTTGGCTGTTCTTCCTGTACGCGTTCTAATTGGCGTGTTGGGCTACCTGCACTTTTTAGTGAGCCCGGGAGGTGTATGGGAGAAAGAAAAAGAGGCAGACTCTGGCACGTGACTTTATACCTGGCAAGGGAAGAGCAAATATGCCTGGCCTAAAGAGGAGCTCCATGGCTTGGGATGTTCCTTAATCAAGGTAAAACAGTCGTATATAAAAAGCTGGATTCCCAATCAAAGATCCTTGAACCAGTCTAATGGTTTTTTTCGTTTCAAGTTCAGCTGGTAGTTCTGAAGCCGCCTCTTTTTAAACTCGTTGTCAAAATTTTTCAGCTTGTTTACAGTTCTGTTCTCACTATCACGTTTCCTTTTGAAGAACCAGAATTTGTTCAGTCTCTGCTTGATATTCTCACTGAACAGCTTTGTCCTTAACAGGTTTTTATTTATCAAGTTTTCCGCATTTATGAAATGTTTCTCGGTCTTTTGCCCCGTATGGTTATTCATCAGTGTCAGCCTTGTAACAGATCTTAAAGCCTTGAAATTGAAGAAGGTTATAATATAGGCCATTAAGCATGAAAATGCAAAGACTGCAGCAAATCCAAACTCTGACTCTTCCAAAAAATTTTTCAGATTCATTCCGTAAAAGGACGGCAGCAAAGTTGCAATTGTGAAACCCAAAGTGTAGATGGTGACTTTTAGCTCGAACAGCATCAGTGAATTTCTATTGGAATCAAGCATGATATTGACGATGTCTTCAGTAGACTTGATGTTTGTTATAAGCGTATCCAGGCGTTGAACCAGTTCATTGAATTGGTAGTAGTATGTTTCCAGCATCATCTCGCAGTTTGCACTAGCTTTTTCTAATTTTGCATGGTCTATTTTATCCAGTTCTTTGTCTGCCAACAAAGTCAGCGACATTCCCTGTAAATCTTCATCCGTTTCCAGCAGTTCGTCCAGAACATCTCGTATCAACAAACACCTTTGGTGAAATGTGGAGAGACATTTTGATTTTATTAGCAGGTCTTTCAGTTTTTCTCGGTCTATTTGGTTTTCCAAGTTTTTTAGCACCGACCCACACTCCAACTCTATTTCTTTGCACTCCTTGTCTAAAACTCCCAGTATGTTCATCATTATAGTCTCCAGGACTTGTAATTCAAATGGAATTACATGGCTGCTACTCGTTCCAGCGACACTCAGCCTCCCTTCCAATTCATATAATAAATTGCTCATGTAGCTTGTATTTGTACCATTCTCATCACTACTACTTGTGTCAAATATCATGACTTCTGTGCTTTTAATTAAAGCTTTTATGTGCAGCAAATTTACAATAATGCATTTCCCAGGTTTAACTGCAATAGAGGGAATTATATCAATGTTGGAAGAATCAATTTTCCTTAAATCTCTAGGATACAGTTCATTTTTCTGAAGAAAATCCCATTTTTTGAACTTTTTAAAAATATCTGTAATCTTTCCTTGCTCGTTGATTATAGTGCAAGTGATGTATTGATCGTTGTTTGCTGATACTGCTTTATATTTGGCTTTGAAAAGAGGCATTGCAGATTTCAAGTCTTCTTTGTTAAGTTCAAACTGTCTTTGTGAAAAACTTCTTGTGCCATTCAACATAAATGAAGCATTCATAAAAACCCTTCTATGTCGCAGTTGGCGCGCAAATAATAATATACTTGAGCTATTGAACCTGAATAAAGAACTGACCATTTTTGTTTTTTACTTACACCCAAACCAATCTTGGGTGGAGGAATATTCTCATAGTAGTCGATAGCTGTGACGATTCTATATCTTGAAACTGAGCTCTGCTAATTGCATGGCAGAAAAATACACCGCCAAAAACAGCAAAGTCCACCAAGTTTGTCCACGTGATACAATTGCGGAGACGTTTAATCAAAAGGATCCCTATAATTGCTGGATACAAACAATAACTTAGTAAACCTAGCTGTTTATTGATTTTGATTTTGATGTTAATATTTTTATTTTATTTTTTATTAATATGAGAATCTTTGTTTATATAATAATTATCTATTTTTTTATTTACGTATGTGGTTTGAAGTTGCTTTTTTTGCTTGTAGCAATCAAAATACGACCATAATCATGGCAAAAAGAGCTATTCTTATGGAACCCAAAAATGAAAAGTGTTGCACAATATTATTAGCACCATTATTGCTTAGTGGAAGCGTAAAATTTTTTAACTTTGATTTTGAGCTATTGCTGGAAGTGCTATTATCTGATGTAAGTTTTTTTGGGTCGGGGAATATGCCAAGAGAATTGTTTATAAAATTAGGATAATCTACATTTTGAGTAATGCCATTTCTTTCTTTCTCTTTCAATAAACCCCAGTCCAACTGTTTTAATTTAAATGTTCTTTTATCTTTCTTTTTTATGGTACTTATTTTGAGATCATACAGTTGACTATTATCACCATACTCATCTTCAACTTGATTGATATCATCAAAAGTGTCAAAATTGGGTTCAAATAAAGCAAGGTCTTCTGGATTATTTGAAAGCACAATGTTTGCGCATGACAATTTGGCAGAACTTTCAATATGGATAACTAATGATTTACCACCAATAAAGGCAGGATTTTTTGGATTTAAGGAAATATATGAATCGTAATAGTAAGTTTCATAGGATGTAGTGTTGATAACACCATGCTTACCAGACAAATCGCCAACTTGGCACTTAGCATTATTTTCAAAAATATCACAATTAATATCCTTTGCTAATGGTGCTCGATATGGGTTAAAATGTAATCCAACACTGTCACAAGCATTTGATCTGTCAGGAGTATTGTATGGAACACTATTTTCATGAATATGGTATGAAAAAAAACCCACATCTTTTGGCAACCCAGTTAAGTCTATATGCACTTTTGTTGTTCCGTTCAAGGAATAAAACTGAACCACCCCAGTAACACTCGGGGAATTAAAAAAAGGAAAGTCAGCTCTATAAACAACATTACGTGGGTTGTCTATGATTTTTGGAGCCTTGTTAGCTGTAAAGATTGCAATGTGATTATTTAAAAGTGGTAGGGCATAAATTACTTGGAAAAAACTGAAAGTGATTTTCAGGAAAGCATATATATTCCTCATGATTTTATTCTGTATTACTAGCTGTTAAAGTTGGTTTTTACTCCGAATATAACCAACTGTTTTACATCCTTTAAGACTATTTTATAGCATTTATTAAATTAATATAAAAATAACTGTATTAATTAAAAATTATATACAAACGTCAGAATATAAAACCACAAAGAGCATAATTACATTTTTTCAACAAACTGGATAATTGATTAAATGCAGCGGATTTAACACGAGCAGTTTATCAAACCTTAATTTTCCCTTTTATGTCTGAAAATGCTAACTAAAAGTTAAGGTAAACTTAAAATAAATTAATAAATAAATAAATAAACGACTGAAAATGTTAAATATTATCATACATGAAAACTTTCACCGCATCCACAAGTACCTTTAGAATTAGGATTCTTGAAAACAAATCTATTACTTAATTTATCATCAACCCAATCCATTTCAGAACCTACAATTGTCAACAGAGCTTTTGAATCAATAATGATTTTTACACCCTCTTGTTCTACTACTTCATCATATTTGTTAGGCTCTGTCACATATTGCAAATCATAAGACAACCCAGAACAACCTTTGGAAGTCACTCCAATTTTTATAAATTTCGGGGTCGGCTGGTTATTGAGTTTTTTTAAATGTAGTAATGCATTGGGTAAAAGAGTAATGACGGCTTTCATTGATTTCTGTTGTCTGCTTCTTCTTCTGCTAGAAACTCTTGTGGATGTTTGTGAAGAAGCTGATGCAGATCTTCGAAGATTAGAGGTGGTTTCTTTTTTAGAAGAATTATTCAAAGCTGCTAATTTTTGTTTCCCTAATTCTTCTTTTGCTTTATTTTCTTGTAAATTAATAGACTGTTTCGATGGTAAGCTATGGGCAGACCAAGTTTTCGGTGCTGAACTGTTATTTTCCGGCGTAAGATCGTGTCTTCTTTTAAGTTCAGTTTCATCAAAGTTCCGGGTATTATTTCTTAAATCTTCAAATAAGATCTTTTCTGATGGTGTTATTGTTTGATGTCCATGCTGCTGCTGTAGATACAAATACATGTTACTACTTAATAGTCTCACATTATTCATCTTACAAACCCTGGACTGCCCTCTTAATCCTCCTAGGGATCTCATTCTCAACATCGTACTATGCAAATAAATAAAAAAGTCACCAAATAAAATGTAATATTAAAGCTCTATGTCAAACAGAAACACAAAACTTGTTACTAAATTACTTTTCTTCTTAAAATTAAGCTTTTTTAGACCTTTGGTTTTCCTCAAGCATATCATTAACTCTTTGTGAATTATATAATTTCTCGAAAAGCTTTCTAAAGATTTGCAATTTTAAATATCCTATTCTCGGAGAACAAGGCAAGCAAAAAATCCTTTTAGCAGATTAAATCCCGCTAAAACAAATGTTATATCCGACAAGAATGTTTTAGTTGTCATATGGTAGCGGGTGCTTGCGTGAAAGTTTCTTTTTTTTATTGCTACTATTTGCTGAATCGGGAGCTGGATGAACTCTTTAGGTGAAATTTCAGTGTTCAGTATAGATAGAGATGGTACATATCATACAGAATATATGCAAGGAAAAAGCAAATAAC
Organism: Hanseniaspora mollemarum; assembly: GCA_019649515.1. Lineage (NCBI taxonomy): Eukaryota > Fungi > Ascomycota > Saccharomycetes > Saccharomycodales > Saccharomycodaceae > Hanseniaspora > Hanseniaspora mollemarum. The sequence continues at coordinate 726,013 of JABFEO010000003.1, read as the reverse complement.
AGGGGATAACAAACCGAGTAAACAATCCATTTCCGTTAAAGCTACTATCAAGTGCATTTTGTTGTTTGCATTTACTAATAATAATGGTAAAATTCAGAAATCAGAAAAAAAATCACATCACAAGTACGATGGATAATAAGGTACAACAACTGGTAGAGAGATTTCTAGATGAAAAGTCTGTTCAAAAGCAAAGAGAGTACCTTAGAGCAAAAGAGGAGTTTGAGCAGAAGGATATTTTGAAAAAATCCAAGAAAAGTGAAAATAAAAACAGCACCAGCGACGAATCAGAATCAGAATCGGATGCTGATAATGAGTATTTTGCTATCTTGAAGGATGCATATCCCGAAACCTTTTTTGCTAAGGATCTTGATTATCTGGAAACATTGAATTTCTGCTTGTCAAAAGATTTGTCTTTGAAAAGGGTCAAAAAACTTTCCATGGAAAAATGCTTGGATAGAGTCTTAAAACTTGTTGTTAATGCAGAGAAGGAAGAATTTGAGCATTTGAAATCCGAACATGAAGAAGATATCGATGACGTTGACATGGAACTTGAGGAAAACAACATCAATTCTGGTAAGGAGCAGCATGTTGTGATTATAGATGATGACTCAGAACCGGAACCTGAAATACAATTTGAATTTGATGCTAAAAATCAAAAGATTGAAGTTAACTCTGTAGGGGGAGATGTAAATTATAACAAAGGAATGAATAAAGAAATCATTTCAACTTGGAATGTAAAACAAGTGACCAAAAAAACTGACACCCTTGGCGATCAAAATAGTAATAATAAAAAAAGAAATAGAGAAGATACTTCGGTAAAGCCTACTAAAAAACACAAAGCTCAGGATAGATCACCACCGTTGTCAAACTTGGCTGAATTAGGAGGAATGGATGATATTGTTTCTCAATTGATGGAACTTATAGGTCTTCCAATTTTACATCCAGAGATTTATAAATCAACTGGTGTTGAGCCGTCAAGAGGTATTCTTCTGCACGGACCGCCAGGTTGTGGTAAGACAACTATAGCTAATGCAATTGCTGGAGAATTAAAAGTTCCATTTATTTCTATATCTGCACCATCTGTTGTTTCCGGAATGTCTGGTGAGAGTGAGAAGAAAATAAGAGAATTGTTTCAAGAAGCAAAAAGCCTTGCTCCCTGTCTAATCTTTTTTGATGAAATCGATGCTATCACACCAAAAAGAGATGGTGGCGCTCAGAGAGAGATGGAAAGAAGAATAGTAGCGCAGCTATTGACATCTATGGATGAACTTTCGTTTGAAAAAACTAACTATAAACCTGTCATTGTTATTGGTGCCACCAACAGACCTGATTCATTAGATTCAGCACTAAGAAGAGCAGGAAGATTTGACAGGGAAATCTGTCTTAATGTTCCAAATGAACTAGCAAGATTGAATATTTTAAAAAAGATGTGTGTAAAGCTGAAAATTGACGATGCCAGTGAAAAAATTGACTTTACTAAACTAGCGAAACTGACTCCAGGTTTTGTTGGAGCTGATTTGAAGTCTCTTGTTACTGCAGCGGGTACCTGTGCAATAAAGAGAATATTCCAAGAATTGATTGGCGATGATGAGTTAATTCAAAATGGTGCCCAAGAGGCTTTGTTGAAAAATAGCAGCAATATGATTGATCCCTTGCCGCTATCTGTAATTCAAACATTTTTGAGAAAATGTGACAAACCACTAACAGAAGAGCAACTTGAAAAGATTGGTATTAGCTATAAAGATTTTTTAAAGGCTTTGCCATCTATTCAACCAACTGCTAAAAGAGAAGGATTTGCAACTGTTCCTGATGTCACTTGGGCCAATATTGGAGCATTAACCAAGATCAGAGTTGAATTAAATATGGCTATTGTTCAACCTATAAAGAAACCTGAGATTTATGAAAAAGTTGGTATTTCTGCTCCAGCTGGTGTTTTACTATGGGGTCCACCAGGTTGTGGTAAAACTTTGCTAGCAAAAGCAGTAGCCAATGAATCTAGGGCCAATTTTATCTCTGTTAAAGGTCCAGAGTTGCTGAACAAATATGTTGGTGAATCTGAGAGAGCTATCAGACAAGTTTTTTCAAGAGCCAGAGCTTCTATTCCATGTATTATTTTCTTTGATGAACTGGATTCCCTAGTTCCAAGAAGAGATGCAAGTATGAGTGAATCGTCATCAAGAGTTGTAAACACTCTTTTAACCGAGTTGGATGGCTTGAATGATAGAAATGGAATATTTGTGGTTGGTGCTACAAACAGACCAGATATGATTGATCCAGCTATGTTAAGACCAGGAAGATTGGATAAAACTTTATTCATTGAATTGCCAACTATGGCTGAAAAACTGGATATTTTGAAAACAATCATCAATTGCAACGGAACTCCACTGTCGTCAGATGTTGATCTAGAAAAAGTGGTCACTAGTGAAAAGTGTAACAACTTTTCAGGTGCTGATATTCATGCTTTGGTAAGAGAGAGCTCTGTTATTGCTTTGAAAAGAAATTTCTTTGCCAGTGAAACCTTCCATTCTGTTGCTGAAAATGATCTAGATAAAGAATACGACCAAATGGTTATTGATTGTGATGACTCCAAAAGTGATGAATCTATTTTAGTTACAATGAATGATTTTATGGCTGCTTTGAAAAAAATAAAACCCTCTGTTAGTGATAGAGATAGATTAAAATACGATAGGCTTAATAAGAAAATGGGTTGGATTGAAGAAGAAAAAGAAGAAACTGCCAAAGCTGTCAATGACAATGAGTCTTCTTCTGTTTAATTAAATGTTTCAAAATTATATAATGCTGCACAACTTTTAGCTTTATTGCTATTTTTGACCTTTTCTCATAATATTCTTTCGTACTTTCCAAGTATGTTCATGCTTTTTTAAAGGAATGGCTGTTGTATATGGCGGACAGTTGGCAAAAGTCTCGATTACAGCGTCTTCGGTAGGTATAAATTCATAAAGTGGAAGTCCAACATATGTTGTTAAAATCTTGAAACAATTGAAGCTTGAGTCATATGTTATATTTAGTTTTTTACTGAATCTTTCTGGAACTATAACGTTTAGGAACTTAGAATTTGTATTAATTGAGTGAACAACAGCTAACGTCAAAAAAACGTCCTCAGTATCTATTCCACCTTTGAATATTGAGGAGAGATCTCCAATGTCCTTTTCCTCGGAATAGCTTTTATAAATTCCAATAATAGATCCAGGCAAGGTTTTCAACAACGTCAATTCCTCACTCTTGACTGGGGTTTCTTCTCCCAGTTGTAAAAAGCCAATTTTTTTAATGTTGTAGTCTTTCATACCATATGATACTCGAAAAGGTTTTTGCTTCAACAAAGGGTCATTATTGTCATGCAATGTGAAAAGTCTGTATTGCCTTAAATGAGTTGAATTCCAATTGTTTTGAATAAATAAAGCTTCATCCTTTACAAGAGCTACAGGTTCCAAGACTTCATCATCATGAAGACAAAAATCTATTTGAACATTGATGTTAAACTTTTTCCAGGCATATTGTTCACCTAGATACACGATGTCGACATTTTGTGACAAGGATTTGATAGTTTCAATGACCAAAGAAAGAAAATCTTTACCTAGACCATTCATCCAACCAGGCATGTTTACAATAACATTTTGATATCCAAAATTGTATCCGTGAATCAAGTTTAAAACTTGTTTCGTATAAAATTGGTAATCTTTATTGCAATCATAACTTCCAATTAGCATATTAGTACAATCATCGTCATCTTCAGGCAATAACGAATCTCCCAGGTTAATTCTATCAATCTCATTATATGACTGAAATTCGTAGCGAGAAATACAAGCTGGCTGACCAAAAACTTGTTGACCTGGATCAAGGTCTATAAATGTTACATTTTTTCCATGTGCTCTCAAAGTTTCCAATAACTGTTTGTTGAAGGTTGATTTACCGCTGTTTTTAGCTCCAAGAGCAATTACTGTGTTGTTGTTTTTTGTGAGGCTTTGCTCTATAAAGTTGTTCCACTGCGTTTTTGATTTTAGTTTTCTAAATTTGGTTAAATCATCTTGAGTTAGTATTTGAAAATAATCCTCTAGACCAAAACTTGAGCTTGAATCTGACAGATAAAACAGATTTCTAAATTTGTTTGAAGTATTCCTATAATTGAGTATTTGGGATTCATCTAGGTTAACTTCAATAACCACTTTTCCCGTTGTTGATGTGATGGGTTCGATAGATTTGGCTGTTGATTGCCAGATGGTAAAAATCTTGTTTTGGTATTCAATAGAATCGTAATTAACCTCATTGTATTTGATCTTGCCCTCAAGAAGTTTGAAAGTGATTTTTCCTAAAAAGTATAGCTGCGTCCATTGCTCACTGAAAATAAATTGAAGAGTTTTTTCATTAATTTCTTTGACATTTTCATCAAATTTAACTGCGAAAATAGGATATATGGTTGTTGTTAAAGTGTTGTTTTCGTTAGCTTTACCAATTTCTTCATCGCTTGTTTCATATTCTGACGTCATCACAGAATGAAACGATATATGCCCTTGGCAGTTTGACCAGTTATTGTTGGTCTTAGTTTAAAGGATATGCTCTTTCTGAAATTTCAATTTTCATAAATTGCTTTTTTTTTCAGTTTGTTCACTCTTCTCGAATGCTAGTGAAATAATTAGTTTTTAATTAACAAGCACTGCAAACAAACGGCACAATACGTTGGTTAAGTCAGCAGTAACATTTTTTGAAACAAAGAGGCTGGTCAGTGACTTTTGATAAGCGCAGTTTTTTGACTTAAGCACCCTTGTGGCTGCTGACAAAATGGAAAGAAAAACAAAACCAGCAATTCCTACAGGTCATTTGCATATGCTTTCCAAACCATAGGAAAATGATAGATTGATCTTTATGGCAAGTGAGAAAAAATTAAAGTGCAAATATAAATATATAGGATATTTCTGCTGCCCAGCAACAAAAAATGTACTATTTCCAATTCAAATTTTGATCGATCATCAAATTCCCGAATGAATAAAATGCGAGAGCTCTTCAAAAACCTCATTAAGCCGTTTATATGGTAAAGCACTGAACAATTGAATTAGGCTTTATAAGCAAAGAAAGATCAGTTAAAAGCATGTTTTTTTCAATATTTAAAACAAGTGTTCAAATATTGCAGCAAAGTTTCAAGAAGATTTATATCGTTGTCTTTAGAGATTTGATCGAACACAGTAGTAATCTCATTATCTGACAGCTCGAGAATACTTTGCGAGGTTGATAAGACGATAACTCTGATTTTTTCGAGATTGACTAAAGCAGAATCTTTATTGGATTGTTGATTGTTACTGTATTTTTCGGGTCTGGATTCTCTATTCATATTTGCACTTGAGTCAAGATTGAAAAATGATTGAGTTGGAGGAGTTGATTGTTCCTTTCTGTTTGGATGAGTAGCTTTGTCCTTGTGAAACTGGTTCAGTGAAACATTTGAAGGAGAGAAAAACCCACTTTGAGAATTCTCATATTGTTGTTGATAAGATAGATTATAATTGTTGGTGTTTTTTTGAAATGCTGAAAATTCTGGTTGTATTGATGGCTGATTAGAAATGTTTGATGCAAATGCTGAAAAGTTTGCTGGCGGCAATGGAATTTGAGGATTGAAAGGCGGATAGCCAGAAGTAGGATGATAGGACGAGGAGCCGCCAATTTGTTCTGGTAGCTTGGGGTAACCTGCAAATTGCATCGACGGGCTCTGTTGTGCCTGAAGCATGCAAAAATAATTGTATTGCAGTTGGTGGTACTGAAAAGCCAAACTATCGCCCTGAGAGATGTTCGAGGAAAATGGCCCTGCGCAGAGAGAATTGCTGCCATTATCCAAGTGAGGTTGCAATATAGGCTGGGGTTTGAGACTTTGTCTTTTTTGCTTCAGAACTTTATGATTTTTTTTTTTCTCTTTGATCTTGCTCTTTAGATGCGTTTTCACATGCTTTTTAAGATCATGGGATCTTTTAAACTTCTTTTCACAAGTATCACAGCTAAAGTTTTTCAGTGGAACATGAACCATTATGTGGGATATCAAGTGATCTCTTTTCAAAGTCATTGGGTGTCTGCAGCTGCTCCACATACAATGGTATTCATAATCAACAGGACGCTTTTTACCCACATGATCTTCACAGATGTGCTGATAAAGAACCTTTGCATGATCAAAAACTCTATTGCAATTTAGCCACAAGCAGGGAACGGGATTATTCCCAGAATCAGAGTTGTCTCTGGCAAAAATCTTATGATCTAAGGAGAGGTTTGACGACTTTGAAAGTTTTTTGACCAGCACCGGAGCATTATAAGAGTCACTGTTATCTGCTGTGACAGACAAGCCTAAATTGCTTTTGATTGAATTTCCGCTTTCGCTGTTATCATCTGTGTCATAGCTAGCATAGGAAGGTTCCATTTTCAAATTCCCAATGAGTTCCAGGCAGCAATCCTCGCCATCAGCACTAGACATGTTGTTGGAATCACTTTCCATTTTGATCTTAGGTGGGGCCACTTTGTCCAAAAAATCCGTTTTATCCCAAAAAGGTTTTATTTCTTGTTCCACTCCAAAATAATGGTTGCTGTTAGCCATGTATTCGTCATTGCTGCTGAAAACAACCTTTGGATACACCAGTTGATTATCTTCAACTGACTCTGTTTTCATTTCATTGTGAACAGTGGGTGAGAGAATGGGAAAAGTCAAAGAACTTTGTCCTGAATTAACGCCTTGGTGTGGATGTTGTTGCTCTTTGAAAAGCATGTTTCTTGAATGGTTGTAATCATGGATGTTTAGAGAGTTTCTTAAAAAAGAAAGGTCCACAGTTTCATTTGTGCTCTCCTCCATGTGTTCAGAAATATGCTTGATGTTTTGCATGGCAGGATTGTCAAAAGAATAGAGTGTGTGTAGGATGAATATGTAGTACAGTGAAATAGACCTTTTCTAATGGCCGCTTTGGGTATGGGTTTACTACAAACAAATCCAAAAATCTCGCCAATCTTTCGGTTCTGATTGCTTCTGTTCTTTAAATTACTTTTTTCTCTCTTTTTTCTCTGAGAACTTCCAATTCTAATAATCCTGTCTCCAAGAGTTTTATCACAATTGTTCATAAAATAAGCTTTTTTTTTCTATCTCCATATGTGTCCTAGAGTGACAACTGAAATCCCCTTCGTTCCAGGCAGACCCGGTTCGGTCCGGGCGGGACCCAAGACTCCTTCAGCCCGGAACGCCTCACAGCGTTTGGCAGTAAATCTGCTTGGCGAGATCCAAAATGGGGGACAGCAATACAAGGAAACTTGATCCTGTGGGTTCTGGAATAATACTATTGTGCTTTGAGAATAACGGTTCAAACAGAGTTCAACAAAAAATATAAAAGAGGCTTTTGTGATTGAAAGATTCCAGAAGGCAGAAAACAATGAAAACAACAGCGGCAGCAAAAACAACAAAAGCAAATTAAAAAAGAAACATGATTTTTCGCTGCCAAGCCATTTTTTTACGACGTTAGCAGTAGTGCTGGGTACAGCGCAAAGGTGGTAGCCGGCCAAAGGGCTAGTCTCGATAAGGGTGTGTATATATGAACATGGATATGGGCGATCTTGGAAAATTTAACATTGCTTCAGATGGAAAATATGTGGAATCTCCAGGTTCTGCCATTTAGCAGTCGGTTTTTGTTGATTATAGTAGGTTAATTTAGGAGAAAGCAGAGAGAGTAATGCAAGAAGAGATGCTGTGTTCATAGCGTGCTGCACATGATCTTTTGTTGTTTGAGCCGTTTTTGCTTCTCTGTGTTAAGTTTTGTGTCAACATCGTGCCGTTAGTAGAGAGCTGTGGAGTTTAATGAAGAGTTTTGAATGTTTCCTCTTGCCTAGCTCCTGGAACTGCGCCGTACGTATTTTTCTTCGCTTCTGAGCATTTGCTTTCTCCATCGGTTATCTGGTTTCTTGCATACCCCCCCTAGCCGCAGTCACAGCTTTTGAAACCCTCGTGTTGGCTAATTCATTCTATTGCAGACACCTACCGTTTCTGACTGAACAAGGGATTCACTGACTAAATAGAAATACCTTTTCCAGCAAAAACTTCTAATCGCTGACCATCCTCTTACCCCTCCTGCTTCTTTGTTTTGCAGCCTTATTTTAGCATTAAACGCGCTTCAAAGCTGCAGGTTGAAATTGAAAAATGTAATTATTTTACACATTGAAGAACCTAGTTTATGGGTATATAAATATGTATGAGCAAATAACGGGAGTTATGTTTTTACTGGTTTGATTCTTCGTTTTCTATGGTAGTTATACTTCTGTTAACCACTTTCAAAGCACCTAGATTGCTTCCTGGAGGCAAAAATATATTGTCGTTGCTTAAATCTTCTTCTCCATCCGAATAGTGATCATCATCAGTTATGTTCAAATTATCATTTGTGAGTACTTCATCCGTCAAATCTTCGTTGTTTCCTATCATCTCATATTCAGGATTAAAATCTTGTCCATCCGTTTGGACATAAGCACTGTCTTCTGGCCCATGATGGCTATTTGTGCCTCTTGACAAGGACTCATTTTCAATGTTAGAATTTCCAAAAGCATTTTTTTCATTATAATTGTTAGAGGAAATGTCTGAATCAAACTCCTGGAATCCTACCAAGGCATTGTTTACAGCCACCGCACTTGGGGCTCTGTTGTGACCACTGTCCACTGAGTCTCTCAAATTCGATTGTATTATTTCGTTATAAGTTTTTTCAAATTCATGTTGTCGTTTACTTTCGTTTCTTGGTTTGATAATAAACAAATACACTAGAAGTAGTATCAATAAAAGAATTACCAGACCAACAACAACAAAAGTTCCAGCTACTTTTCCTTTGCTTTGCCAAAAGCCACTACTTTTATGAGTAGACGCTCCGTTTGCTGATCCTTCACCAGTTGCTTCACTATTTGAAGGTACTATAGTTGTCGATACCACAAAGGTTGTGTAGATTGATTGGATGGTTTGTGTATAATCACTAGTTGAAGTCACCTTAATATTGGACCCTGTTCCGCTTTGTTGGCTAATCGTTGTAACTTGAATTGTTGATATTATAGTTTCCACAGGAGTTGATGACTTTTTTGTGATGGATGTGGTATATTTGGATGAAGAGGAAGTGGATACAGATGACGAAGTGCTGCTTTGAGATGTGCTGGTTGAAGAAGTGCTACTTGTAGATGTGCTGCTTGAAGAAGTGCTGCTTGAATAAGTGCTGCTTGAAGAAGTGCTGCTTGAAGAAGTGCTGCTTGAATATGTGCTGCTTGTAGATGTGCTGCTGGTAGATGTGCTGCTTTGAGCGGCGTTGGATGAAGCAGCGTTATTATTCTGATTAACTGAACTAGACCCAATAGAAGATTGTGCACTTACAGAGACACTAGAGCTGTAAGCAAAGCTTGATGAATAACTTGAACTCGATGTTAAGGTCGCACTGCTGTAGCCCTGACTACTGCTCAAAATAGACGAATAGCTAAACGAAGAGGCACTGGCCCCTGAGATATAATCATTGGAAACTTCCAACCATCCAAAGTATGTAGATCCAGAGCCACAGGACTCAATACTATAACCTGGACACCCTTCGTTACAGTTAGAAACTGAAACTATATTGCCAGGATTTTCGTTTGAACACCAGCAATTTTTAAACTGAACAATAGCAAATTTGTATCCCTGGCAATCAGAAACGCACAATCCATTAGACATGTAATCAGAAGCTTCTTTATAAGTAGCATCTGAGGGTAAATCCTCGTTACAATAATCTTGTGTCAGCGCATTCGTTAAGTTCAACAGCAGCAATAAATACACCACTGGAAGAGTTATAGCAGGAGCAGAAAGCAATAAAAAAAAGCTCATTATAGCTTGTTTATTTGATCAGTTTTCTTAATTCAAACCAAAAACAAGGACCGCAAACTCAAGAATCTAAAACAAGAAACTTATTTTTAACAACAGATAAGTTACCTAAAACAGTGTTCTAAACAACAATGGAATCTTGCAGGATATTAAAACGTCGCACCTCTGTAAGTTTCCAATATATATAAAAATTATACAGCTAAATGAGCAGTTCTGTGCTATTGAGCAACAAGATTGTGTTTATTATTAGTTATTAATATTGGTTAGTTTGTTGTTTCTATAAATATTATGATTAGTGGAAGCGACTTTGTTTACTGTTTTACCGTACAGCAAAAAAAACATTGCCCCGAAAACAGTCTACTTGTTTATATTTGGTAGCGTTATTTTATTTTCAGACGAACCCTATTTCACTCTACCCTTCAAAATTCCCCTTATCAATTTACAAAAAGATAATAATCAGGGGATTTATAGCAGTATAACTGAAATTCCAAACAAATTCTGTTCTAGAATCGCATGCTAAATGTGTATGTTGATTAAGGGGATGAGAATAATCAACCATATCGATTCTAAGATTGTTCAAAGAATATTAGGGATTATTGTTCTTTTTGCCGCGTGATTTTTGGTCGCGGAATAACCTTGCGGGGCAGTAGAACCCAGATTGTTTTTCGAAGGATAACACAAGAAAATAGTTAGAGTTAGTTTAAAGGCACACCGAGTGCTTGCAAGTCACGTGGATATGTTTTTGCACCGCTGTTAACGCAGAGGTTAAACTTCGTTATACTTTGTTTGATACCAAGGACACTTGGATAGGAAGCGAAACTAGTTGGCTTATTCTATGGATCTATATAACTCTAAACTGGATAGAATAAGCACGAAGTTTAAACTGCGAGAATGAGCTTGAGAAAGTATCAGTTTATTGTTAGCACATGGGTAATAACTTCTATTTTATGCATGCCCAACGGTTTTCCCATGTGTGTTTTGAGGAAAATGTTAGATTACTGATATGTCCAAATCAGGAAATAATTTCATAGTTTTTGAGGGATGATCAACAAACTCAGAAAATCTGATAATCTGACCCTCAAACAGCAAGGTTACCTATTTAACACATATGAAAGAATCATGAGAGGTAGAAACATCAAAACAATGAAACCAAATGATATATAAATGAAACCTAACACAATATTGAGAACAGAGTTAATATGTAAAAAATGTATAATAAATAATCATAGAGAAAGGAACATTATTATATACATATACGCATATTAACACAAGTAAGCTAATCTACTTAAATCAAATAAAAAAATGAACGATACTTACAGTTCAAACTCGTAGGAATCTTGCTTCAATGGAGAGGTTTTCGCCCCCAACCCAATATACGGCTCTGACTTTTCCGCTGAAACATCTTCAAACCAAAACCGGAATAACCCACATGTTTTAAGACTAAATTAACTTGTAGATTGCATTCTTATGGTTTTCATAATCTTGGTGTAATTGTCCTTAAGGTTGCTTTTCTCTCTTCGTTTGTTCTTCTCTGGTCTTATGCTTGCTTGGTGTGGCTTTCTGACTTACGTCGCGTGCTGGTACACGCAGAGTCTTGTCAACCTGGTTTCCCCCAACCAGTTGTCTCCATCACATGATGCTTGTAATGGCACGTGCACTATGGGGCTCTCCAAAAGAGTGGAAAACCAGAGTCAGGAAGCCAGAACTGACTATCGTATTTTCAGAGTCGTTTTATAATGAGGCTACCCTTCGATAAATTTAAAAGAGGTGTTTGACACCCACGAAACACAGTACTTGTACTTACACTTTTAGCGTTTTAGCAACATATTGTGGTAATCAAAATAGCAAGTTCCCTGCAGGCCTTTAAGTAGATTCCAAAGGCTGATATCCATTATATTTATGTATACAATACATATATCCACCGTAATATAACTCTACTGCACAACATTCAAAATGACAGAGAACAAGAACAAGGGCACCAACATTAATAAAAGGCTTAACGAAAATGTGTTAGCCAACAGCAGCATAAAGCCGGACACTTTTCAAATCCAAAACAGCAACAGAACCACTACCATTAATAATCTTCTGATGAATAATAATACTGCCACCACAGCCTCAAAAGCTTCAACACAAGCAAACACAAATTCAAGCATCAACAATACAAAACTTCCTGCATCTGATAAAATAAATACATCACTGAATTCAAATTATCAATCCCACCATATTCACCAGTATCAGAAATTGCAAAACTACGAAGACTCGATGAAATTTAAACACCAACTAATAAACGAAATTGTGGAGTTAGTGAAAGAAAATGATCACAACAGTCTTGCTTATTTAGCTAGAACATGTGGAATACCACCACAACTCAGACATTTGGTTTGGCCGATTTTGTTGAAGTACCATCCATTTGTTTTATGTCCCAATATTATGACAAATACTCTTCAATTTAGTATAAACCATGAGCAGCTTAAAGACGAGTCATCAGTCTCAGACGATGAAACACAAAACAAGCAAGACAAAAGTAAACATGCTGATGAAAAAGCTGAAAAACTGCAGATTCATAATATCAATTGGGACTACCAACCGGAAGATAAGCCAAAGGATGACCTTATACATAGTATTAAAAAGGATATAAGTAAATATATTATGGTGAAACATGAAGATACCTTGCTGATAGAAACAATTATCCAATGTGTGACAAAATTTTTGCAAAAGTGGGGCAAAATATTCAAATACGAATCTGGTTTGACCTGGGTCTGTCTTTCTTTGATGGAATGGTGTTCTCCTTTTCCTTATGAAAATGAATCAGAGACTTTAAATGTTTTGCCAGGAAGATCTTTTTACAGATCCACTCATTTACACAACCCTAAAAGTGACACAGACTCTGTTGTTAATGGTGGTGCAGGATTTACAACTCCCAATAACGAAAGAGTTTTAAACAAGATCAGCAGAAATTTATTTCTAGAGTACCCATTGGTAGGAAACATTTCAGAGGTTTATGCTGACAAAAACTTCAATTTATTGTCCCAGAGAACTACCTTTTCAGAGCTATTTGAAAAAACTTTGCTAGTATTTTTACATGCCCCTGACTTGAAAACAATTATTGAAAATAAAGAATCAAAATTATCTCAAGATTACTCCCCAGTGATCAGTGGTGGAGATTTCAACTTCAATCAAAATCTGTTTTACAAGATGTTTGAAGACTGCTTTCCTGATTTATACCAACCTTTTATTGAACAGTTATCCGGAGTCATCAACACATCACAGACTTCATGGATGTACTATTGGTTAAAGTTTGCGTCTGTTCGAACTTTCAATAAATCTGATAGAGCAAGATTTTGGGATTTAATGTTTGGTTGGAGAGCAAATCCAATGAATCTAGATTTTTTTTTGAAGTATAAAAATGACAATTTAAAGATTACACATTTCTATAAAAACGAAATGCCTGAGAGGTGGTTGACCCCCCAAAATTTGGGGGATTTGTCATTGAAACAACAGCTTGACAAATATTGTAATCAAAATGAAGATTATTTCTGGTTTCCTGATTTGAATCAAATGAAGCTTAAGAAAACGACTTTGGATTTTTATATTTTTGAAGAACTGCTTAAAAGAAACAAACAAAACGAAGCAAGCTCGGGGGACAGTTTAACACCAAAAAGTCATGAAAGAAGTGTAAATACAGATGCTGAAGTGGGAGATAAAGACTCAGATGATCGCAAGAAAATTGAGAATTTAAATTTAGCATCACAAGTTTACAATCAAACAAAAAAATCTAATAATCTTTTCCCATATTCTTTGATAGATATCCACACTCAACAAATTTTTATTTATTTGACCATACTGCATAAAAACGAGTTTAAGTTATTGGAATTTGAGGAAAGGGAAGTATTAGAATTTTTAAACAATGTTCCGATTTTGTCTAAACATGACGATTTAATGTTCAAACATATTGCAAGCTACACATTTGATGCTAATCACAATAACAAATTTGACTTTTCAGACAAGGACTCTCTGTATTCGATTAATTCAGACCACGATCTTCAAAACCTGGTTAATGCCAATAATAGAATAGAGACTTTCAATTCAAATGGAACCTATTACAATACACTTTTGTCACCCGTTTCTTCAAATCAATCATTAAATCTTTTCTTTTCAAAGCCAGGCTCTCCCAAGTATGAAAAAGTTCCTTCAACCAATATGCTTAAAATATCAAGTGAAGAAAGCGCACTTTCTTCTGACATGCCAGATGGTCCTGAGCTAAATAATCTTTCTCTGACGTATAACAACTTAGCAACCCCACAACCAAATAAATTATTAAATACTAGAATATCACAGACCGCAGCTCCAATTAAGCCACCCACCAATATGAGATTGATGCAAAACCAAGAGTTGATTTCTGCAAATGGTAGCAGACTACCCAGTGTCAGTGCCAAAAATATCAATAATAACAGTAAGCCTGGAAACAGCAACATGACAAACAAAAAGATAGAATTTGGTACTGATGATAAAACACTGCATTCTTTGAATGAAGTGCTGACTGGCAGTGGAGATATTTGGAGAAAATGGGCTTACCAGGAGTTAGAGCAAAATAATATATAAAATTGAGTTGAATTCTCTGACTGGCGTTAAAAATTAACACTTACAAAACAGCCGTAGAAGCTTTTTAGGCTTATCTCTGATGGTAAATATGCATACAACTTCAAATTATTCAATCAGCTTGCACGTAAGCATATCACACAATAAAGTTATTATATATGGGAGGTCTCAACAAAAGGTTTTAAACCCTTTTTTTGTTATGAGTATCAAAAATAGATTTCCACGGTTTGTAATACTTACTTTTCAAATATACTCTCATTTAATGCATTATATATATATATATTTGCTTTAAAAAAATAAATGCACTTCTTATGCGACATGGCTATACTACACATTAGAAAACTAAATAGGAAACCATCAACAATTTTTATTTATCGCAGTGCAACAAATAAAACTCTTCAATGCTGAAACACTTTTCAGCATATAACACCAAAAACAAAAAGTGGAATGTTATAAACAACATGCTTGCTGCAAGATTTTTGCTACATACAGCAGTTTTTCAATACAAAGAAAACATAAAAGTGGCTTAATATACAGCTTGTACTATAGCAATACTTTTTAATTTGCATCAAACAAAGGAAGCAATAACAATGAATATTTAGGAATAATATATATAAAATCATCAGTAAATTACAAAAGACCTCAGAATCGCGGCAAACAAAGAAAATAACAGAGGTCTTATGAGGCGAGTTTTCTAACACTGAGCCGTCTTCTTTCATACGCCTAGCCTACCCCTGAACTGAACATTTTAACCTTATCTACGGAAGCAAATACCAAATGCCTTAAATTTGGTATCCTGAAGATATTGAAGAATTCAGCAGAATTTCTAAACCCTTTCTCCATCTGCCACATCAAACCTCTAAGAGTGCGCTCATTGGTTTTGTTGCATGGATAAATTAATATCCACACTTATATCTTCTCTAAGACATAGCTATAAGTGACATCAAAATTTAGTAAAAAAGTTTTATCTCGGATCCCTATTGGGTGGAACACCTTTACTTCCTAGCCAAAATGCACTTAACCCTATAGCAGCCTCATAAAGCAGAACAAGAAGCAAAGCACCCTTGAAGCTAATCTCGGGACATTGCATATCATGTGATTCAAGTTTTTGCTCGGCCTTATTTTACCTGTTTTGGTAATGACATACTATTCAGCCATAGCGCGGGGGGAACCACTTGGATCCGTGTATCCCACGCGGCTAAAAGCTTGTGGTGTCTTCCCTTTTCTAGAACATATAATCGGACTATCAAAATCCGCTTAGAAACCAACACACGACTTCTGAATACCGTAGCCAAACATACATCTTCTTATCTCTAGAAATAACCATGATACACTAAGAAAAAACCATAAGCCAATTATGTGGTAAAAAAAAAATAATTCTGAGACTATATAAAGAGGTGATGGAATTTTACTGTACTGGCCACATGGGAGAAGAATATATGAGACACGAGTATCGTTAAAAGAGTATATAAAGCAATTACTTGAAGAATTAAAAATGGAATAGAAAACACAGTAAACAAATAAAAGATAAACCATTACAATAATACGTAGCCAAATGCAAATTTTTGTTAAAACCCTAACCGGTAAGACCATTACTCTTGAAGTAGAATCCGCTGACACCATTGATGCTGTCAAAGCCAAAATCCAAGACAAAGAAGGTATTCCACCTGATCAACAAAGATTGATTTTTGCTGGTAAGCAGTTGGAAGATGGAAGAACCTTATCCGACTACAATATTCAAAAGGAATCCACACTTCATTTAGTCCTAAGATTAAGAGGTGGTATGCAGATTTTTGTCAAGACCTTAACCGGTAAGACCATTACTCTTGAAGTAGAATCCGCTGACACCATTGATGCTGTCAAAGCCAAAATCCAAGACAAAGAAGGTATTCCACCTGATCAACAAAGATTGATTTTTGCTGGTAAGCAGTTGGAAGATGGAAGAACCTTATCCGACTACAATATTCAAAAGGAATCCACACTTCATTTAGTCCTAAGATTAAGAGGTGGTATGTAAATTTGATATTTTTTGATACATCTTCATTATTTTGCAAAACAAACAATAAATTGTTGAAATTGGATTAATTAATTCAGTACAAACAGTTGCTTTAACAACATTGTCATATAAATTTTACTTTATATATACATATATTTTTTTATTGTAACTCAAAGAAATATTTGATTTTTTTAAAATCTAGGGGTAGTTAGCTGTAATTTAAGATAATTCAGTGAGCTCTCCCTTGGGGTTGTGTAAAAAGAGAGAGTATTCATAAAGACGTCAGCGTTTTAACAAAAGACATGAATGCTTTTATTGAAACACTTCAACAAGGTGAGCCGAATCCACAGCTATAGTAATGTGTTTTTTAGCTGCACGAAAAACATCTCTTATATTACATAGTGCAATACAAGAATGGCATCATGGTGTGGATTTCAAGTTCATGGCACGTGATGTATATACCAAAAAAAGACTTTCATTTTATTAGTTACCCGGCTCTTGTATATTTGAGCAGTCAAAAACACAAGTGCAGCAGAACCCACTGAACTATGAAAAATCACTGAGCTTTATTGCCCCTTAACTAACTGGCCTTTAATAAGATTGGCTAAATAACCAACAGAACCGAGATTTTTGAGCAATAATGTTAGAATCATTTGCTGCTACATTTTTAAACAGATTTTTAGGATCATATGTGGAGAATTTTGATGCAAATCAACTAGAAGTTGGAATCTGGAACGGAGACGTTAAATTGAAAAATTGTAAAATCAAAAATGATTGTTTGGATGCATTAGATTTGCCAATATCTATCAAGCAAGGTGTGCTTGGGAATTTGACAATGCAGGTACCGTGGTCTAGATTAAAGTCTTCGCCAGTAAAGATTGAAATTAACGATATATATTTATTAGTTGAGCCAAAATCATGGGAAAACTATGATCCTAAGGAAACTCTTGATAGAGAGTTCAAAAAAAAAATGGCAAAGTTAGCTCAATTAGAACTATTGAGTAATACTGGTAATTCCACCAGTGTCTCTGATGAATCGGCAGCCAATAATGAAAGTTTCACCACCTCTTTGATTAACAAGGTAGTTGACAATGTGCAGGTCTCAATTGAAAATATTCATATCAGATATGAAGATTATGAGTGTCTATTTTCTCGAGAGGAATGTGCTATGGGTGTTTGTTTCCAGCAACTTTCAGCAAAAACATGCAATGACGATTGGGAAGAGTCATTTGTAGAAGTTGTAAAGGAAATCTCTAAAAAAATGGTTACTCTAGAAAATTTGGGAGTTTATATTAGAACAGGAAACAATGTGGGGGAATCATTTTTAGATGAAGATATTGATGTATTTATATCAAGATTTAAAGAATCTGTGGTTGAGCCTAGTGTTTTGGAGCAGTTGATCCATCCTATTTCAGGTACATGTAGACTATCTATTAACAAAAAAGGCTCAACTGTTGAAAATCCAAGATTTAACGCAAGTTTAGATTTTGATTCTATAGGCTGTGAAATATTTGATTCCCAATACCAAACTGTGTTAGATATAATAGCAAATGCTAAAAGGTTTGAAAAATCATGGATATTTAAAGAAATTAGACCACTGACCACTGTTATGCAATCTCCTGATGAATGGCTAAAATATGTTTTGCAATGTGTTTTAACAGAAATTCATGAAAAGAATAAACAATATACTTGGGAAAATATGAAAGAAGTGTGTAATCGGAGAAGGGAGTATACTTCTTGTTGGAAGCAAAAATTGCTGGCACAAAGAGATGGTGCTGTGTTGAATAAAGAAGTTTCGGATAAGTTGTTAGACCTTCACAAAGAGCTGCCTCTTGATGATATCATGTTATTTCGTTCCATTGCTAAAAAGGTTTTGTTGAAGGAAAGAAAAGAAGAAACATTAAAGGTGCAAAAAGATGCTGAAAGTGATAAAGCTTTAGGGTCATCGTCCTCTAATAATAGTAGTTCCGTTAATGAACCAGAAATAGATTCTGCCACAGATGAAGCTGTTAACAACAATCAAAAAGGTTGGTTTTCTTCATGGTGGGGTGGAGGTGAAGAATCCAGTAAAACTTCGGCGACCTCACTAGAATTTACCGAAGAGCAAAAGAAAGAGTTTTATGATGCCATTGAATACGATGAAGATGATCATGACTTGACAGGTTCTTCTTTACCCAAGGATAGAATAACATTGAATGTTGTTAATAATTTAAAAACAGGGTTTTTAAAATTAAAAAATAGATCGAGCGGCCTGACAATTGCAGAACTATTATTTTCTGATGCCACCACCAGAATGTTCCAAAGACCAGACTCATTTGGTTTTCAATTTGAGTTAAACACTTTTTCCATTGAAGATAAAAATCAAAATTCCAGTTACAAAAACATTGTTAAAGTGAATACAATTTTGAATGATTCTGAATCTACTGCCGAAGACTTCTTCAAAGTATATTTTGAAAAAAATCCAGTTGATAACGAGAATGCTGACTCGTTGCTAAATATTAAATTAAACACAATGTCCATCTATTATAATCCTCAATTTATTAACAGCATTACAAACTTCTTCAAAACTTCTGATGAGCTTCATGATACTCTTGCTGCTGTAATAGCCTCTGCTGGTACTACTGTGGAAGGTTGGACTCAGCAAACTAGAATTGGTTTAGAATCCATTATTGAAGATCACAAAAATATTGATCTAAACTTAGACTTGAAAGCGCCTTTGATTATTTTGCCTATTTATGCCAACAGATGGGATTCTGCATGTGTCTTAATTGATGCAGGAAATATCAAAGTTACATCAGAATTAATTCAAAAAAGCAATATTGAAAAGATCAAACAGCTTTCTTTAGAAGAATATCAGAATTTAGAGCTTAATGACGGTGAAAAAATTGAAAGATTTATGTATGACAGATTCAATATGGAGTTAAATAATCTTCAATTATTAGTTGGACCTGACATAAAAACTACTGTTGACTCTTTGAGACAATCTAATAATGGCGTTGAAAATTCCTGGTCTGTTATTAGACGATCATCATTGAGCATTTTATTGGATGTTTCAATCTTTCAAAAAGCTTTGAAATATCCAAAGTTCAAAATGAATTTGGTTTTGCCTCTTTTGAAATTAAATTTAAGTGATTATCAATACAGAATTTTGATACAAGTTGCCGCTATTTTTGGTTTCCAACCTGTTCAAGATGACGATGTTAATAATGACGTTATTGATTTTACTACTAACAAATCGTTGCAACAATTCTTGGAAAATACCAAAGAGTTTTTCTCTAAACTCACTGAAAGTCAGCTCAAGCAAAAGTTATTTGAAATGAATGTTAGAGTGGATCAAATTTCTTTGAATCTAACAAAGAAGTTAGATGAAAAGCTTGATAACTTCATTTCAATATGTTCTTTCACTGGTAGCCAAATGAAACTCTCTTTATCAAAATTCTACGAGCATTTGGACGTTGATTTTTTATTGAGCGAAATTCTATTGACAGAAAATACAACTGGTGAAAGCAAAATCTTGATCTCTTGTGCTGATACTGCAGATGAATCCAGTGATTTGTTTAAAGTTGGATATTTGAGAGAACAAAGGATTGTTGCATATAATGGGTTTTTAATTGATGTCTATGATCAAACAGCAAACTTAGATATGTCGTCTTTGCTTATTACTTTAAACAGTAAATCTATTTTAACTATCATGACCTATATGAGAAACACATTTACTGATGTAAGTAATGCTCCCCTACCAACTGATATTTTGAAGCACAATGATGACAAAAATATTGAAGAGTCTCCTCAACAAATGAAAGTTAATCTAAATTTGGAAAAGGTTAGTCTTATTTTCGAAGAACTTCAGAACGAAAAATTGGCTTCTTTATCTTTTTCTGATTCCTCTTTGTCTATTTACTTATTGCCAGAAAAATTAACAATTCATGGAAAATTAAAACACCTTGAACTTCTTGATTTAATTTATGAAAATTATAACTCTGAGATCAGGCAATTAATATACATGGATGATGAAAATGAATTCTCTGAATTCAAGTATGAAACCTTTGACTGTCAAACATCTAATAAAGATGTAACATCTAATTTGGAATTTAAAGCATCATCTTTAAAAATTAAATTTATGGAACAAACTTTTGGTAGATTATTTGAATATTTTAACAATTTGCAAGAAATGAAGTCTATTTTTGACAAAACCAGATCAATTACCTTTGATAATAGTCCAGATTTAGATACCATTAAAAAAATTAAGTTAGACATTTTGGTAAAAACGCCCATCATTGAGTTTCCTTCTATTTTGAATCCAGTCGATAATATTTGTGACAATATGATTTTTTATTTGGGAGAATTTACTTTAGTGAATGAGTTCAACAACTTAAACATGACAAGCTATAAAAGTAGTTTGACTAATATGAATATCACATCGTTGTTAAACTTTTTAGATAAAAAACAGTTTTTACACATGATTGAAAATTTGGATATAACCTTGAATATGGATGTACAAAATGGAGCTGACAACAAAGCTAAAAGCATTGACATATTGGGCCAATTATCCAACTCAGAATTGAATTTAACCAATTTGCAGATTGACTATTTAAGAAATATCATGAATACTGTTGTTTCCACTTTTAACCCTCCTGCATCAAGCAGCAATGAAAAATCTGTAAGTGATCAAGATTTGGATAGCATTTGGAATGTTGCTATTAATGCCAATGCAGTAATTACTCCCAACGCAGTTTACAAAGTTGAGGCTGACAAAATTGAAAAAGCCTCACCTGCAGCTATTGAAACATCAGCTTCAATTTCAGAATCACCTTCTTTGACTTTAGAATTTTTAATACCAATAATGAGTTTAACTTTGTATGATAATACTGATAATAAAGAATCTGTTGATGAATGTTCTTTAACTAAAGTTTCGTTAAATGGTTCTAAACTTGTACTCTCTAAAGACGAAACAAATGCCGAACTATTGAAACTTAACTATACATTAGGTTCATTTTCTGTTAAAGATTTGAGAAACTATAAGGAAAATGTACATTCTGATTTGATTCCCTTTTGTTCTAAATCAGAAAATCAGTTAACGGTGAGTTACTCTGAGACTAAGTTAGATGGAGACGAAGTTATTAAAAAAAGTCACATTATTTTAGATAATCTTAGGGTTATTTTAGCTGTTGATTATTTGGTTGCAATGAAAGTATTTTGGAATAAAATTGTTTTATCTCCAGTAAATAATTCGCAGGCCAATCAATTAAATAAATCTTCTATCAATCATCCAAGTGTTAAAATATCTAAGAATAAAGAAGCTGCGAAGGATTCTAAAAATTCAACCATAAAAACAAAATCACAAATTACGTTCGAAGCATTGAACCCGAATGTTGTTTTATTGGCTAATCTTGAACTTGAAGACAGTGAAGCCTTTGTATTTAAAGTTGAACATTTATTATTTGACAAACTAGCAGAAGAAGAAAATGAAGTAGTATCTTTAAACTTGTTGAACACTGGTATGTTTATGTGTAATATGAATACTTTCGATAAGTCTCATATTAGACTTGTGGACGATTTTAGTACAAGCTTTTATCAAAATAAAACCGGTCAAGTTGCTAATCTAAAACTTGATATTGAAGATATGATTATTAGGGTGGCTCTTAGAGATATAAGATTGGGTAACAAGATTTTTAAAAAATCCTTGCAACTAGCGGCAACAAATGGATTATTTGGAGATTCTTTGGCTATGCGAATGAATGAGGGGGGACAACAAGGTATCAAATTTAGCAGGGAATTTAAATTGGCTCTTGCTAAATATGCACCAAGTGTTCTATCATCTTTTACTTTTATGGAAAACGATGAAGAAAATATTAGTACATTGTCATCAAACATACCATCTTCTGTTATTGTGACTGATGAGAATTTTAATGTTAACTTTGGAGGGTTAAGGTTGGTTATTATTGGTGATGTTTCTGAATTACCAATGATAGATTTCCACACTAAAAAAATGCAAATTGGTATTAAAGACTGGTCAACAGATTTAAACTTTATAACCAATCTTACTTTATACACCAATGTTTTCAACTATTCCAAATCGGACTGGGAACCTTTGATAGAACCATTTACTTTTACAATTGAAGGCTTTAAAGGAAGAAAAGTGGGAGTTGAAAACAGTTCTGATGCAGCTATGAACATTAATATTTCTAGCAATGACTCTTCTGATATAACAATCTCGAGTCAGTCCCTAAAATTGCTCAGCAAAATTCCACACTCTTTGTCCGCTGATAGTGTAGAAGACCTGATAAAATTATCTAGAGATGAAACAAAACCGTTCATAATTAAAAATGATACTGGTATCTCCATTCAAGTTTGGGTGTATAATTATAAAAATAAAAACGAAAGAACAAATCTGACTACCATTGCTGATGGTGAAAGTATACCTTGGGAATTTGAAGATTGGATTAAATTGAGAGAGAATTTAGATACTGACAATACCAATTCAACCATTGTTTTTAAACCTATTGGTGATGAGTACGCCAGTAGTTTTAAAATCAATACAAAGACTGAAACTGAGACTTTGTTTAGACTTGAACCACCTATAAACAATGTACATTCTAGAATAGAATGTAAAATTAAATTAGGTGATGATGGTATCAAATTAATTCATTTTGCTTCACCTTTAAAAGTTACAAATTATACATCTACTGACATAGAATTGTTTTACAATGAATATGACAGTATAGTTATTGAAAAAAAAACATCCAAAAGTATACCTATTGACAAAGTTTATCATTCTGAATATGAAATAAAACCAATTACTACTAATGATGACTACACCAAGTCAATTCAAAAAATAAAATGGAAGGATATTTTGAATTCATCGATGATGAAGTCTAAATGCTTAAATTCAAAGACAGGTGAATATTTTTATTTTGATGTCACTTGCCAATATAATAGTAAAGAAAGACTAACCGCTGTTTTTCCTCATATGGAAATAATAGTATCTTCACCATTTATGATTGAAAATGCCTTACCAATGGATGCACATTTTAATATTGTCTCAAAAGAAACAGGTGAAAATATTAACTTCAATTTAAAATCTGGATCTGTCTTACCTATTCACAACATCAATTTCAGTGACGATCTGATTTTTATGAAAACTTTTCCCTTTGACTCTGGTTATACTCCAAAAGACTATACTTTGATTGCTGCTCCCAAGAGATTAAATCTTCCTGCTGAGGATAATACTATTTTAACTAGAAGAGAAAATAAAGTTATAAACACTTTAAAGCTTTCTATTTCATATAGTAGTGATCCTATCACCAATTGCCATGTTGTAAAAGTTTTTGTTCCATTCATTATATTAAACAAAACTAGTAGATCTATCTACATTAATGAAAAAAAGAAAAACAACATTTTTGCATGTCCTGTGAACACAAATGAGCAAGATGAGACTTATTCAGGAATTCAAATGATTTCTTTTGAAAATACGGCTAAAACAAATGACAAAGAGAGTAACAAAAATGCATTAGCTGAGATTAAAATGTTTGACACTGATTGGTCTTCAACTATTTCGTTAGATGCTATTGGAAAAGATTTGGATTTAGTACTACCTATTCCAAACAAAACTAATGGTAATGAAATTGGAATAAACATCAAAGAAGGTTTTGGTATATTTGCAGATACAAAAATTATTACTATCACACCTAGATTTATTATCACAAACTATACAAATCAAAACTTAGTTTTCAATGAAACCATGTCTCTGGCAGAATTTTTATTGGAAAATAAGCAGCCAATTCCGATTTACAAAATGTCTATGAATGCTGACAAATATTGTAGGTTAAAAATATACGGTGAAGACGATCAAGCTGAATATTGTGAACCATTTGAATTAAACATCAAAGCTGATTTAGATTATGTTAAATTAAGAGATCCAAAAACAGGAAAGCACATTTTGATTAAGATTGAAAAATTAATGGATAAATCAACGTTATTTATTAACTTGAAGAATTCTCAGGATAGTTGGCCATTTTCTATTAGAAACTTTACAGAAACAACTTTTACTATCTATCAAAGAGATCCAAGGGTGAAAGATTCCTTTATTAAGAAAAGACAAGGTGAGAATGAAGTTGTAGAGTATGATCAATCACTTGCCAAAATGTCAAATGATATTGGCTATTATAAAACAATGAAAATATTTGATTCAAAAAAGTATAATTTGTCAGAGTATTCAATAATGCCGTTTTCCTGGGATTTCCCGTCTGCAAAGGACAAAAAATTGATGATTCAGTGTGGTACTGTTTTCAGAACTATTGATTTGCAAATGATTGGTTCATTGAGACCATTGGTGGTGTCTACCATGGTTAATGGTGCTGAAGAACGGACTTTTATTGAACTAAATATTCTTGCTGATGGACCAACCTTAGCGCTTGTTTTAACAAAGTATAATCCAGATGTTTCCATTTACAAAATAAACAGTTACGAAAAATGGCCAACTCAAAACATAAATACTGAGTCAAATGATGTAAGTTCTTTCAACACATCATCCAATGAGCTGTCTTCCACTAATTCTCAGAGTCTCTTCAAAGTACCAGATTCTCAAAAAATTGATGTAGCTACACTCAGAGTTTTATTTAATGTTAATGGTGTGGGCATTTCAATTGTTAACAAAAGATTAAAAGAAATTTCATATACCAAAATAAAGGGAATTGAGGTAAGATATAATAATTCTAAGATTTACAGCTCTATTTCTTGGAAAGTCAAATGGCTTCAAATTGATAACCAATTGTTTGAAGACAATTACAAAAACGTCTTATATCCAACGATTGTTACTGACAGAAGAGATGATATGGAAAAGCATCCTGTTTTCTCAGGTTCGATTACAAAGGTTAATGATGAATCTACTGGTATGACTTATATCAAGCATGCTACACTTTTGTTACAAGAGATGTCATTAAACTTAGATGAAGAATTTGTTATTGAACTTCTGGATTTTTTGAACTTGATTACAATTCCAAATACTTTTAACAAAAATAACAGTGCAAATAAGTTTTCTGGTAACCATACTGACGATATAATGACCCCATACTTGGAAATTGTCAAAGAAAATGATGAATCAAATGAAGAAGCCGATGGTATTGCACTAGGAGAAACAGATTATTATCATTTAACACTACCTCTATGCAGTAAAAAGTTGGAAAGAAAGAATTTACACTTCGAAAATCTCCACATTCAGCCGACAGTTATGCACTTCTCATTTATGAGAAGTGAGTCTATACAACTACAAGACAATTGTATGGATTTAATCTCTCTAACTCAAAGAAAGAAAGCTAGTTCATTTTTGAATGCTATCTATATGACTTTGGGAAATATTTCAGATGCTCCTGTTAAACTAAACTCATTGATAATGGAAAATTACAAGACAAGTGCAAATACTCTAAAAGAAGATGTTATTAGCCACTACAACACTGAAATTTACAATCAACTCTTGAAATTGGTTGGTTATGCTGATGTTTTAGGTAACCCTATTGGATTGTTGAACAATCTTTCTAATGGTGTTGCTGATATTTTCTACAATCCATACCAAGATGGATATTATATGAATGACAGACCTGAAGAACTGGGTATTTCATTTTCTAAAGGTGGTATGTCTTTTTTGAAAAAGTCTGTGTTTGGCTTTAGTGACTCATTCGCTAAGTTTACAGGTTCTGTAGCCAAGGGGCTAACAGCAGCAACTAATGATAAAGACTTCCAAAGAGCCAGATATTTGCAGCAGCGAAAGAACAAGTTTGGCAATGAAGCAAACTCTTTCACTTCTGGTTTTAATTCCTTGGTTCAAGGTGTATCTTCTGGCTTTAATGGAATTGCAACTGATCCGTTGCAGGGAGCCAAAAAAGATGGTACAGCTGGATTTTTCAAAGGTTTAGGAAAAGGTTTAGTGGGAATGCCAACTAAAACTATGATTGGATTTTTGGATATGGCTAATAATGTTTCTGATGGAATCAAGACTTCAACAGGAGCTTATGATCCAAAAGACCCATATAATGCTAAAAATGGAAACTATGAAGCGATTGTTAAAAGTCTGAGGTATCCTAGATACATTAGTAACGGTCTCTGCTTTTCTTTGGATCCAATGGATGGATTAATTAAGCCGTATGATAAAAGGGAAGCTTATGGACAGTATCTTTTGAAAACTTGTAACAGTGGTGAGTTTTTATATGACAATTATGTTGATCATGAATATTTACCAGGGAATCAAAGAGTAGTTATTGTTTCTGAAGAAAATTTGCTCGAAGTAAATATTGAGAATATGAAAGTCACTTTTAGATTAAAAATAGAAGAGATTTGTAAGATGGGTGCCCCTGTGGATGACGGAAGACAAATCATAGTGAGAGGAAGAGATCCTCATACCAAAATGATTTGCCAAGGAAGGTTCCCTATAATTGATTTGAAAGCAAAGCAGCGGATCTTAACAAAGATCTTACTGGCTCAGAGCAAAGTTATAAAGTATATGGACACAGAGTTGTAGTCAGCAAAAATTTATATAATTAATTTTTCTTAATGTATGGCGAATCCATTTTATTAGCTAATATCAATTAAATAATTGTTATTGATATAACCTCACCTGGACTGAAGCGTTACATGGCTCCAGCTGCTCACAATAATCATGTGATTGATTTCTGTAGTCATCCGATATTCGCTCTTAAATAAAAAAAATTTTCTTTTTTTTAATATTTGACAAAATTTGCTGCAGTTTTTCGTTTCTTAAGGATATAAACGAATGACAAAACTGGTAATTTGTATAATGCAAAAAAAGCAAGAGAAACCAAAGGAAACTTAACCTAAAGCAATTCTACCTAGTCTTCTGATCACCTACCGCTTTAGTAAGTAAGATACAGCAAGCAAGATTTTTAACTTTTTGTATTAATAGCAACAGTAACAAAAAGCTTTCTTTTCAATAAAAAACTTCTACAAGTATTTACTTCAATAAAATGTCCGTTTTAGCCTTAACCCAAAAGAGAGTACTTGCTTTAAACAGTTCAAGCAAGATTCTGATGAGCAAAAGATTTCAATCAATCGCTCAGCCAGTCGCAAACATCAAGACCTTCAAGATCTACAGATGGAGTCCAGACACACCAGAAATCAAGCCAAAGATGCAAGAATATAAAGTTGACATGAACAAGTGTGGAGGAATGGTATTGGATGCCTTAATCAAAATCAAAGAAGAACAAGATGGTACTTTGACCTTTAGAAGATCCTGTAGAGAAGGTATTTGTGGATCATGTGCCATGAACATTGACGGAAGAAACACTTTGGCTTGTCTATGTAAAATTGACGCTGAAAAAAAATCAACAATCAAGATTTATCCTTTGCCACACACCAATGTTGTTAAGGATTTGGTTCCTGACTTAACCCAATTTTACAAGCAATACAAGTCTATAAAGCCATACTTGAAAAGAAAGGACTTCCCTAAGGATGGTACAGAAATTTTGCAGTCAATAGAGGATAGAAAGAAATTGGATGGATTATACGAGTGTATTTTGTGTGCTTGTTGCTCCACTTCTTGTCCATCTTACTGGTGGAATGCTGAAGAATACATGGGCCCTGCTGTTTTGATGCAATCTTACAGATGGATGGTCGATTCAAGAGACGAAGCTTTCAGCGAAAGAAAGGAAATGTTACAAAACAGTATGTCCGTTTACAGATGTCACACCATTTTGAACTGTACTAAAACCTGTCCAAAGGGATTGAATCCTGGTAAGGCTATTGCTGAAATTAAAAAGTTCTTAGCTGCCGATTAAAAGATGTCCTGACTCGCTTTATAGATTATTGTTTGTAAAATAGCAAGGAAGGCGGGTCGAAAAACAAACTTATTTATTTATCTATTTATTAAAAACACAACACAAATCTTAGTTATATATAATCTGTTTATCTATGTCTACTATATTTATTTGAAACAAGGGGAAGGTACGGTAGTCTGGGAGAGCTTCGGAGGAGAATCCTTGCACAGCCAGTCATGTGATGTGAAGGGCATGAAGATGTTTGTCACGGGCCGCACCAAGTATCTCCGCCACACACAAACAGCGCTAATGGATACAAACGTCCTGATCCTCCCTTCTGCTGAGCTAAAAAACAAATGTCACCTCTCCCAACCATTTTATAAGTAACCAAAGAGAACACAGCAACTGGACAGCATTTGTGACATATGAGCAGCACTTTAAGATCACAGCTTATCCAGCTAGAAAATAGCACAAAAAAGAAACTGGCAACCTACTCAAGCAAATATGCACAGTATGTGACCAAAAAGGCCACTTCCAAGGAAATAGAGCTTGATGAAAGCATAGAAACGCTGTTGAAAGACAGAGAGAGAGTGGTGAATAATATGACTGCCAGTGCGGACGAGGATGAGGCTCAAAGGGGCAAATATCTTAAGCACAAGAATCTGTTGAACAACGACCAGAAGGAGCTGAACAATTTGCGATCTTGCATCAACCAGGAAAGAAACAGGTTGAATCTTCTTATCTCCGTCAAAAAGGATTTGCTTGCTAGCAATTTCTCCTCAACCCAAGAATACATGAACGATGAGTCCATGAGAATAGACAGCCAAACCGGCACCATGGATAAGCTTATTCAGGAGGCCCTGAACAGCAAGAATCAGATTGTGGAACAGTCCAACGATATTCTTTTTAGCACCAACTCCAGAGCTGGAAACATGCTTCAAAAGATTCCCGGCATCGCCAATTTGCTGTCAAGAATCAACACCAGAAGAAAAAAGAACCTGGTTATTATGAGCTGTCTGATTGGAGTTTGCACGTTTTTGATATTTTTGTCCTTTTGAGCATGTCTTGTGTGATAAGCAAGAGCTGTCCCTAAGCAGCTTTCGTCATCCCGTGATTCACCTTTTTATTGAGATATGATGACTTTTCAAATGAGTGTTAAAGCCGGGAGGGAAAAAGGGCCCTAATTCCGCAGGAGCATAATAGCGTCGGCATAAAGCTCTAATAGCAGGAGAATGGAATAGAATATATGAAAGATTGCATACTATTATATAAAGGCTTTTGACAGGTCACACAAATTTTTTTTTATAAAAACCAGCAAAAAGCAATCATAGATATCGTGGAATGGCTTCTTTCAAAATTTCAAAGTTTCAGAACAACATTTTAGACAAGAACGGTGAACAAATCAAAATCGGATTCGGAGTGGGATCTTACTGGAGAATTTACAAAGCTGAAAACAAAATCGACTATGTCCCAGAGCTGGTTGAACAGCTAAAGACAGCAATTAAAGCGGGCTTTAAAATGTTGGATGGAGCTGAAGCGTATAACACTTACGAAGAAATTGGTGCTGCTTTGAAGGAGTCGGGAATCGACAGAGAAGATATCTGGATCACCGACAAGTATTTATACAAGTCTTATGAGCTGCGTGGAAGCGGAGGACCAATTGATTCTTTAAACAGAGCCTTGGACTTGATGAAACTTGACTATGTTGACATGTATTTGCTTCACACTCCAGAAATCACGAAGGAAAATGCTGGTATCACGTTGGTTGAGGCTTGGCAGCAATGTGAGAAGCTTGTTGAAAGTGGAAAAGCTAAGCAGATTGGAGTTTCCAATTTCAGAGTTGAAGATTTGGAAGAGATCATGAAGATTTGCAAAATCAAGCCTATGTGCAACCAACTTGAATTCCATCCTTACTTGCAGCAGCAATGTCCAGGCATAAGAGAGTATTGCTTCAAAAACGGAATTCAA
The DNA here is from genome assembly GCA_019649515.1 of Hanseniaspora mollemarum. NCBI lineage: Eukaryota > Fungi > Ascomycota > Saccharomycetes > Saccharomycodales > Saccharomycodaceae > Hanseniaspora > Hanseniaspora mollemarum. The sequence continues at coordinate 695,838 of JABFEO010000003.1, read as the reverse complement.
TTGGAGGCTTTTTCGGTTTTGACTCCATTGACCAAAATTGAGGAAGCCAATAATCCAATACTACCAATAGTTGAGAAACTTTCTGCCAAATACGGCAAAACTACAACACAAATCTTATTGAGGTGGTGTACTCAGTTGGGTGTTTTGCCAATAACAACAACCTCTAGTCCAGAAAGAATTGCGCAATCTTTAGACATCTTTGATTTTGAGATGACTGAGGCAGAAATTCAAGAGATTATTGATGTTAAGGATAAAAAGTTCTTTAGAGGTTGGGCCTGGCAATACATGGGGGAGTATGGTCAAGAAGAATGTAACGCAGGATTATAAAGAGAAAGCTGCATGTATACAAAGTAGGTGAATCAGGAATTTGCAAACTTTAAACCATATATAAATCGTTCTCTAAAATATTTATTCGTTTCCTTAAGTTGATCTTTAATTGAGTCAGCACACTGTATAACGTGTTCCAAAACTAATACAAGTTATGTCTGGTTATCTGGAAAGATTCCCGTAAAAGAGCAGCATCAATCTTTATTCAAAGCGCAATCTTTTGAAATGTCGTGGCCTGCTTCCCTTCTTTGGGATATTGTTTTTTTACTAAGTCTCTTTAAGGTACAGCCTTTATAGCCACAGCTATCTAGATAGTGTTTTTGATGTTGTTGGAATTGCAGGCATGGTAAAGGTTAATGATAATCACGTGATGAGTTTTGTAAGAGTTGCTTCTGCTGATTTTATTGGCCTGCCATCTTTGAGCACAGTGAGCAAAAACCAAATTTAATAATCACGTGATATGTTTTTAACCCATCAAGCAGCGCTACTGTTCCTCATATTACCGCATTGTGGAAATGTGTTACGTATAGTAACTTTATGTTTGCTTGAAACTAACATTGGTTGCTATTGCTGAACATCGGAGTATATTTGATATAATGCTCTTAACAAAAACTTCAAGCATAGGAACGCAAATCACCAAATTTCACTGAAAGGAAGTTGCACTTTTACTGCTGCAAGCTTTTAAGTTTAGCAATGGTAAATATAGACATAGCAGATTGTTTCTTTTTACTCTTTGCTGTCAAGCACCGATCTTGTTGACTGATGCTCCCACTCTGCATAAACCGGCCTGGTCTTTACCCGAGACTCGCCATATGAGTGAAATAAATCACGTGGTAGCCTTTTTGGCCAAGCTCAAAAAGGAGAGCTGCATCATCCTAGTGGTCGTATACTGAATGAAAGCTTAGCATTCAATAAACCAAGAGCGCTTTTGGTTAATTGCAGTATCATATCTGCTTATTGGTTTATTTTACCGTGGAGTTTTAAGGGTTTCTATATTTTTCCTCTTTTTCTACTATTTTTGGCTGTCTTTTCTTTTTATATCTACACTGTTTCCATAACCAGATATGGAAGCAACTAATAGTAACGATATGGATATGCAGTCCTTAGAGGAAGGTCGTCTACACACAACCAACAATAGTAATAATGATGTTATATCGTCAAAGTCACAAAGAACTGTTCGATCTCGAAAACCCAGAAGAAGAAACACAGTTCTTTCTAACAACAACCGGCAAAGAGCGAATTCTTCTTTCCAATATCCATCCAGTATGTCTGTCTTCTCAACTGGTGCTTCTGTACAGTCGCCTGCGGGAAATTCAAATGCTAATGTATCTGTCAAACCATCTGTTCAAGAAGTGCCACCGGCTTATCAATACGAGATTGTTCCCACTACGTTTCCTCACCCGCAAGATACACAGAACGACAGTAGCAACCAAACCACAGGCAACCAGTCTGATGGTGATTCAACAAGTGATAATCACAATATTCCAAAAACAATAAACAATGGCTCAAAAGTCATAGTTCGACCAAAGCAAATTCATCAGAATCCTTTAACTCCTACAATGTTGCCTAAAGGTTTCACTCCGATTAACGAGTGGGGAAGAAGTAAAGCCAAGTATCACAAAGAGTGGCTAGCAGAATTTGTAGGTACTCTTGTGATGACTTTGTTGGGTGATGGTTGTTCTTTGCAGAACTTATTAGGGATGAAAAGTAAGGAACTAGCTTATCAGGATTTGCTGATCAAGTACAGTGATGGTGAGCCTAATGTCGCAAAGTTGTTTGAAGCAATGACAACTATCACACAAGGATACAGTATTAATGTTCAATTAGGGTGGGGTGGTGCTGTTCTTTGTGGTTATTTTGCGGCCGGTGGATCATCTTTATCTGGGGCCCATTTGAACATGTGTGTCACATTATCAAATTTCTTCTTTAGAGGCTCTCCAAATTGGAAGCTTGTTTTGCCATATATACTTGCGCAATTGCTAGGGGCTTATGTGGCTGGACTCCTGTTGTTTGGATACTATAAAAGAGTCATAGAGTTTTGCTATCCTGATTGGCAAAACAATCAAGAGCTATTTTCTGCTTTTGTGACTATTCCTGTGGAATACCTTTCTCCAGGAAGACAGTTTATAGGTGAAGCTGTGGCATCAATGTTTTTGATTGCAGGCATTTTTGCGATGACAGATCCCTACAACAACACTTCAAATGAACTTTTCCCTTTGTACTTGTTCATATTGATCTATACATTAATGGCATCAATGTCGCTTCAAACAGAGGCTGCTATTAATTTTGGTAGAGATTTAGGTCCTAGATTAGCGCTATGGACTGTTGGTGCAAGTAGGGAGTTACTCTTTGATTCTAATCATCATTACTTCTGGGTTCCAATTGTGGGTCCCGTTGTTGGTGGATTATGGGGGGCTTTTTTGTATGATTTTTTTATTTTTAGAGGCCATGAATCTTGGGTTAACAGACCGTTATATCAAAACATCGACTCAATAGAAAGAAAGTGGTATAAAATTAAGAGGCTCTTGAATAAGAAAAGGAGAAAAAGATACTCAGAGCACGATGATGATGACAGTGACTATGATAGTGAAGAAGTAACTGAAAGTTATGTTTCAGATAGTGATACTGAAATCGGTGATGGATCAAATTCTGTTCCTGCTGAAAGAGTAGATTTTGACTCTATCAAGGAAGACGATGATGAAGGAGAACTATCTGATTCTGGTGACGTTTACGATAGAATGTCATTGAGTGGATTAGATGCATATTCTTTGAATGACATTCCTGAAGAAAGTATGGATGACATTGAGCTGAAGAAAACCAATTCAAACTCTGTTAACAAACCTTTAAAGTCCATTCTTTATGATCCAAGCACTTCTAATACCAAAGGAGGCGCTGGTCGAAAAACTAGAGCCATAGGAAAACGAGATATTCATTTCAAATCCAATGGTAAAAACAGAAGATTTGTTCCAACTTTATAAACTCTAGTCCTTAGCCTATTGAGATCAGGATACACATATATATGACAAAATAATTTCAAGAACTGGTAGAAGACAAGAATAGAGTCGTCAAAACAGAAAAGAGCAAAATGATGTTTTCATGTAAAATATTTCTTCCATCTAATATATTTATATTAATTTTTTATTTTTAATACCAAAACTGAATATGTAAACAAAAAAAAAAAAAAAATTTATTAATAAAAAGTTATTTTACCATTACTTGTTCTAGATTTTCGTTAATCCAAGAACACCAATTAAGTTTTAGAATAAAACCCATGCATACACTCAAAATGCTGTCAATGTTTGAAGCGCTGTTTTGAATAAGTTAAATACATTTAACTCTATCTTCTTGCTTAGCAAAGAACTAAACAATAAACAACAGGAAGTCTAAAATCATAATAGATCAGATGCAGACAAAGTAGAAAAAATGGTCATACAAATACACAGTTTAATTAAGATCTGAGAGTACCACAACACCAGGCGGATCCTCTATAAGTTGTTAACTTTGTTTGTCTCGCCAGGACTACGCTAGTTCATCACGTGCAAATATGGAGTTCTCAGTTCCGATTTTATTATTTCTGCACAGCTTCCTAAGACAGGCAGGCTCCCCAGAAACATCTACATACGTCATTCAGCCATAATGCGTATCTGTATAAATCTTTGCCAAATAAGTATATACATAAATTTATAATATATAAATGGACGCAGCTGTTGCAAATCATAAACAGCTATCCTACAGAACAGAGTTAAAATAATATAGTCCTGAAAAAAAGTATTCTTCAAGACTAAAGTGATTACACCCAGTGCTTCAGCAAACAATGGAAAACGGGGATAACAGTCCTACTATGCAGGATACTCGGCCTGAAAATATCGATATTAATAGAACCAAGAACGATCATGCCAACGGCTTTGAGCACCTAGGAGTACTGGAAGAAGGAAGAGAAAATAGCTTAAACAGTGGCATCAACCAGTATGATGGGCAGTCACGAGATGGCCAAAGACCGAGCATTGGAAGTAGTTTCAAGAGCAATGTAAACACTATTAGATCGCCTACTAGTAGAGGAAGAAGAAGCTCTGCTGCAGAACAAAGCATGTTGAGAAAAAGAAGAAATTCCTCCTTCAACTATTCTTCCTTCAATCCGGGAAGTAACCATTCACAAACTTCTTCTTACCAAAGTTCGCATTCCCAAGACCGCCGTGCTGATGAGGAAAGAAGAGCCAACACAGCTTATAATAGTCGAAACTATCATTTTGAAGTGATTCCTTCCGAAATGCCACATTCTGAATCCTCTACGAGTATTACTTCGGGTGATAAAACCTCAATGCATTCAAATAATGAGCGTAGAGCAATTCCAGAGCAACAAGTTTATCTTCGACCAAAACAAATCCACCAGAATCCCCTTACGCCTCAAGTGCTCCCACAGGGGTTTACCCCAATAAACACCTGGAGCAGATATAAAGACAAATATCACAAAGAATGGTTAGCTGAGTTTTTGGGAACTTTCATTTTGATATCCCTAGGGGATGGATGCTCTATTCAGAATCTTTTGAACCAACAGGAAAAGATCAACGATTACAATAAGTTACTCAACAGTCTTAAGGGTTCAGGTGGCTCTAACACCAATGGGACTGATGTTGTTTATGCTGTTGGCGAGATGCTGTCTGGAGTAAGTACAATTACTCAAAACTATAACATTTCCACTCAGCTGGGTTGGGCCGGGTCTGTTGTAGCAGCTTTTTTTGCTGCAGGTGGATCGTCCATTTCAGGTGCTCACTTATCTTGGTGTATAACATTAATCAACTTTCTTTTTCGTGGATCTCCAAAATTCAAGCTGTTTTTTCCTTACTTGTTTGCTCAATTTTTTGGAGCTTATATTGGCGGTTTGACTCTCTTTGGGCTGTTCCATCCCATTATAAAAGATGTTTTTCCAGATTGGAGAACCAACAGAGATTTTATAAGCATGTTTGTTACAGTCCCACTGACTTATTTGAGTACAGGAAGACAATTCATTAGTGAATTTATGGGATCATTTTATTTGGTTATAGGTATATTTGCCATGACTGATCCTTATAATAATACTTCTCCTGAGATATTTCCTGTTTTGCTGTTTGTTTTTATTTTCACCATGAATGCATCTATGTCATTACAAACAGGTGCTGCTTTGAATTTTTCCAGAGACTTGGGACCCAGACTTGCTCTGTTGTCAGTGGGTGTTGATCATTCTCTCTTGTTTGATTCTAACCACCACTACTTTTGGGTTCCAATGGTGGCTCCTTTGATTGGTGGCATATTAGGGGCGCTTACATACGATCTGTTGATTTTCCGAGGACAAGAATCATGGGTAAATAAACCATTATACCAAAATGTTGCAAATCTGAAGAAGAGAAGCCGTAAGGTGATGAAGTTTTTTAGCAAATTATTATTTATTAAAAAAAAGAAAAGTTATTACGCTAAGAATCCTTCCTACACTGTGGATACAAGCGATGATGATGAATATGATAGTGAAATAAATGACAGAAAATATGATGAAAGAGAAGATAACTACTTTAATGACGACCAAAGACGCCGCAGTAACTCAGCTAATGGTGTTAGGTTTGCCAATGACAATACGAGTTTAAACACAGCTGCTTCCTCTAATATTCCTCCAGAGCACTATGCGGAAATCTTGAACGACAATGAATTTAAAAGAAGAGGATCAGAACAGAATAGCTCAGCTGGCTATTCATTGAATAATATACCTGAAGAAGAATTTTCTTTAGAAGAAGAAGAAATAAATGATGGTGAGCTAAATGATAAACCATTCAGTTTTCCTCATCATGACAATGTCTTAACGAAATCTAAAAATGTTTTTAGAAAGTACAACAACTCTTACTTAGATCTTCAGGAACTTGATAATAAAAAAAAAAATAAGAACATAAGCTTCAAATCAAATAAACACGCAAGAAAGTTTGTGCCTACAGTAGAACGAGAAGAGAAAATGTGAGTTACATACAATATTTCTAATATATAGATATTTTTACATTCCGCCTAATTGATTAAAGCTTTTTCAAATTTTATATCCGACAAATCTTAGGCCAAACGAATCTGGAAGATCAACTGTTTAGCTGTATGTAAGGCTCTTTATTAAATCAGCTGAATACGTCTATATCTGACACCAAATCACAATTCAGTCAACAAAATTGAGGGATGAACACCACTCATATAAACGAAAAGGAGTTTCAAAACAAACTTGCCGTTTATAAAAGCAGAATTCTTCAACTCGGCCAAAATAATAGAGAATACTTGCAAGCAAATAAACCGCAGGCCACCAAATACCTCCAGCAACTCATAAAGTTAAACATAGATACAACTACAATTACTTCTCTCAATATATTTTCTAGTGAAGATGATCTATTGAATCTCACAGTGTACTTGCTTGAGATAATTTCGAGAAATAACATGCTTAATGGAGGGTTGATAACCTTCAAAGAACTCCAGTATCATTTTTCTAACTATAACATTATGATATCAAAGAAAAGTCTCGTAGACATAGTTTCAAACTATTTCAATGACTGGGGGACTGGGGTCTCACTTCTTTACCTGGAAAACAAAAACCAGCCAATAATAAGATGTTTTCCAATGGAGATTAGTAAAGACCATGAATATGTCTTGAATTTGCTTGAGGAAAAAAATGAGATCGGTAGCGAATCGTTCGTTTCTGAGAGGGAACTTATTGAAACCTCAAATTGGTCAAATGAGCGATGTTTTGCAGTTCTTCGAGATATGGTTCACATTGGTATACTTTGGATAGATGACGCTAAAGGTGAGCTTGAAGAGAGAACGTATTGGGATTACAGCAGTATATACAATTGAAGAGCGCTCTATATCTTCTTCTTATCTTTCTTCTTCTGCTTCCATATATCATTCGTATCCTGAAAAGATCTAAGCCTTCTTCTTTTATCAAATGGAATGATTGTTTTGCATCTTTTGTGAATACCATCCCCTTGATTTACAAAGTTTGAAACAAACTTCGATTTGTCAAAAGTAACCTTTCGTTTTGCATCGTCAAAAATTACTGCTGGATTTGGATTGTTTTTGATGAGGTTTTTGGACATTTCCAATTTGATTAAGTTCTCATAGTACAGCGAATAAACCGATTTGTTTGATAGTCTTTTAACCATTGCCATATGGGAGTGATCTTTGAAATCCCCATTTGTTAACCATATGATGTCACCTTCGTTGTGATAAATACAATCATACAAAACCAATGGCGTGTCATCAGCCATATTATAGTCAGGTCTTGTAGGAAATTCATTATCAACATCCATCAGTCTGTTGATAATGTCAGGACTTTCTTGCTTTTCAGCAATGACGAATAGCACTGCCATCATACACCTGACCTGATGCCACAAGAAAGCAGAGCCTTTCAGATCAAGACAATAAACCTGTTCATTCAAATTGACTGGAAGGATATCACAATGAAACATAGTTCTTCTGTACTTAGTAATCTGCTTTGCACCATCAATCTTACAAAAATTTCTGAAATCTTTGTTTTCTCCAATGAAATTTTTACATCCTTCTCTCATTAGCTCCAGATCCATATGAGGTTCTAGTTTAAAATAATATTTGTAATGTCTATACTTACAGGAGAATCTGGCATCAAAATCTGGTTTGCAGTTTAAACTAACAGAATGAATCCAAATGTCTTCTGGCAGAGCACTGTTGAGCAGCTTAATATAATTTATTTCATTTGCATCATTTTCTCTGTTGTCCACTTCTTCTCTTGTGGTAAACTTCGATCTTAGATCTAGACACATTACTTGATTCATGGCAGAGACACCTCTATCGGTTCTCCCACATCTGCTAAAGTTTAGCTTGGCTAAAGTATCAGGATCGTAACTGTCCAAGAGTCTAACTCTCAACATGACTTTGAAAAGAGTCTCTTCAACAGTTGGAAGGGGAGAGTCGGTGTTTTGATATGCCAAACCTGAGTAGTTGTATCCCAAATAAGAGAACTTTAAAGTGACTTTTCTAGTTATGTAGCTAAAAGGTTTTAGTTTCGGTTCAGGAGTAGCATTTGGAGTTTCCAGCTGCTTGATTCTGTTGATGAGCTGATCTTTATCCCATTTAGTGTAATCGATGTGAGTTGACTGCATTTTTGCGGTATTAAGCCTTTTGGTGATTACTGTTCTATGAATCCTTTTTAGCATTCAGAGAAGGAAACACCGTTTCACCTAGAGTCGGTTATTCTGATAGATCTTACTTTGTGTCATTTTATTTAGGAGTTTTTGGATCTTTGTGCACCGTGAAATGAAAGTTTCTTTTTCATTGAAGCGCATCGAAAACACCTCACGTGCGCTTTCCGTTTTGAGTGAACAAAACTCTACCACAAAGCTTCTTCGCAGGTTTCATGCATTGCTTATGGAAAGTATCAAGTCTCCAAACAGCAGCTGTAATATAAGAATGTCTGATAAAACTTCACTTTCGTGGGATAACCTAGACTACAATCTGCTTCCTTTCATCACCAGAGGCATTGAAGCCTATGATTTTGAGGTCCTTACACCTGTTCAAGCGATGACTATTCCAATGCTTTCTAGTAATAGAAAGGATGTTATAGTGGAGTCCTACACAGGAAGTGGAAAGACTCTATCTTATGTGATTCCTATTTTAGAAAGATGTATTAGAGATAATGCAAGTGAAAAGTTGGATGACAAGAATCTGCCAAAGAACGGCCCAAAGCTAGCTAGAAAAACTAGCAGTTCTTTTCACACATTGGTTGTCGTTCCCACCAGAGATTTAGCTCTGCAAGTGGAACAGGTTTTTTCTTTTTTGCTTTCTTTTTACAATGATAAAACTGAAATTGTGGATGAAGAGGATGATTCTGCGCTCCAGCATTACAATCCTCCAAACACGATGTTATTGGTTGGTGGAGACAAGAAACAAAGCTTGAACGAAGACATATCCAAGTTCAAAACTACAAAGCCTCAAATATTGATAGGAACTCCCGGAAGAGTATTGGATTTTTTGAAACTGCCTGTTGTCAGCACTAAGGACTGTTCTTTTCTAATTTTAGATGAATGTGATAGATTGCTTTTGGATCCATCCTTTGAAAAGGACATACAGAGAATCCTTTCAATTTTGCCAAAACAAAAGAGAACAGGCTTGTTTTCAGCAACCATAAATGATCCAAAAACACTGGTGCTAAAAACAGCTATGAGAAATCCATTTAAAATCACTGTCAATGCAATGAATAAACCCAAGGAACTGACTTTAAGCTATATTTTAACAAAAACAAACGACAAATTGAATCAGTTACTTGCGATTCTCCAGAAGACAGAGTATCAAAGGTGTATTGTATACATGTCTACAACAAGTGAAGTGACACATTTTCATAAATTGATAAATCATTTTATCAGATCAGGGAAAGACAATAGTCTGTTCTATAAGTTTCCTAATGGAAAAGAGCTACCCATTTATTCCATATCTGGTAAACTATCCAACAGTCAAAGAGACAAAACTCTGCAACTTTTTAGAAGCGATACTGTTTCAGGGAAGAGTGTATTGATAACAACTGATTTGACCAGTAGAGGTATTGACATATCAGATGTTGATTTGGTTGTTCACTTTGATGCACCAACGTCTTCGGAAATATTTTTACATAGATCCGGAAGATCTGCCAGAGGAGGAAAAGCAGGAAATGCGCTGATGTTTATTCAAGAGGACACCAAGGAATTTGAGTTTATTGAGTATCTGAATATAAAATATGGTATTGAGCTGACAGAAATATCGTGTAGTTATGACATCGAAGGGTACTATAGCATGAGTGAATTGCATGAATGGATTTTGCTAGATAGATTGAGATTCGATGAATGTGCTTCATCTTTTGTTTCTTTTATTAGAGGCTACAAAATGCACATTTTGAAGTCTATTTTCAGAATTAATTCTATCAATTTTGTAAAACTAGCTCAATTGTTCGGCTGCATACGTTTACCAAAATCTCCTGAGATTGATCTCTTTTTCAAGGAGTATAATACACTAGATTGCTACTTTGATGAGGAGCAGAGAAAAGAGATTGAAGAAGTTAAACAGAAGAACGGGTGGTTTGTAAAGCCATTTAACATGAGTGATTTTAAATACATGGACAAGTCCAGAGAGCTGAAAAGAATTGCGGAAGCTAAAGTGCAGACCAAGACAAAGTCCAAAAAACCTCAAGAGAGCGTGGCATGGTCTAATAAGATGGAAACGAAAGAAAATAGACATGCAAGAAAAGAGAAGCTTGTGGCCAAAAGAGAAATTGTCAAGCAAGAAATGAAAAGGAAAGCTGTAGAAGATGCAAAGCAAATCGAGATAGAACACGAAGATTTGGTAGAGGACTGGAAGGATTTGGTGAAAAGCAGTAAAAAACAAAAGAAAAACAAGTCCACTGGGTTCTTTGATGGACTCTGAAGGCACTTCCTTGCATAGCTTCACATTCAGCACCGCTGGGCAGGTCCTACCTAACCACTCACGAGGCTGCTGCTCATCTGTCACCTGATCAGAGATTGTCGTGTGACCTGATTAACCTGAAACGCACCCTTGTTTTTTTGGTCATGTGCTGTTTTTTGCGTTGCTCTCCTTTGGCTGCTGTTGCAAAGGCTGAACAGAAAAACAAGAAAATTTTTTTTAGGGGAGACAGCGGGAAACAATCGAGAAAACAGGGACTGTTTTTTTTCTCGCCCCTTTTTGGCAAACCTGGATGTTTTCAAAATATATAAACACTAATATAACAAATATTTTTTCTAAAGACAAAAATTGAGAAGAGTTGAAGAAACCAAGAAAGAAGAACTATTTGACTCTTTTTAACCAAATACCTTCAAGAACATAATGAATAGAACTTACTCTATGAGATCCAGCAGGGTCCCTACTCAGGCCGAACTTCAAAACCCTCTACCACCAAAGTCTTCCACAGTTAGCAAGAACAAGTTCTTTGGAGGAAACTCTTTGTCCACTTCTATTAGATCTAAAACAGCCAACTCTGTTGGACCTGAATTAGCAAGAAAGCTTAACTCTTTGATTAAAATGGAAAGAGGAGTTGAAAAATCTTGGGAATTAGTCGTTAACGAAAAGAGAGACGCTGCTTCCCAATTATCCAACTGGGGAGAAACTGGGGATGATGATATTTCAGATATTTCAGACAAACTTGGTGTTTTGATTTACGAGTTAGCTGAATTGGATGATCAATTTATTGACAAGTACGACCAATACAGATTGACTTTGAAGTCTATCAGAAACCTAGAAGCTTCTGTCCAACCTTCCAGAGACAGAAAGCAAAAGATTGCTGATCAGATCGCTCATTTGAGATACAAGCAACCAGACTCTAACAAGATTCCTGTTTTGGAACAAGAATTAGTCAGAGCTGAAGCTGAATCATTGGTTGCTGAAGCACAGTTGTCTAATATTACTAGAGAAAAGTTAAAAGCTGCCTACTTTTACTTGTTTGATGCTTACAAGGAACTTGCTGAAAAGAATGCGTTGATTGCTGGTTACGGTAAGGCTTTGTTAGAATTGCTGGATGTTAACCCTGTTGTACCAGGTGAACAAAGACCAAACTACGATGGTTACGATGCTTCCAGACAAATTATTATGGATTGTGAACAGGCCTTGGATGCTTGGACTCTAGATTCTGCTGTCGTTAAGCCGACTTTGTCTATGCACTACGGTCCAGAGGACGTTTATGAAACTGAAGACGAAGGTGAAGAAGGTGAATACGAAGAAGCCGAAGAAGAACCTGAAGAGCCACAAGAACCAACTGCTTAAGGCAGTTTCAGGTTTTATTCAATTAACTGTAAACCCATTTAACTAAAAACCAAATATGTATCTTTTCTCTAAAACTAAAATTACCAAAATTCCATATAGGTTATCGTTTTCTTAGCCCTAGTGCTATAGGCGATGGAAGAACGAGGCTGTGGTACGCTACGTTGTTTGGACTTGGCAGCAACAGGTTTGTGTACTACCCAGGGCGTATTCCTCCACAAGCAGTAGGGTTTGTATACAAGCGCAGGCAACGAACAGGTGAAGAGAACCAAATCCAGCGTCGCTAGGCAAAGAGAAATGTTTCACATTGCTTTTTGAGTCACGTGACCACAAATTACATGTACTCATGTGATTAAAAACAATTTCCCCATTGAGACATTGTGAAAAAGAAACTGATTAAACGCACAGAGCCAACTGAAGATGAGAAGAAGGAAAGTTGCTGCTTATACCAAACATACACCAAACAACCATCACTTCACAAAATGGGTACTGCTAAAAGAGTCAAAAGACAGTCTTTAATGAAAGAAGTAACTCCTGAGATTCTTTCAAACAGTCAGGCTGCCAATCAGCTGTCCTTCAAAGGTGATAAGAAGCAAGCCAAACAGGACCCATCTTCCAGAGCTCCAAGTAAAAAGGAACAAAAAAGGGCTCTTTTATACGGATCACAGAGAAAATCAAAGCACCAGAGAGAGCTGATGGCCAAAAGAGTTGAGAAAAACCTTCCCCTTTTGAATAAATCTGTAACCACAGGATTGAAGATCAAGAAAGGTAAAAAAGGTAAAAAATTTATTACCGATAGTGATATTCTTGTGCTCCAGAGATTGGCAAAGACAATTGGAGATAAGCAGGATCAAGTTATAGAAAGTAGACTGGAAAAAGACAGAAGACTTGAAGAGATACGAGAACTAAAGAGATTGGAGATAGAAAGAAAGGAGCAGGAGAAACAAGACAAGTTGGACAACGCGAAACTTGATATCAAGAGCCGAGCCTCTAATGCCAGAGCTGCAAGAAGAAAAAGTAAGAAAGAAAGAAGAGCTGAAGAGGCCAGTGGCGCTGAAGCTGAAGAAGGATTGCCTAAGAAGAAAGCAAAAAAGAGTGTTGCCTTTGCAGGGTTTGATTAGGCGGAGACTTCAACCCACGTGACTTATTATTCGCCTGTCAATAGCCACTTTTAAGAAAACCTCTGTTTCTTTTTTTCCGCCATCTGAAAATTTTTCCTCTGGTGTTTACCTTTCTTTAAAACGGCAAAACCAAACCGCCCTAGATCAAAGTCCCACTAAAAACCCAAAGGGCATCGCTGTTTTTATTGAAATATATTTGTTATATAGAGCTTAATAGGAATGTTTAATTTTGGAGGTAACAATGTGAATGGAGCTCCATCACAAGGGGGCTCAGCTGGCTTCTCTTTTGGTGCTAAACCAGCAGCTAATGCTCCCTCTGCTGGACAGCCACAAGGGAGCTCGTCTGGCTTCTCTTTTGGTGCCAAACCAACAGCTAATGCTCCATCTACTGGACCGCCACAAGGGAGCTCGTCTGGCTTTTCTTTTGGTGCCAAACCAGTAACCACTCCCTCCTCAACAGTACCACCATCACAAGAAGGCTCGACTGGGTTTTCATTTGGTGTTAAGCCAGAAACCGCCAATTCTTCTACGGCGCCAGTGTTTTCTAATGGAGGAATAACTGGATTGCAATCAGGAGGTGCTTCCACATCTGTAGCTCCTGGATTCCAGGCAGATGCAAATAATGTGAATTCTTCACAAGAATTCTTGAGCAAAACCAATGGGACGAACGCCAAAATTCCAAAAAAGTCTAAAATAAACGCATTGCTTGATGGCTGCCATTTGCTACCTACTAACGATTCTTTAAGAGATATTGCTTCTTTGACAACATTGAATGTTTCCATAACCCCAAGTTTGAATGAACTTTGCGAAACAAGTAGTTTGCTAAACCAAAAACTATCTAAAGTAGGTGATAATCTCACTAGAGCACACTACCTTTTATCCGGCTCAGGTTTCAATGTTCATGAAGCAGAACAATTTATTGACAAGTTGAAAAAAGTAAGCAAAAACAAAAGACTTGCTAGAGTATCCAAAAGCATCAACTCTAATGCAGGTTCTTTAAGTAAAAGAAACTCCAGTGCCACAAGCAACAAGATTGAGACTTACTTAAAAGACAAAAAACAAGAAAACATTTTATCGTCCATAGAAGAATCTTTAAATGACTCTGATCCTGCGACTATTGCTTTGGATAACGAGACGTATGCTCAAAAAAAAAACGATTTAAAAGCACACTTTGGTATAACGTCAGGTAAAGGTAAAAAAGCTCAGAGAAGTTTCTCAAAGGCTTCGCCTGATCTTGACGAATTTTCTCTTGATTCTCCAAACTCAACCTTTTCTTTTTTGTCTTCAGGTAGAAAACCCAAGATTTCAAACAGCAACAAAAAGCTAATGTTGTTACAAAGCTTTCCCAATTGTAAAATCAATGTTAATTCCTCTCAAACTCAGAGAGGTGCCTTTGAGGAATACGCCAAAATTGTTTATAAGCACAACAGCAAAGATTCTAATGTTGAATGCGGCTCTTTAATAGACATGATTTATCAGTACTTGCGCAAAAATGGCGAAAACAACCAGATAAACAATAGACACTTACTAGAGTGTTTGGAGCTTTTGAATTTCCAAATTGAAGACTTACAAAAGGAGCTTCCATTAAACAAAAAGTCACAATTGTTTTTGGAACAGCAATTTCATAACTACATTATAGATTTCTACTCAAAGAGCTCTATCAACGAGGGTCTTCCGTCCACTGTCAACAAATACGTCTTCTACATTTCATCTAAGTTACAGAATCCTCTTTCAGGTGAGTGGCAGTCTTCCAATTTAACAATTGTCAATAATATGCCAATCTGGGGTATTTTATACTACTTATTAAGAGGTGGCTGCACAAAAGAAGTATACGATTACATTATATCACAAAAGATCATTTTCAACAAAATTTGTCCTCAATTGCCCACCTTCATTAAACATTATGTTAAAGAAGGTATGCTAACTTCTGAGCTGCAACAAAGAATTTTGCTTGAGTATAAACTATTTAAGAATGATGTGAATGTTGATCCTTATAAACTTGCAGTGTTCAAAATTATTGGTAAATTAGATCTAAATGGACCAAGTGGTGGAAAAGTCGT
Organism: Hanseniaspora mollemarum; assembly: GCA_019649515.1. Lineage (NCBI taxonomy): Eukaryota > Fungi > Ascomycota > Saccharomycetes > Saccharomycodales > Saccharomycodaceae > Hanseniaspora > Hanseniaspora mollemarum. Next base: position 680,561 of record JABFEO010000003.1, on the reverse strand, counting down.
CAGCGATGTCATTGAGTCGATGGAAGATTGGGCTTGGTTCCACCTGGCTGTTTTGACCAAAGGCGAAAATGAATCCAAAGATTTTTATAAAGTTAAGGAATCTTCAGATCAGTATACTTTCAATAATTTCAAACAGCTTGTTGTATCTTTGGGTGAGCAACAATTTGGCCTAAAATCGTATTACCAAATTTTGCTTTTAACCGGTCTATATGAAAATCTCACTGAATACATTGTTAATGATAAGAACAGATTTAACATCGACTCTGCTCATCTATTGTTTGCCATACATGATTCTTTAAAACTAGATATGGAACAATTCACTGAAGTTGGCCTACCAGTTTGGAAGATTTTCACATCCTTTATGCAGTCTTTCATTATTTCTGATCCAAAAATTGTAGTTGAATATTTGATTTTGTTCTTTAAGCCTTTGTCAAATGATGGAAATGATAGAAATAACAAAGTTTTGCAATTGACTCAATCTTTAATTAAGGAATTAATTGAATACTCTAAGGACTACACCGCTATTCTGGGTAGAGTTAACCTTAAGACAGGCGTAATACAACAAGGCTATTTAGAAAAGAGAGCTCCTATTTTGAGAATCAATAATGGAACCGACATTTATCAAAGAATCACCGAATCTTGTGCTTTCAAAGCTGAGGAGGAAGGAAGATTTGAAGATGCTATTTTGCTATATCACCTATCAAACAACTTGGACTCTGTTTTTACAATTGTAAATAAGACTTTAGGTGATTTACTCTCTTCATTTGACTACTTAAACGTCGAGGAGTGCCAAAACAGCTTCAATCTACAGAACAAAGACTCTAATTCAATTTTGAACAAGGCAATGTTGATTAACAAGCACTACACTGCTTACTCCACAGACTCTGCCAGCAAAATTTCTAAAGAAAATAAACTGGCTTTACCTGTTTTGCTGAAAATAGCAGATATTTGGCAACAATTTTTGACCAATGACGTCGCTGGCACTTTGGATTCCTTAACCAACTTGAATCTTGTTCCCATATACGACACCTCAGCAAAAAGCACATCTGTTATATTAACTCAAGGAAAAGAATTATCTGAGTTGTTGTGCATTGATGCAGTTTTGAAAAATCTCTCTAATATTCTGATTTTGACTATGACTTGCATTCAAAGATTGACCTCTCAGTTACAAGGTCTGAAGCAACAGCCTCAAGAGGTAAAGGACAAAACTAGAAAAAACCTTCAGCAAATTTCCAAAAACTGTATGACCTTTGTTGGTATAACTAGTTACAGACTAAGCAAAGAGACATACACAATTCTGTTGAATATAGAGTCTGAACTGTACAAATAAAAAGCTATATAAAAGAAAAAACCTGTTGCTATATATTATTAAGAGTACCTATTGAGTTGTTTTTTTAGCACTGTAATCTGGCTGAATTTCGTAACTATTTGCTGGCAAGTACGCACCCTTGTGCTGTTCTTCTAGTTGTTTCTTTCGTCTTTCAATTCTGTTTGCTCTTCTCTGCTCATAGCTCAGTGCATTGTCTTCTTCATCGGAGGAAACATCTCCATCATCTTCTTTTTCCTCAGGTTCATCGTCGTGATGACATGTGTCCTCATCTTCAGGATGGAATATACAACAAATCTTGGTTTTTTTCTTGTTCATATTCTCATTATCAATAGTATTCTCTGTGAATCTTACTTGGTGCTGGGGGGTTTCAGTGTTGTTATTGGCAGTTCGCAACTTAAGAATTGAAGGGTTATTTTGCTCCAATTCAAGCTGCTCTTGAGTTATTGTTGTTGTTTCTACCATTACTGCTTAAAGTGCTCAACAAAGACCGGCGATGGATTTAGGACTTGACTAAACTAAACTAAACTTGGTTCTTCCTTTGTCTTCTCCATAAGTAATTCCTCAGGGAGAGGAAACGGCTATATGCCGAGGTATCCATCGGCTAGGATTTGGAACGTGATCAGCCTTGTCTGCACAAAAGTGCACGAAAACAAGAACGTGATTAAACAGAAGCCGGAGTTAAACATCTCCAGTCATATGTAAACTTCAAGTGGTTTTTTTGCCACCCAGCCAATGTTCACTACAATCGCTACAATCTCACAAGAGAAATGAGATTAACCAAGAAGAATCATTGTGAAGATTATTAGCACAAAATGAATCGTTTATTGCAACAGATGGGAACAGGAAAACAAGGCCTAGGAACGGCCCCTGTTGACTCCAATATGGATGATTCAAAGGAGACAGTTTACATCTCCCCAATAGCCTTACTTAAAATGCTAAGACATGGGAGAGCCGGAGTGCCAATGGAAGTTATGGGTTTAATGCTGGGATCATTTGTTGACGAATACACTGTTAATGTGGTTGATGTTTTTGCTATGCCACAATCCGGAACAGGAGTTTCCGTTGAAGCTGTTGACGATGTTTTCCAAACAAAGATGATGGAAATGCTGGAACAGACAGGAAGATTTGAGAACGTTGTTGGATGGTATCACTCACATCCAGGATTTGGATGTTGGCTATCGTCAGTGGATGTCAACACTCAAAAGACTTTTGAACAGCTATCTGCGAGGGCTGTTGCTGTAGTGGTGGATCCTATTCAGTCTGTGAAAGGTAAGGTTGTTATTGATGCTTTCAGATTGATCGATCCTTCTACTATGATGAAATTTGGAGAACCGAGACAGACAACATCCAACATTCCTTTCTTAAATAAACCTAATTTGACAGCCTTGGTGCACGGTCTAAATAAAGCGTACTACTCTTTGAACATTGATTACTTGAAGAACAGCGAGGAGATTGATTTGATGATGCTATTACATAAAAAACAATGGACGAAAGGATTGATATTGGATAAAGGTAATGACTTGGATGAAATCGAAGCTCATTGTAATCACGAAAAAGACTTAGAGAATCTAACAAAGTTAACCAAGTTGTATAAGAAAAAGGTTGAGGATGAAATAAAGAAACAAGAGGAAAGCCAAACTAAAGAAGAAGATAAAATTCAAGAGAAGGATGATATTAGTAAAGAAAAAGATAATTCAGAAAAAGACGATGTCAGATATGTTGGTAAACAAGATCCTAAGAAGCATTTGACTGATTTGTCAGATAAGATTCTTCAAGACAACATTATTCAAGTCTTAACCAATGAGGTAAACGCCAATGCAATTCAGTTGTAGGAAAATGCAGTTGTTTTGCAGTAGTTATATAGAACCCTTTATAAGATTCATATTAAGATACTCAGTGCTTTAATAATTGACGCCAATAGAGGGGTCCTTTGCAGCAAATCAAGGAGCATAAACTCAGGGCTATAAAAAAAAGAAGTCGCGTGACTATGTTGATCATGTGAGTAATATACTTCAGTCGCCCTTATCCTCTATAGCAGAGACCAATCTCTATAGAACTCTAAATTGAAAGGGAAATATTAAGAGTAGAAAATCTAGGCTATATTTTTTTAAACTTTATGTATATATTATTAAAATTTGCAATTTCAAAATACTTGAAATTGGTTAAAAGATCATATTTTTCAAGTAGGCTTTTTACCCTAAGGTATAACTAAAAAAACCACAAAATAAACAGTTTAAAGAACCTTCTTTCTACATATACTATGGGAGTTTTACAAAATAATCAAGGGTGTTATTAAATAACTTACATCATTTATTTCTTTATGCTTTACTTATCTTTGAGAATAGTAGAGATAGCTTATCATGATGGTTATTTGCCTTATAAATCGTAGATTTACACAGCTTTGACTAAAAGTATACTTGTTTCAAACAATATTTTTTACTGTAAAATGTCTTGTTAACATGATGGGTTTTATTAGTCTTATCAAGCAAAACTGCCGTGCGATTACTGCTATATATTGCCTGTTTGGGATCATCTTCAAATTGATTAAACACTTTTTTTTTTTTATTCGTTTTTCGGATTTGCTTTTCCGAAAAGTGAATAACCGACTTCAGGTAAGAAAAATTTTCAATAGTTGTACACTCGTTTGTTAACAACGACAAGGATACAATAGCAGCAGAATCACTAGAAAAACACCAGTGAAGAAATTACGTTATATTAATTCTTTCAATCTTATAAAATGTTGAGAAACTCTGTTCAAAGATCTTTATTCTCTACTACAGCTGCTGCTTTATCTAAGTCCGCTAAACACGATGTTGTTGTCATTGGTGGTGGCCCAGGAGGATATGTTGCTGCAATCAAAGCAGCCCAATTAGGGTTTAACACCGCTTGTATTGAAAAGAGAGGTACTTTAGGTGGAACCTGTTTGAACGTTGGATGTATTCCTTCTAAAGCGTTGTTAAACACTACTCATTTATACCATCAAATCCAACATGATTCTGCCAATAGAGGTATCATAGTTGACAACGTTAAAGTTGATGTTAACAAGTTCCAAGCAGCCAAGGATAAGGTTGTCAAGGAATTGACTGGTGGTATTGAAATGCTTTTCAAAAAGAATGGTGTCACTTATTATAAGGGTAATGCTTCTTTTGAAGGCGAACACGAAGTGAAGGTTTCTCCAGTTGAAAATGGTGTCAAGGAAGAAATCGTATTGACAGCTGATAATATCATTGTTGCTACTGGTTCCGAAGTAACTCCTTTCCCAGGTATCACCATTGACGAAGATAGAATTGTTTCTTCTACAGGTATCTTAGCTTTGAAGGAAATCCCAAAGAAATTGGCTATCATCGGTGGTGGTATTATTGGTTTGGAAATGGGTTCTGTTTATGCTAGATTGGGATCCGAAGTAACAATCATTGAGTTTCAACCTGCTATTGGAGCCTCTATGGACGACGAAGTCGCAAAAGCTACTCAAAAATTCTTGACTAAACAAGGTTTCAAGTTCAAAACTTCTACTAAAGTCATGGGAGCCACCAGAAATGGTGATAAGGTAACTGTTGAAGTTGAAGGTGTGAAAAATGGTAAGAAGGAATCTTTAGAAGCTGATGTTTTGTTGGTTGCTATTGGTAGAAGACCATATGTCCAAGGGCTAAATGCTGAAAAGATTGGTTTGGACGTTGACAAAAGAGGAAGATTAGTTATCGACAACAACTTCCAAACCAAGTTCCCTCATATCAAGGTAATTGGTGATGTTACTTTTGGTCCTATGTTGGCTCACAAGGCTGAAGAAGAAGGTGTTGCTGCTGCTGAAATCATTAAAACTGGCCACGGCCACGTTAATTATGCCAACATTCCTTCTGTTATGTACTCTCACCCAGAAGTTGCTTGGGTTGGTAAGACTGAACAAGAATTAAAGAAAGAAGGCATTAAGTACAAGAGTGGTAAGTTCCCATTCATTGCTAACTCAAGAGCCAAGACCAACTTGGACACTGATGGATTTGTCAAGGTTTTGATCGATGCCGAAAGTGAAAGAATCTTGGGTGCCCATATTATTGGTCCAAATGCTGGTGAAATGATTGCTGAAGCTGGTTTGGCTTTGGAGTATGGTGCTTCTGCTGAAGATGTTGCCAGAGTCTGCCACGCACACCCTACTCTATCTGAAGCTTTTAAGGAAGCCAACTTAGCTGCCTTCTCTAAATCTTTAAACTTTTAAGTGAAAGAACAAAATACTTGCGAAATGAAAAACAAAAAAGAGCGAAACAGATGTTTGTTCTAAGTATATATTCCCAGAAATAATTAAAATATGACACAGTTTCTTACTAATGTCTTTATACCTATAACACACACTCTCTGAATCCTCTTTTAAGGAGAGAAAGAGCATGGAGAGCTGCTCCCATACTGGTTTCCACACCATATCCTGCAAAACCAAAGGCATTAACACAAGCAAATGCCTCTCCCTTGCAGACATAGTGCTGAAGAGACACACGCGAACCTCCCTTTAGTGCTGGTCTAAGACCCACATTCTCCCTCTCTAATTTCCAGTCCTTTTGAAACAATGAAGGATATATTTGCTGACCGTTCTTCAGCAAAGTAGCAGTGTCTAATTCAGAAATAGATAGGGAAGTAGATGAAGGCTGTTTGGTTCCACCAACTATGAAGTAAAGCTTTTTAGCAAAATCAGGATGCGATGGAGGCAGTGGTCTTTGGATAACAAAAGTCCAAGCATTTTTAGACTGATGTGTTATTGTTGAAGACTCAAATTTTAGCAGTGGCTTAGAGGAGGAAAAAAATGATGATTGCTGGGGTTTTGGAATGGAGATTAACAGCGTTTGTCCTCTAATGGGGATGTATTCTTTGTCAGGGTTTTTAGAATTCCACTGGAGACCTACTCCTGAGCAATTCACTAGTAGAGGCTTGTTGGGTGATTGCGCGTAAATGATGGCCTCACTTAAACTAGACAACTTAATATCGAAGTCGTATTTAAAATGAATGTTTCTGCTGCTCTGAGATATTTTGCAGCATTCACGTAACAAAAACGACAAGTAAAGTGGCGTGTTTACAACATAAGTGTCATATGAAGTGATCAATTTGCACTTTGCTTGTTCGTCCAAAGTCATTAAATCTGGATCGATTGTGTCATTTATGATGAAATTTTTCAAGTTTGCTTTATTGTAGCCGTCATTGAAATTGCTGTAGCTTTCATCTGGGTCAGTCAAACAATCATAGCCTCTTACAAACTTTATTGTTGATTCTTTTTTTAGATTCCACTTCTTTTGGATAAAAAAATTAAATGTGTCTAAGGTGTACAGGGACTCTCTTCTTTGAGAAGTTAGTTTTTTGTCATCACTGTAGTCACTGGGAAAAGGTCTTTGATGTGCTCCTGCAAAAAATGAAACATAATCCGGGCTATAAGTCACCGTTTTCCCATCCAGTGAAGGTCCATGGTTGGAGATCACTGTGATATAATATTTAGTGCTTGTATTTTTAATATCTTCCAGCAGCCGGTACAAGACTGATAATCCAATCACTCCTGCACCAACAATGATGATTTCTCTTTCTTTAACAGCCATGTTTATAGTTTCAATATGTAGTATGAGTGAAATAGTCTAGCTAATTATTGTTACAGATAGGTTCCTTGGAGAAAAGCTCCAATTCCTTTTTCGTAGTAATTTAATTTTGACTACCAAACAGCATATTATATTCATTATATATTCCATTTTAGACCCTTCCCTCAAATTCCGTCGGCAATATTTACATGTTCCTAACCGAAGATCGAGTATCCCTTCAACAAGAAACTATCCTCAGACAATATTTTCACTTTTGTTCTCTCTCTTTTAACCGAATTTGCTGTTAAACTCTATCAAAGGTGCTAACCTATTCCTGACCTGTGACTTTTAGGCTGAAAGGCAAAAAGTTTAGAGGAGAAGCTGATTGCTGATGGGGGTCATATGAGACTAATGAAAGGCACATGATCGGACCAGCATATGAGATACACAGCGGATTTGCAAGAAAGGATCATCCATCGCTTATATGGTGTTGTGGCAGCACCAAAAAAAGGGTCCTTCAATTGCAGAGCCATAACCCGAAAGATAGTTTATGCGGCATCCGAAAATTTAATCCGGCCATATGAAGGGCCAAAATCGTCACATGAATACACGCAGTGTGGCTCGGTCAATGTTGAAGGATTACCCGGCTGCACAAAGCCTATTTTGGCTATTTCCTATTGCGGCCCAAATCCTCTTTCAGCTTACATTTTAGAGATTCTGCCAAATCTTCAGTTTGGCTCTCTGATGAGAAGATTACGGTGCTACAGATAGACTTGAACTGCTATCCACAAAATCCGCTAATACTTTACCGGGAAAGCGCTTGTTTTAAGTATTTATTCCTTGGAACTGAGACAGAGTTTCATTAAGCTGAAACCTAACAGAAATATCTCTACAGGCTATAACCAAGTAAGAGAAGTGTGAGTTTTCAACAAAAACACTACCGAGATTCGCTTTAAGTCGTATTTATTTCTTTGCTGCTGAAAGTAGAGGCGTATTATATTAACCTATTTGCAAATTGACCCTTCTGGTACTTAAAACTTCTACTATTCAAACACATCTATTTTGGTAAGTGCCCCAAACGATACAACTTCACATCATAGCATGAAGATTCAAAAAATCCTCAACAAGGGAGGAAAGGCAGTAAGTGCCACATTCAAAAGACGAAAAAAAAATAACCATATTAAAAACCACCATTCTCTTCTTAATGACCAGCAATTAGAATATTACATTAAGGAAAACTTAATAACCAATAACAGCACAGTTTCCCAGACCAATGGCGATAAGATATATCCACTGCTTGACTCTGATACTGACAGTAGTCTTAATGTTGGGAGAGATATAACAGGTTCGAAGCTTATTGTTCCAGAAATGCATACAAGCAGCAATGTAATACTCTCTCCTGACAACTCAGAAAACGAAAACGATTCAAACACAGAAGGCATTCTTGCCAACCATAACAACAATAACCCTGCTGAGAGCAAAAGCGAACAACTTTTAGAAACGGAGCTTTTTAGGCAAAATGAACAAACGGTACTTCTGAATTGCTTAAAATCGTTGAACAAAACCGAAATATCAGATCTCATTAACTCTCTTAAACCAACTCTTCGATCAGACTTCACCAAAATTTTTCCTCAAAACGTTTTGACTCAGGTATTTACGAATTTGCCTATAAAGGACGTCAAGGAATGTATGCTCCTCAACAAATCATTTAGAAAACTCATACGGAAAGATGACAATCTCTGGACCTTCATATTAAAACGAGAAAGTTTTTTCATAGACACTCCTATATCAAAGAAACTAAAGTTTCCTTCAAACTATATGAAATTCAAATTTTTCGAACTGAAATTTTACAATTGGACGAGAACAAACACAGTTCCTTTTTCAAAGATCGTCAATGCTCACGATGTAGATGTGATAACGTGCCTCGAGCTCACACCTTATCATGTCATAACAGCCGCCGATGACACTTTCATCAATATCTATGATCATCGGGGTAGGTTTTTGAAAACGCTAAAAGGCCACGAAGGAGGAGTATGGGCTCTGAAATACAACGTCGAAACTAACCAGTTGATAACAGCCGGTACAGACCGAACAATTCGTATATGGAATTTAGATACCTTTATGTGCACTCACGTGTTTTTGGGCCATACTTCTACTGTCAGATGTTTGGATTTAACAGATCTGGAGGCTCATGGAAGAGTTATTGTTAGTGGAAGCAGAGATAGCAATGTATTGGTCTGGAAGCTGCCATTAAAAGCAAACCAAAGTAATGAAGACCCCATTATTTTTCCATTGATTGAAAGGAACACCCACTATCTCGGAACCCTCAGAGGTCACAGTGACTCTGTTAGATCTATGTCTGTGCACGAAAATCTTTTGGTTACAGGATCTTACGATGGAACCTGCAGAATATGGGATTTGAAAGAGATGAAATGCATTACAGTTTTAAAAGGACATGGCAATAGAGTTTATGCTGTTTGTTTTGATGCTGTAAGGCAGAAAGTTTTTTCCACATCAACTGATTTCAGAATTTTTGTTTGGGACTTGAAGATTGACAGACGGTTCAGCTATAAAGATTTTGACAACAACAGACAGTTGACATACAACAGGCCAGCAATGATCCTCAATGGGCATGCTGGCTTGGTTGGTCTTTTGGAATTGAAAGGAGATATATTATGCTCTGCAGCTGCTGACGGATCTGTCAAAGGATGGGATGCGAATGATTACAAAGTCTTGTTTCAATACTACCATGACGGAACAGTGCCTACTTCTTCTTTTTGGCTTGATCAAAATTTTCTTATCTTGGGCTCAGAGTCTCAATTCACAATATGTGATTTGAGAACGGGAAAGCAGCTGCATTCTGACTTGCTGAAAGATGCTGACAACATCTGGGGCATTAAAGCCAACGGCGACAGGGTCTACGCGGCCATAGTTCAAGACCATTGCTCAAAGCTCGCTGTATTAGATTTTTCCAAAAAAGTTCCTAGAGAAGGCTACTTAAGCAATGACAGCAATGTCAATGGTGGGCTGTGTGTTGAGAGGGAATACATGATGGAGAGAAGAGGAAAGACTTATTTGCGAATGATGCAGGATTTTGAAAGCGATCAGCGCCCGAATATACTGAATCACATCCCCTCGCTGGAGACAAACATTTTGATGGATCATCCAACCTCCGATGAGGAGTTTGCTAACTGGGTTCCTATTGGGGAGAGAAGCGTAGCTAGTGAGGAAGATAGCTTCGAGGATGAAGGCCATGATCACGAGACAGGAGTTCTGTAAATATGGCTCATCCTCTTGTTCCATGTCTCAGATCACATGACATGTCTATTGCGACTGCTCTTCCCGTCGTCTACAGGTGCATTGACAGAAATTTGCACCCGAAAAACAGCGGGGTTCAGATCCCCAAAAAGAAACACCAAAGTGAAAAACGCTCTATTCATCTGGGTATAAATATATCGACTTATTTCAGTTTCTCAGTTAAACATGGGATTGAAACCCGAAAGCAATGAACAGAGGGTTTCTATCAAACAGCGATGAGTCGCATCAAAAGACCTATTACCCAGCAGGAAGCGCTTCCCAGAGTAAGACTCGGTCTGTAGAAGAAAAGATCTTTGGAAAATCTTTCAACAGAACCAACAAGTACCACACAGAGGGTATGACGAAAGGAGTTCTTCTGGTGAGTTGTGTTATTGTTTTGACGTCAGGGATAATCTTTGGTCTTGGAGTTTTGGTAATTATCAAATACAGAACATTGCCTGTGGAGTTTAATGCTAAGATGGGAGCTAATGCGAGCGTGATAGTTTTCTGCTTTATGATGATTTTTTATCTACATAAGCTGAATCTTAGATTGTACAAATACGTTTGTAAGAATAGTACTGGTACTTATTCTAGACTTGTTAATATGGATTTTATCAACATTCCAGATGATGCTTCCATCGAGCTTCAAGAGGGAATAAAGAGAACGGACTAAATATATAGTAATAATTAATATCTGTGGTCACGTTTTATATATCTTTCTTTTATGATTGACTTGGCACTGTCATGTGATTTAAAACGCGTGAATTTTTCTCTGATGTTTCAATGGTTCGCTTGTTAAAGCGGCTAACGCGTTTCTTTCTTGCTGATGAAAATACAACAGGTAAAACAGAAACCAAACAAAACAAAGAAAGCACATTATTAAACCATGGGTAAGCTTATTGGACTTGACTTGTTTAATTTCAAGTCTTACAAAGACCACGTTTCAATCAAGTTAGGCAGTGCCAACTTTATCAGTATTATAGGGCCAAATGGGTCAGGTAAAAGTAATATCATGGATGCTGTTTCATTTGTTCTTGGTGTTGACAGCCATTATTTAAGATCATCTTCTTTGACACAGCTAATATACAGAGATAAAATAACAGAAAAAGTTAATGAAGCGAGTTTTGCCTATGTCGAAGCAGAGTATGAACAAGCTGATGGGTCGATTATCAAATTCCACAGGAATGTGGATCACGATGGAATTTCTTCTTTCAAAATTAATGACATTGAGGTCTCTTTCGAAAAATACATAGAAAACTTGAAAGCTGAAAATATTCTTGTTCATATACGGAATTTTCTGGTATTTCAAGGAGACGTTGAACAGGTAGCTTCGAAAAATCCTAGAGATCTTACAGACTTTTTTGAGCAAATTTCTGGTTCTATTAACTTTAAAAAGGAATACGACTTATTAAAAGATCAATACTCAAAAACGGCCAATGAATGTGAGGAATCGATTATTGAAAAAAGGAGATTACAAATGGAGCTTGTTCACTACAAGGAAAGTGTTATCAAAGACGAAAAATATAGTTCTAAAGTTGAGGAGAAACAATATCTCTGGACTCAATATTATTTGTGGCAGCTTTTCCAAGTTGACTCAAATTTGGACAACTTTTATGATGATAGGGAATCCATTGATGAAAAAGTGAAATTGCTACAGGAAAAATTAGCCCTAAAAGAAAACTCCCTACAAAGCTTTAAATCTGAACATGTTGAGTTGGAATACAACTTAAACTCAAAAAGCTCTGAGCTTAAAAAACTTGAAAATGAAATTTCCAAGATCAAAAACAAAACTTTGCTTCAACTCAACAAAAGTAAAAGTAGTCAATTGAAAATAATGATCGATTCTCAAGAAAAAGAGCAGCTATTGAAAAAAGATTTGAATAATCAAGATTTAAGACTGCAAGAGTTGCAAGAGAGATTGAGCCATTTAGAAGTGGACAAATTGAAAATTGAAAACACTTTAATTGAGAACTCAGGAGAAAATGTAAAATACCAAAAACTAAGTTTAGAAGATTTAAATGACATCAATAATATAAAAGCTGTTTATTTGAACGATTTTGGTGGAAGTGAGCTTGATAAGAACGCTCAACTCCTTTTAAACAGTCTTGATGAAAAAAAATCACAACTAAGAAAAGTTAATAGTCAAATAATTGAAATAAGCTCTTTGATTGGAGATTTAGAAATGGAGTTAGAAGAGAAGCTTAATGAAATAAAACTGTATACAGAACGTAACAAAGAATTTGAAAGGCAAAACAAACAAAATTCCACTATGAAGAAAAAATATAAAAACAAGATACAATCATTGAATAAGAAGATTGACTTTGATCAAATCAAATTGAGAAACACATTAGTAAGAATTGATGAGTTATCAGCAGATCAGAGGGAAACAAAACAAGAGCAGAAGTTAAAAGAAAACTTGAGAAAATTGTCCAAGTTTTTTCCTGGGGTCAAGGGCTTTGTGATTGATTTGTTTAGGCCACAATCGGCAAAATATAACCAAGCTGTTTCCTTATTAATTGGTAGACACCTTTATTCCATTGTTGTTGATTCAGCCTTGACTGCTACTCAGTGTATCTCATATATGAAAGAGCAGAGACTGGGAATAGCCACTTTTCTCCCAATGGACTCAATTTCAGGTGTGGCTCCCAATTTCCAGTTATTTGCCAGAGATGCTGTTTTTGGTACAGACGTTATCAATTGTAGCAATGACTACAAAAATGTTTTGAAGTATTTAAGTGGCGACACAATTGTTAGCGATACTCTTAAAGTTGCTCAAAGATTGAAATGGGAAGAGAACTATAACTGTAAGATTATTACTTTAAATGGTTCGGTTATTCAAAAATCCGGTATTATGACTGGAGGTAGTGCAAGTTCCAGCAATGATGATGTGAAGTGGACCAAAATTGAGTATCAAGACTTAAACTACCTGAAAGACGAATTGCTGGGAAATATCCAGAGTAAGAAAAATCAAATCAAAACTTTAGATGACAAGCTTAAAACTACAGAAATTGCAATTGAAAACAATGCCTTAGAAATCAGTAAGAACATCGAATCTATCTCTTATGTGGAAAAAGCAAAAGATCAAATATTAAAACAAATTCAACACAATAAGAAAACTATTGAGGATGATTTTAAAGTCGAGAAGAATACAGTGGAGACAAAAATAAGAGAAATCAATGATAGATACACTGCTTTATGTGAGAAACAAGACTCTATTCAACAAGATTTATTCAAAGACCTAAGTGAAAAACTGGGCTTTTCAGTTCTGGAATATGAAAAGACTACCGGCAATTTTTTAAGAGAACAAAAAAAAGAACTTGACTTATTGTCAAGAGACATTATTCAAATAAAGTCTAAGATTTCTTTTGAAGATCAAAAAAAAAATAACATCCAACACTCAATAGAAGATGTCAAAATTATCATAAATAATTCAGAAGAATATTTGAAAAATCTGGAGAAAGATGAAACTATAGCAAAAGAATCCATATCAGCAAAGGAATTGCAAGTTAAAACAGCCGAAGTTGAGCTCAATAAATATAAGGAATCTGTGAAAAAAGAAATTAAGGAGATTAAAACTTTAGAATTTGAAGTGAGTGAAGCTAAAGCAGAAAAAGATACCAAGACTTTTGATCTTTTCAATGTGAATAGTGAAATAGACACACTGGCAGAACAGAGGTTTGTGCTTTTAACGAATTGTAAAATGAATGCCATCGATATTCCTCTTGAAGACAATGTAAATTTCGCCGATGTGAAATTTGAGTCCATGAAAGATGTAACTGACTTTGTAATTGATTATAAGCAGCTTGATAAGAAGTTGCTGAGCAATAGAAGCAAGAAGCTTGCAGAAAAAGATATTGACTCTCAATTCCAACAAAAAATTGCTACTGTGGAAGAAGAGCTTGTCTCTTTACATCCAAATGCCCATGCTCAGGAAAGATATGACGAAATTCAAGCAAAGTTTGATACTTACAATCAAAATGTTGTGGTTGAGCTAAAGCGAAAGGAGAAGAATATTTTGAACCAATTCAACCGTGTTAAAGCTGAACGTAGACAGGCTTTCATGGAGACTTATGAACATGTTGAAAAAAATATTGATTCTGTTTACAAGGAATTGACTAACGATGCTTTAAACCAAAATAACTTGTTGGGTGGAGGATCAGCGACTTTGAGTTTGGAATATGATGAGGAGAATAGCAGCGACGAGTCATATTTAGCCGGACTAAAATACCAAGCCACTCCTCCTTTCAAGAAGTTTAAGGAGATTGAGTACTTGTCCGGTGGAGAAAAAACAGTAGCTGCTTTGGCTTTACTGTTTACTATAAATTCGTTCAAACCTTCCCCCTTTTTTATCTTAGATGAAATAGATGCTGCTCTGGATTCCGTTAATGTTTTGAGAGTTAGCAATTATATCAAAAAGCATGCTAGTGAGGATCTTCAGTTCATCATTATTTCTTTGAAAAATAGCATTTACCAAGAGTCTGATTCTTTAGTTGGTGTTTATAGAGACCAAAAAATCAACAGTTCTAAGGTTTTAACCCTTGATCTTTCGAAGTATGAATAAATATATATCAGTTATTTAAAAGGATGTATTGATAAAACGCTTAACACGGGAGCATGCTCTCATGGTCATGTGATTAATTGGATCTGCTTTTCTCTCCGGAGTGTTTCTGCTGCTCCCATCGTTGATAAATCCGAAACCCTCAGAGGGTGGCAAAAATAGAGGAGCAAATATCAGATGAAGCCCAACACTATATAAGCAGATCTACCATTTCATATATAGGGATTGTTAAGAAATTATTTTAAAACCACAAATAAAACGTGAAATAATTTTATAATTTTTGTGAGTTCACACAACTATGAGTTTTTCACCGAAAAGAACAGGCTCCCAAATGCACAAGACAGTGCAAAACCTGATTGGTAAGCAAAACAATAGAGATGGATTAAAGAAAGTCTCGTCCCTAGCTAGCGGATTATCTAAACATAATGCCCTCCCTAAAAGTCCATCATCCGCCATGCTGCAATCAGATCCTAACATTTTCAATGCTATCAACATGAAAGACCTTATGAAAGATAGATTGAAATTTTACAATCTAGATTTTGATGATGACACTATTAATGAAGAAGTGTTTACAGATCCTTCTTCCAGACATTTCACCAGAGACTTTCATTATAAATATGAAATCAACGAATCCATACCCTTTGAAACAGAGACGTACTCTCAGCAATCAAAATATTTATGTCACGTTTTGATTAATTTGTATGTTTCAATATCATCTAAGGATATTCAAGGTACAATTCCAATTTCAGCTAAGGACATCGCATCTTTCAAAAGTGATATTGAGATGATTTTTGGTACAGATATGTTGCATTTAGGTACAGCAGATGATGAAAGTGATGATCTGGTTCCGCAAAATGAAGATGGTGAAGAGGAAAATGACTCTTCACATGGCTTTGGAAATGGGGGTAAAATTAATGTTAAATCTTCTACCATAGTAAGCGTCATATACTGGACTACTGAATTAACAAAGTGTTTGCATTTTGAGATTCCTGTATCTTTAAGAAAGAATCTATGTAAGATATATTACTATTTAGCTTTGGTGAAAGGACAAAAAGTTAACAGATCATTATTTGTAGATACCTTTATTGATTTACTGGAAGCTTTAGGAGAACAATCTTATAACAGTTATAGAAAGGTTTTGAAAAAACAAGGTTTAATTTTAGACTATATGCCATTATTAGATTTCTTTTTGGATTTTTTACCTGATCCTGAATCAGAGTACCAGAAAAAAGATGTTAGTAATGAGATCGACCACAAATTGTTGAGAATATTATTGAGACTTGCACACCATTCAAGAACTTTCTTTGATGACAGCAACGATAAGTGCCTGACAGATATAGCACAATTTGTCACTTCCTCTCTTTCTCCAAAAACGGTGTCCATAGTGTTGCCCATACTAGCAGGAACTGTTCCATACCATTATTTCGATCATAAATCCTGTATGGATATGTTCAAATTTCTATTTTCAATATGGAAAAATTCTGTCGTTTCAGCAGCAGTGGATGTTCAATGGTATCAATTTTTATCTGATATTATATTTGAAGGGTATAATCAGCTATTGAGTGAAGAGAATCCAAGTATAGTTGCAAAATCCAAAATTGAATTTGGAGAATATGGATTTTTAAATGAGGAACAAGTTGATTTTATTTTTAACAGACTAAGAATCGCATTAATTAAGGAATGTGATGTAGCTTCTTTTACAACCATTATTACTACATTAGTATACTCCATTAACGGGACAAAAATGTTGGAAAAGGTTAAAATTTTGATGAATTCTTTGGAAACATATATTCATCCATCAAACACAGGCCGTTGGTCAAAGCTATGTTCAAAATTTGTAATGACTTTCATTAAGATATATCATCAAAGAGCGAAACTAGAAGAACAAAACTTTGCGGTTTATAGAAAAGACCTAAACTTGAGTAAAGAAGCTCATTCAATGATGGTTAACGTATTTCAAAATGCAATTTTTAATGGCTCCCTTTCTAAATATTCTAAATTTGCGACTTGCTACATATCGTCACTGGCCTACTTGATTGATTTAAATCCATCCAATAAAATGGAGCTTATGGATAAAATCTTGATTGAAATTTATACTCCATATCCCCATTCCATTGAAAGGGAAATTGTAGCATTAAAACAGTTTGGTAGAATAGCAAGATTTTATTGTAGCACTCCAATTTACAGAATGCACATTACAAATGTAATGACAATGATTATTAACAAAATAGATCCTAATGACCCTGATATGGGTGTTCCATTATTAAATTGTCTTTTGTGTATCACGGCTTTCACACCCTTGGACATCATTGGTGAAGAAGATCGAGATTTTTATTCTTCATGTCAACCGTATTTGGAAAAACACTTATTGGATATCAAATCTGGAGCTCACGATTCATTTTATAATGATGAATACAAATTTGCATTTGAAGTTTCAACAACCCTGTTCAAGCCTATTGTGGACTCTTTGATCTCTAAATTTTTTACATTTGTGTCTTCTAAAGCTGAAGAAACTATGCTATTTAAAATAACTCAACTATTTTTAATAATGATTGAATCTATGAGTGACGATGTGTTTGACTATTTTTCTCAAAGATTTACATCACACTTGTTTGATGATTCCTCATATTTAAACTGTCTCTCACCAAATGTTGAAATTGTAGCTGTTGTGACTGGTTATATGGTGAAGAGGAACAATAAACTGTTTAAAAAGTTGATTGATTTCTTCAGTTTAAGTCTGGATAAAGAAGTTGAACAAAATAAATATAATGTTAGAAGTAAAGAATTGCATGAGAGGGATAACAGATTAGTTTTTTATCTAACTGTTTTAAATGAGACATTTAGAAATGGTATGTCTGAAATCGTTGCTAATGCTGAGTTAGTGGAGCATATACTTTTTTCGGTTTTCAGCAACATAATAAACCCACCTGTCGATATGATATCCACTTTAATGATCCACAATATTTTGGCATCATTAACAACCACAGAGGTCATAGACTTCAGATTATTTTCAAAAAATTGTAATTTGACTCAAGAAGAGAAATGGGGTGGATTCACAACAAGTGACAAGAGATATTCTAAAGAAAATATGAATTATAGTTGGCATGTTCCGACTGATTTGGAGGTTAATTATGCAATTAAATTATCTGAACGTTTGTTACAACATTCAAGTAAAGAAATAAATAGAATTACCTCTGAACAACATTTGACTACTGAAAATAAAGATAATCTACAAAAAAACATATTAATCTCAATTCATGTGGTTACTGGGTTGGCTTTTTTGATAGATTCAGAATACAACGATATTAAAAAAGCTGTTGGTGGTTCAAATAAATCAAACAACCGAGGTAAATTGGATATTTTAAATCATGTTAGAAAAAATAGTGTTGACTCAAACATTATTGAATCTGGCTTTGAAAATGACGTTCCAATGGATGATGATGGGGAGGAAGCTTTTTTGGTTGATGGCGATTCCATAGAATATGATCAAATGGAAGTTGAAGACAATTTATATGGTGATTTGATGTCTGTTGAAACTACTCCCCTACCGGGTGACGTTCATGCATTTGGTCAATCAAATGGTTTTGGAATTGGTAATGGTTTCTTATTAGGAGATGAAAAAATTACAATCTATCAAACAAACTACTTTTTTGGCAAAACCAATAATGAGAAGCTAAATGATCCGAGATATGAACAAGTGCATGAATTGCATAGCAAAATTGGTAACACTTTACATAATTTGGTTGACTATATTAAAGGAAAACATGAACACAATACTCAATTACTAAAAATTGTTTTTCAAGGAATGAAGTGTTGGTTTGTTGACAGAGGAAGAGAATTGTTTTTTGAAGAAGAAGAAACAAGCAATATTGATTTGGATTTGATGGAAAATATACAATCACTTGCTCATAGATTTGAACCATACACTAGAACTTGCACAGGGTTAAGAATAGATATGGAATATAAAGCTAGAGTAATGACTCATTCTACCAGCAGAACACCATCATCCTTAGAAAAAATATTGCTAAAGGACATTTTAACGTTGTCAATTTCTCCATATCCAGATGTTTGCTCTGTAGCTCAAACTGGTTTAACAGACATTATGAAACAAATACTGGGCTCTCACAATATTTGCATTAAATTTTTACTTGATGAACTAACTAAATCTTTACAAAAGAAAGATGAATTAGTTACTTTATCTATTTTAAAATGTATTGGCTTAAAGAAAATAACAGCTAGAATGAGTAATGATTATTTAAACATAGAAAAGCTGTTTGATTTGCTGATGAAATGTAGCGGTAATTTTGATTTTAATATTGTTAAAACCAGTGAACAAATTTTGAATTTGTTATCTGCAGATCTTAAGATTCCATCTTCTGTATGCCAATTCAACTATTCATCCTTAGAAGCATTAAATCCTGATGATCAACCCTTAAAAATTCAAATAGAAGCTGTTTGTAATGCAAAAAATAAGAAAATGCTTCAAATTCATAACATGCTAACAGTATTTAGAGATTCTGTTCTGGCTAAAGTGAATACTAATGCAGAAGATAATAAAAGTACATCTGAATGGAAGGGTCAATTGTTTATAGCAGATATCATCAACAGATTACAATCTTCATATGAATTTGAAACTAATTTGGTTTCCATTAAAGAAATTTATAAACAGACACTATCCACCCATCCGGAAGTTAAGAAAAATGCTGTAAATGCGTTCATGTACGTCGTTTCAAATGCTTTAGTTAGAGCAGAAATTGAATATGATAAAGAAAGAATTTATAAATCTTGCTTTGACAGACCATTTGTGGAAACAATTGACACTACAGCTTCTGATTTCAGAAAATATTATGATTCTCAGATTGCAAACTTTGATTCACCAGATTTTTTTATTGACTCTAAAGTCTATAATGGCTTTGTGACTTTTGGTTGGCCATTATATGCAGTTTCTTCAAATAATTGTAAGCGATTATCTTTGAATTTAAAACCTGAGGATACTGCAATTTTGAAAGAAGTTGCGTCTATGATTACACTAGATTATTTGAAAGAAATTACAGATTTTTTGGTTAAAGAAAACGAATCAAAGTCAAAGTTTTCTCATTTAAACGTTTGTTTTTTTGTTATTATTATTCAACTGATCAATTTAAATGTTGCAACAAATATTAAGTATGAAGATATTTTGTCTATTTGTGAAATGACATTTGACAAAAATTTGAAATCCAGTATTATCACTTCTGGTGAAATATTTGCATCTTTAATTCTTGCAAGTAAATACACTTCAGCAGATTGCACTAAAATGAGAGATGAATTTATTGATAAGTATATGTCTCAAAACATCTTGAAAAATATGAATAAAGATATTAGCAGCATTTTTGGAATAATTTTATGGTGGATTCCTTCACAAGTAGATATCAGAAGATGTAAAATATTGTATGAAAAATCTGTATTATCAATCTCTGAAGTTTTAACTAGTGAACTTGCCAGAACACACAACAACGATCATATTTCACCAGCACTTATCACTGGAAGAGTAAATTTTGCTAGACATGTATTAATGTCAACTCCATCTAGTACTGAAAAAAATAGAGCACTGGGTCAAGTTTTTAATGTCTTTAATCATCCAGATGAGCCAGTAAGAAAAAATGTTGCAAATACTTTGAATTTATTAATGATTACTGATTCTCAAAAGGTGTTTGATAATGTTGATGATCTTTTGAAGTACGTCTCTACTGACAAGGAAGACAAATTAGGATGCTCGATAAAAGTTATTCCAGAATGGTTTGATGAGATTTTAATAGGGCAATTTGATTGGATTTTTAATGAGTATGAAAAAAACAAACAATTTTACAGAACCACTAACGCAAAAGACATTATCAATACCGAATTTTACTTCAGATGCTCAACAGTTTATCATTTGTTTGCTGGTTGGGTTTACAACAATCTTGTTTCTCTACCAAACTACTTTGAAAAAATTGTGAAGTTTTTCTCAATGTTATTTGAAATGAAAAATGTTTGTACAATGACAAATATTCATCCTACCATTCTCTTAGAAAACATGGCTTTGACTACCATGACAAAGCCAACGGTTAAGATGGTTTTATCTGTGATTTTTAACTGTGAATCTAATGATTATTTTAACAATGCACATGGTTTTAAAGTTCAATTGCAATTTATTGAAAACCTTTATTCCATGTACATTTATTTATTAACAGCTGATCAAATAAAAGACATTGTCTCTTTTGTAAAAACTTTATTATATTATAAAGGTTCACTAGAAGTTAGAGAGCAAGCTGGTACTGTTTTATCAGGAATTATTCACACCATGGGTGAAGACACTCCTTTAATTCAAGAATTATGTCTTGTTTTTGAAAAACAATTGAAAAGAGCTGGTTCAACTTTGAATGAGAAATCTGGTTATGTCAATAAAAGCAAGAAAAAAGAAGCTCAAATTCATGGTGCTGTAATTGGGATGAGCGCAGTTATCAACGCTTTTCCATACATTCAACCAATTCCTCAGTGGATACCTGTAAACTTAAGTGTTTTGTCAAGATGGACAAGGTTCACTGGTTTCATAGGTACAACTACCAAAAACGCAATTAGTGACTTTAAAAAAAATAGAAGCGATACTTGGCATTTGGATAAAGAATATTTTACTTTGGACCAATTGGAAGATCTGGAAGGCGTGAACTGGAGAAGCTATTATGCATAAAAGACTATATATATCTATAATTTTTTTTCAAACTAATGCAAATTGTACATTTTACAAAAGTGTTATTTGACAGTTTCGATAAGATCTTTTATTTTAAACACTTGGCACTTAAATTTTGATATGATATATTTCTTAAAAGCTAGAGACAAAGAAAATATCATGGGTTTCTGCATCCAAGCGAAACACTAATTCAGCAGATAATTTATCATCTTGGGTTCTTCATAGGTGTAAGCAAAAACGATTAAACTAGTGCTTAGATATGGCAGAATAAACCACTTATTCAGTGCCACAAATGTTTTTACAATTTATTTTTTAAAATCTGGGTTTGTCAAATTTGAACTCTTAATAAAAGAAAATCATCGATATGATTACCAGCTACGTAGTAGCTGACTTCATAATATAGCTGTTCAATTAGCTACACCAAATAAATGTAGAAATAAAGTAGCTTCCATGAAATTGAAGTGAATCTAAGAAAAACCACACTCAAAAACTCACAGGTTCTAAACATATTACCATTATTAGCCAATTGAGTTTTCTTTATCCTTAGGAGAGCGTATATGCGCTTCATCTTTATTTGTATGCTAACCCAACACAATGACACATTATATTAAATCCATTTTACGTCCTCTTAGTTCCATTTTCAAAATTATCGTCTTTATCGCCGGGATTTTCAATACTATGCCTACTGTATTCCGTAGATGGCTCTTGGAGTTAAGAAACATTTTTTCTTGTATACAATTAATCTGAAATCGCGAAGCTAACAAACATCGGTTTTTAATTTTTATTAGCAGTGAATTTTCATGAAAAAAAGGGCCTTTAATTTTTGCTCTTATATAAGAAGTTCCTAAGGAAAGGTAAAACACAAAAATGTAAGAAAATAAATAAATAAAACCAGTTTTAGATTTATTAAGATTGTATTTTTATTAAGTAACTTTATGCCACCTAATCTTTCTGTATCAACGAGCGCAGATTATGCTGCGGCAAAGCACAACGGAACAAATATCGTTCCTGAAAGTGTTGATGATGACTACACATCTATTATACACACGAAATCTATTGAATACAACGGAGAGCTTTTTGATCCAACAGAATTTATGAACCAAGAAGATATTGAAAAGGTAACTGACTCTAAAGTTTACTTGCAAAAAAGATTATTTTCATTTTTGAGATCAAAAAAAATTCCAAATATACCAGAAAATGATTCTCAAAGAAAAGATTATGCATACTATGATGCCAATATCTTCTCTAAAATCTTTTTTTTATGGTGCATTCCATTGGTAAAAATTGGGTACAAAAGAACAATTCAGCCTCAGGATTTATACAAGTTGAAGCCAAAAATGAAGGTTGAATCTCTAACGAAATGTTTCTATAAGCATTGGAACAATGAAGTTGCCAGATTAATTTTGCTATACAGAGAAAAACATCCTGAAGAAGACTATCCATCGTTCAATACACAAAAAGAGGAATTTCATTATTTCTATGGTAAGCTGGAGCCCACAAAGTTTTCACTAGTAAAAACCTTGTTTTTCACTTTAAAAGAAAAGCATTTGAGGGCATTGATATATGTCATTCTTGGAAACTGTGCTGCATCCTTAAACCCTTTGGTGACGAAAAGACTTATTAATTTTGTTGAAGCCAAACAACTTTTGCCTCATCTACATGTTAATAAAGGTGTGGGGTATGCTATTGGTGCTGCTTTGATTATGTTGGTAAATGGTATATTTTTCAATCATTTTTTCAATGTTTCAACCCTTGCAGGTACTCAAACAAAGGGAATAGTGACGTCCGCCGTTTTGTCAAAGTCTTTTAAATTAAGCAACAGCTCAAAAAACAATTATCCAAATGGGGTTATTACTTCTATGACCTCAAGTGATATGCAAAGATTAGAATTGGCGATTGCCTTGCAGCCTTTTTTATGGGGATTCATTCCACCTGTGATAATCTGCTTAGTTTTACTTCTAGTTAATATTGGTCCTGTTTGTTTAATAGGGTTTGCTATTTTCTTTTTGTTAATTTTTTGTACAATAAGAGCTTTTAAAAGAATTATAGGAATTAGAATAAAAGCTAATAAACAAACTGATATCAGGGTCAGTTATATGAGAGAGGTGTTGAATTCATTGAAAATGATCAAGTTTTATGGATGGGAAGATGCTTATGAAAAGAATATAATTGATGTGAGAAGAAAAGAAATTAAAGAAACCAAGAAAATGCTATACACTAGAAACTTTTTTACCGCACTAGGTATTATACTGCCCACATTAGCTACATTGGTAACGTTTTTGGTTTTGAATAAAATTGGATGGGGTAATAAATCTGTTGGATCTATTTTCTCTTCTTTATCATCTTTCCAGGTACTTGCTATTTTGGTTTTCTTCTTCCCAATGGCTTTAGCAACGGGTATTGATGCTTTGATTAGTTTAGATAGAGCTCAGGTATTTTTATTATCCAAAGAATCACAACAACTTGAAAAAAAACCAGAATGTAGAGACAATTCGCTAGCTTTAAAATTAGAAAACTGTGATTTTGAATGGGAAACTTTTGAAAATGAGGATGAGGATGATTTAAAGGCGATGGATCACCTGAAACAACACGATATTGATGCCACTTCATCTTCAAGCGATCACAATGATATGAAGGTGAATCCGGAAAAAGCAAATGACAGCTCAGATTGCGAACAAACATCAGAACACAATTTCAACAAGGAGAAAAATAATAACATAATTCATGATTCACTTCAAGAAGATGATCAGATGAAGATTAAGTTTAGAGGTTTTCATAATATTTCTTTTGAAGTCAAAAAAGGAGAGTTTATTATGGTCACTGGAGCTATTGGAACAGGTAAAACTTCTTTACTAAACGCATTAGCTAGCATGATGCCTCAATTAAAAGGATCGATTCAACAAACTGGTGAACTGTTATTATCTGGCCAGCCATGGATTCAAAATACAACTCTTAAAAACAATATTTTGTTTGGCTCGAGATTAGATCAAAATAGATATGATGCAGTATTAGACTCTTGTTGTTTATTGCCAGATTTGGAAATATTGCCTGGTGGTGATGAATGTGAATTGGGTGATAGAGGTGTAAATTTATCTGGTGGACAAAAAGCCAGGTTATCGTTGGCAAGGACTTGTTATAAGGAAGCTGACATTTATTTATTTGATGATGTTTTATCAGCAGTTGATTCTAGAGTTGGTAAATATATTATGGATAAATGTATGCTTGATCTTTTAGCAGGAAAAACTAAGATCTTAGCCACCCATCAGTTGTCCTTGATGGATAAAGTTGATAGAGTAATATTTTTGAACAGCGATGGTAATCTCAGCTTTGGAAACGCTGCTGAGTTAATTACTAGTAATATTGAGTTTGCCAACCTAGTAAAATTCTCTAACTCAAATTTAAGTGAAGACACTAATAAGGAAGAAGATAAAATCAACTCTAATCAAGATGAGTTTGTTGAACAAACATCTGGCGATGTTCAGTCTGAAAACGTTAACGAATTTGAGCCAGAAGGCAAGGAGGGTGATTTTGATGAATTAGCCAAACTAAAAAAAGAATTGACAGCTAAATCTGATATTGTGATTGAAAATAACAAAGAAAAAAGAGCATATAACTCTATTTCTTTTGCAGTATACAAAGAATATGTTGTGTCCGCATGTGGTAAGTACACTATTCCTGTCTTAATCATTTATGTTTTAACAGTTATGTTCACAACTTTCTGTATGTTGTTTTCTTCTGTTTGGTTGTCCTTTTGGACAGGAGAAAAGTTTCAAAAGTCAACATCTTTTTACATGGGTCTTTATTGTCTCTTTGTTTTTGGAGCATTTTTTTTTATGGTGATACAATTCACTACATTGTGTACAATCTGTCTAAATGCTGCTCGTAGTTTAAATTTAAAAGTTGTAAAAAAATTACTACACACTAAAATGAGTTTCTTAGATGTCACTCCAATGGGAAGAATTTTGAATATTTGTTCAAGTGATACAAATACTCTGGATAACGAAATTAGTGAACAGTTAAGATTATTCATTTATCAATTATCTAATTTAATTGGTGTTATAATCCTGTGTATCATTTATATGCCTTATTTCGCTATAGCAATTCCATTTCTATTATTCCTATATCTTATTATTGCATCTCATTATCAAGCAACAGGAAGAGAAGTTAAAAGATTGGAAGCTATACAAAGATCTTTTGTATACAACAATATAAATGAGGTTTTAAGTGGTATGGACACTATCAAATGTTTCAACAAAGAAAAAGCATTTCTTTTGAAAAACAGCTTTTTGATTGATAAGCAGAACGAAGCTGCTCACTTGGCCTTTGCTTTGCAAAGATGGGCCGCCTTATTTATTGATATGGTTGCTTGTTTGTTCGCGGTTATCATTTCTTTATTGTGTATCACCAGGGCCTTCCATGTTGGTGCTTCTTCTGTGGGT
The DNA here is from genome assembly GCA_019649515.1 of Hanseniaspora mollemarum. Classification (NCBI taxonomy): domain Eukaryota; kingdom Fungi; phylum Ascomycota; class Saccharomycetes; order Saccharomycodales; family Saccharomycodaceae; genus Hanseniaspora; species Hanseniaspora mollemarum. Next base: position 654,688 of record JABFEO010000003.1, on the reverse strand, counting down.
GTTATGCTAACTTATGTGTTGCAATTACCAGGTTTATTGAATATGTTATTGAGATCTATGACCCAGACAGAAAACGACATGAATTCAGTTGAAAGATTAGTATCTTATAGCACTGACTTGCCTCAAGAGGCGGCCTATAGAGCTGGCAATGGCGATGGTGTTGTCAAACCTTCTCCAGAATGGCCAGCAAAGGGTTCAATTATATTTGAAGATGTTTGTATGGCATATAGAGATGGGCTACCTTTAGTTTTAAAGAACCTAAGCTTCAGTATCAATGATGGCGAAAAAATTGCATTAGTTGGTAGAACTGGTTGTGGTAAATCTTCCACTGTTTTAACGCTATTCAGATTAGTTGAGTTAAGTCAAGGAAAGATCATTATTGACGGGGAAGATATTTCTAAGTTGGGCCTTTTTGATTTGAGAAGCAGATTAACAATTATTCCCCAAGACCCGGTTCTTTTTAAAAGATCTATAAGAAGAAACTTGGATCCTTTTGGTGATTACAACGACGACGAATTATGGGATTCTTTGGTTCACTCCGGAGCCATTGATGCAGAACTGTTGGATCAAGTCAAGAAGCAAACTGTGTCGAGAAATGTTGAAGAAAACAAGGGTGTTCACAAATTTCATTTGGATCAACTTGTACAAGAAGACGGGGTCAATTATTCCAATGGTGAAAGACAGGTTTTGGCTTTAACAAGGGCAGTTATTAAAAAATCAAAGATTTTAGTTTTGGATGAAGCGACATCTTCAGTAGATTATGAAACCGATGCAAAGATTCAAGCCAAAATTGCCAGTGAGTTCAAAAACTCTACAGTTATTACAATAGCTCATAGATTGAATACTATTTTGGGCTATGACAAGATAATGGTTTTAGAAAAAGGAGAAATCTATGAGTTTGATGACCCATTAACATTGTTTATGAATCAGAACTCCATCTTCAGAGAAATGTGCGAAAAGGCTTCTATCTCTGAAGCAGATTTTCACAAATAAACGAAATGAAACATTTACAAGAATAACAATTCTTAACTTAAAATTGGTTTCTCAATTTATATAAACATTCAATAGAGATTTTTAATGCATTAAGAGAGAAGTTATCCAATGAGAAGATAGTAAATTCTGCAAAAAAAGTATACGTAGTTTTGAGAGAAGCCTATTTGAAATGGCAGTGGTTTTTTTTTTTTTTTTAATTTCACCATTTTTTTTTGCTATGCTCTGCTTTTCTTCTAGTTCTCTTGTGCTTTATATATGTTCAGATTAAACAAAGCTGTCCTTTGGCAACCAAAGACTTTCCGTTTTCAACAATTATTTCTTTATTAGGAAAAAAAATTATTTTGTAGTAACCGCCACCTCAGAAACACGGTACTGGCTAAATTTTTGAATGGCTGGATCTGATGCCTCCGGGTATATCTGCGTTGTGGTTATGGCGGAGATTTATTAAACGGAACAACAAATTCACCACTTGGTAGTTTTTGCAAGGGGCCGGGGAAAAAGAAGCTCTTGAAAATTCTTCAATATTGAAAACAACATAAAAAATTTCCGATTTCCCCTGTTAACCATACAAGGAAAGAAAAACAAAAAACCACAAGGCAAGACTTTTCTAACCCACAGTTACAATCCAACTACTTTACGTTATACTCTATTAGTGGGTAAATAATTTGTTTGTTTTCAAGACTCTCTTTTTACACTTTACTATATTAATAATATATACAATTATCTAAACAAAATGTCAGGAAACAATTTTCATGCGATGAGAAAAATATTATTGATTGGAGATTCAGGAGTGGGAAAATCATGTCTACTAGTAAGGTTTGTAGACGACACATTTTCACCTTCCTTTATCACAACTATTGGTATTGATTTTAAGATTAAAACCATTGATATCAATGGAAAAAAAATCAAATTACAATTATGGGACACTGCAGGTCAGGAAAGATTCAGAACAATCACTACTGCTTACTATAGAGGAGCAGACGGTGTTGTTTTAGTTTATGATGTGCAAGATGAAAAAACTTTTGCTGATGCCAGAGATGTTTGGTACAACACCATCATGGAAAATGCATTACCTGAATGTCAATTGATTTTGGTGGGAAACAAAGCTGATGTCGATAGCACTGAAGGAGAAGGAGGAGAAGAATCTAACAAACAGGGAAGAGCTGTTTCTTATGAAGAAGGTGAAAGTTTGGCCAAATCTTTGGGAATGGCATTCGTTGAAGCAAGTGCAAAAACAAACAAAAATGTAGATGAAGTATTTTTCACACTTGTAAAAATGATTGAAGAAAAGTTGGAAAACAAGGAAGATGGTGCTAATAAAGGCGATAAGAAAAAGTTGAAAACTGAAGGAGTTAACCTAAAAACTGGTAGTAAATCTAAGAGTAACAACTGTTGTTAGAAATCCCAATGACTTTACTAGGGGGATAATAAATAGTAAAGAGCATCGATGTTTGATTGTCTTTACATATATCCAAATCAAATCTGTTATATATACACGTACTTTAAAATTTTCTTACAAAAATGGTAACTAAAGCATGTCAAAATTGAAGCTAATGTATGGGCTGAAGAACTATATTAATAGCTTTAAACTAAGTGTTGGTTGTCCCCGTGACTTTTTGTTGAGAAGAAGCTACATTATGCCACATCGGAGATAATAATTGCTTTTTTTTAGATTGGGCTAGATTTCCGTTTTGGAAAAAAAAAAAGATTTCCGTAAAAAGCAATTCTGAACTACAAGTAGAAAAACGGTTTAACCTTATTCATTAGAAAACAGCAACTGATATTCATCATTCATTAAAAAATTTACATTTGAAACCAATTCAGAAAGAGAGTTTAAATTGTATAATATCAACACGTCTGTTGATTCAAAGATTTTCCTTTACCCTAATCTTTTAATATATTATCTAAACAGCCAGAATAATGGATATTTTTAAACCCACAGGTTCAGATATTAGCAACATTGATTTCAGTGTTTTAACTGCTCAAGAAATCAGACAGTTATCTGTAAAACAGATCAACAACCCAACTGTATTGGATAATTTAGGACACCCAATTAACAATGGTTTATATGATCTATCATTGGGTGCTTTTTTGAAGAATTTGTGTACCACTTGTGGTCTGGATGAAAACTCTTGTCCAGGTCATCAAGGTCACATCGAACTTCCAGTACCTGTTTATAATCCGCTCTTTATTCCTCAACTCTTTTTGTATTTAAGAAGCTCCTGTTTATACTGTCATCACTTGAAGTTAAAAAAAAATGAAGTGCACAGATATGCTTTAAAGTTGAAGTTACTGCAGTACGGGTTGATTAAAGAATGTTATGAACTTGACAACATCACTCTTCAATCATTAGACGATGTTGAAGCTGATGTAAGCGAGGCTGAGGAAGGTGAAGAAGAAGAGCATTTAACTTATACTAAGCCAGGTAAAAACAAAGACTTGGAAGAAAATGTTTTGAGAGAACTACAAGTTAAAAGACAAGAATTCAGTGATATTGCAATTGCTAAGGCACTATCATCTGGTGAAACGACAGAAAGAGGAACATTTACTTCAGTTGTTAATGACGAAAGAAAGAAATTGATTTCTGAATTCCATAAAAAAGTTTTAGCCAGACCTCATTGTGATAATTGTGGTATGTTTTCTCCTAAATTTAGAAAAGACGGTTTTTCTAAAATATTTGAACAGCCATTAACAGAAAAGCAGTTGACAAACAACAGAATTAAGGGTATTCAAAGAAAAGACATGCTAAAAAATGGTTCAGAATCATCTAACAGTTCATCATATAATATGGACGTAACCAAACCAAAACAAGGTTCAACTTATATCTTGTCCACCGAAGTTAGAAACATTTTAAAATCTGTTTTCAAAACTGAACAATTTGCTTTGCAATTTATTTTTCACTCTAGACCAAATTTGAGTAAAAAACTAGTAAAAGCTGATATGTTTTTCATGGAATGTATCGTTGTTCCTCCAACGAGATTTAGACTTCCATCTAAATTGGGTGATGAAGTCCATGAAAATGTTCAAAATCAATCTTTATCTAAGATTTTGACAACTTCATTATTAATAAGAGATTTGAATGATGAACTAGCCAAGATCAGATTGGGAAAGGTGTCTCAAGATGACAAGAAAATCATATTTAATAGACTGATGAATGCTTTTGTCACAATTCAGAATGATGTCAACTCTTTCATTGATTCTACCAAGGCACCAACAAACGGTGGTAAATTACCAAACCCTGGTATTAAGCAAGCTCTTGAAAAGAAAGAAGGATTGTTTAGAAAACATATGATGGGTAAAAGAGTTAATTATGCTGCTAGATCTGTTATTTCTCCTGATCCTAATATTGAAACACATGAAATTGGTGTTCCTCCTGTATTTGCTAAGAAGTTGACTTATCCTGAACCTGTCACAAACCACAACATTGCTGAAATGAGACAAGCTGTTATTAATGGTCCAGAAGTGTGGCCAGGTGCAATCCAAATTCAAAATGAAGATGGCACTTTGGTTTCTTTAGTTGGTATGTCTTTGGAACAAAGAAAGGCTTTGGCCAATCAACTGATGACACCTTCATCAACTAATAATCCAAATGTTGAGACTTTGAATAAAAAAGTGTTTAGACATATTAAAAACGACGATATTGTTATCATGAATAGACAGCCAACCTTACATAAGGCTTCTATGATGGGTCACAAAGTGAGAGTTTTACCAACTGAAAAAACCTTGAGATTGCATTATGCTAACACTGGGGCTTATAACGCAGATTTCGATGGTGATGAAATGAACATGCATTTCCCTCAAAATGAAAATGCTAGAGCCGAAGCCTTTAATTTGGCTAACACTAACTCTCAATATTTGACTCCTACATCTGGTTCCCCTGTGAGAGGTTTGATTCAAGATCATATCTCTGCAGGTGTTTGGTTAACAAGCAAGGATTCCTTTTTCAATAGAGAAAGATACCATCAATACATTTATTCATGTTTGAGACCAGAACATGGTCACACTTCAAGAGAAAGAATCATTACTTTACCACCAGCAATTGTAAAGCCCGAAGCTTTGTGGACTGGTAAACAAATAATTTCAACAGTTTTGTTAAATGTAGTCCCTAAAGATATGCCAGGTATCAATTTGATTTCTAAAAACAAGATTAAAAACAGTTATTGGGGCAAAGAATCTTCAGAAAATGATGTTATTTTCCATAATGGTGAATTAGTTTGTGGTATTTTAGATAAATCTCAGTTTGGTGCCTCCAAATATGGTATTGTTCACTCTATGCATGAAATTTATGGTCCTGATATTGCAGGTAAAATTTTATCAGTTTTGGGTAGACTTTTCACTCACTATATCTCCACCTCTGCGTTTACCTGTGGTATGGACGACTTAAGATTGACCAGTGAAGGTAACGCTTGGAGAGATGACATATTAAAAAAATCATTAGATGTTGGTAGAAAGGCAGCTTGCGAAGTCACAAATTTGCCTGAAGAAACTACTGATTCCTCGGATCCAGAATTATTGAAAAGATTAGAAGAAATTTTGAGAGATGATGGTAAGTTAGCTATTTTGGATGCTATATCCTCCTCAAAAAACAATGCTATTACTTCAGAAGTTGTTTCTACCTGTGTTCCTGATGGTACTATGAAAAAGTTCCCATACAACTCTATGCAAGCGATGGCCCTATCTGGAGCTAAAGGTTCGGGTGTTAATGTTTCTCAAATTATGTGTTTATTAGGACAACAAGCTTTGGAAGGTAGAAGAGTGCCACTCATGGTCTCTGGTAAAACTTTGCCATCTTTTAAACCATTTGAAACGGCGGCAATGGCAGGTGGTTATATCAAGGGTAGATTTTACTCTGGTATTAAGCCACAAGAGTACTATTTCCATTGTATGGCAGGAAGAGAAGGTTTGATTGATACAGCTGTTAAAACTTCTAGATCCGGTTATTTGCAAAGATGTTTGACAAAGCAATTAGAAGGTATTCATATTTCTTATGACAATACAGTTAGAGATGCTGATGGTACCTTGATTCAATTCTTATATGGAGGTGATGCTGTTGATATTACAAAAGAATCCCATATGACTGAATTTAACTTTTGTATGGATAATTACAATGCATTTATTAAGAAATATGATCCTGCATCGTTATTGGAACACTTAGATATTGAAACAGCTTCCAAATACGCTAAAAAAGTTAACAAAGCAAGATTCAAACAGAAAGATGTTCCGTTTAATCAACAAAAAATAAAGTATGATCCTGTTCTATCTAAATACAATCCTTCGAAGTTCTTAGGTTCCACATCTGAAAAATTCCAAGATATGCTGGATAACTTTATTGATAGCAACCCTCTGTTGTTCAAAAAGAGTAAGAAAAAACAAGGTTTGACTGACAAAAAGTTTAAGGCATTGATGCAATTGAAATATATGAAGTCTTTGATCAATCCAGGTGAATCTGTTGGTATTATAGCTGCTCAATCTGTTGGTGAACCGTCAACACAAATGACTTTAAACACTTTCCATTTTGCTGGTCATGGTGCTGCTAATGTTACTTTAGGTATTCCTCGTTTAAGAGAAATTGTTATGACTGCTTCTGCAAACATTATGACACCACAAATGACATTACCAGTTTTGCCAGACGTTACTGATGAGCAAACTGAAGCTTATTGTAAATCTGTTGCCAGAATTGTTTTGTCTGAAGTTCTGGATAATGTTGAGGTTGTAGAAACAATTGGAAAGAGTAAAACAACTTCTTCTATTTCAAGATCTTATGCTATAAAAATGAATTTCTTTAATGAAGAAGATTATGATGAAGAATATGATGTCAAAAAAGCACAACTGGAAGAAGTTATTCAACAAAAGTTTATCTATCTATTAGAATCTGCTATTATAAAAGAAATTAGAAGACAAAGAATGCAATCATCTTCACCAGATGATTTGAATGTTGCTGTTCCAAAATCACAAACCACTCTTGGTGCCACAACTACTGCTGCCTTGGATAAGTCTGTTATGGATGGCGATGATGATGCTGATGAAGAAGAATTAGGTAAAAAAAGATCTAAGGCCGCTTCTAATTATGATGATCCTGATGAAGATGAATTGGATACCATGAGAAATGCTGAGAAATCTGATATTGAGGATGAAGATTCTGATTCTGCTTCTGATTCTGATATTGATATGGACACTGCTAATAAGGAATCCAATGGTTTGAATTCAGATGTTATGTCTGAATTACAATTAGACAGACAATCATCAGTTATTACTGCAAGTAGATATGTTTCTAAGTACAACTTTGATGACAAAAACGGTAGATGGTGTGAGTTCAAAATTGAATTATCTGCGGACACTGAAAAGTTATTGATGGTCAACATTGTTGAAGAAATTTGTAAAAAGTGTGTTATTAGAGAAATTCCAAATATTGGAAGATGTGTTTTCCCTAAACAAGATGGAAAAACCAGAAATTTGACCACTGAAGGTGTCAATTTCCAAGCTATGTGGGAACATGACGCTTTTATCGATGTCAATGGTATTAGATCTAATGATGTCGCTGCTGTTTTAAGAACTTATGGAGTTGAGGCTGCTAGAAACACTATTGTTAATGAAATTAATAATGTCTTTTCCACATATGCTATTTCTGTTTCTTATAGACATCTGGATTTAATTGCTGATATGATGACCAGACAAGGTAGTTACCTGGCCTTCAATAGACAAGGTATGGAATCCTCCACATCCGCTTTGATGAAAATGTCTTACGAAACCACTTGTGGCTTTTTAACTAAAGCTGTTTTGGATGGTGATAGAGAAGATTTGGATTCTCCTTCTGCTAGATTAGTATTGGGTAAACTTTCTAATGTTGGTACTGGATCTTTCGACATTATGGCAAAAGCTTGATTTTTTTATAACTGATGATTTTATATACACCTTAATGTTTTTTTAAATATATTTATATTTTGAATACATGACATAAAGCTTTCGAGCAGTGGAATAGAGTAAACTTCTCCAAGAAAAAAGTAGCAAACAAATTGAAAAGTTCTTTTCCTAAAAGCAAGGGAACAAGCTTTACTTATTATGCATAGCATCCTATTCAATATAATTTATACCTAGGTCAGTTTTACCTTTTTTCAATTTTTATAAACATAGAAGAAATTATATATAAATATACAAGCTATAGAACTGTTTTTCTAAGCTAATCAATTTGGAAAGTTGGTTTCAATTTTTTGATTAGCAACCAATCACTTTTTGGAACTTGATCTCTGAATAATGGATCTTTTAATGTATCAATACTCTTTCTTGTAATATGTGAGTATAAAACGTCTTTTTCATCAACATGTCTACCCCAAATTGGCTGTTGCGAAGATGGATCGTCTAATCTCATAGCAACACCTGCCCCGGTTTGGCCTCTTTTGACTTCAGTGACAGATTCATGATTGATTTCCAAAGATGCTACTTTACCCAAAATTAAGGTTTGTCTTTGTTTAGTTTCTGGGTCATATTTAACAGTACAAATTGGAGTACCAATTTTCAATGAACCTTCAACGACATCAACACCGATAATCATAGGTCCTCTTTTGTTAATGATTTGTATAGTGTTTAAAACACATGGGAAAACAACTAGAGTAGAGTATTCTTCTCTTTTCTTTTCGTTTAATTCATTTTGGTAGGCAACAAATGAATCAAATAAGTGATAAATAATATCAGCGTTAAAAATCTTGACACCTTGCTCCTCAGCATATTGTTCAGCTTCCTTATCTACCTTAACATCAAAACACAACATTATAGCAAATTCGGGAGCCTTTTCCAACATAGTTGCACACTTCATGATATCTCTTTTATAAACAGGTCCTAAACCAACAGCCAGAACAGGAATCTTCATGTCCTTTAAAAAGTCCAACAAAGCTTCCAAAGAACCTAAAGTTGAGGCCTGAACAACAACACCCTTTCCAGTTTTGTCGACTGAGTCTAATAACCCAGTCAAGTCGTCCATTACTTCATCCATCAAATCTTCTTCATCATCATCTTCACGAACAACCAATAATCTAGAACCCGAAACGGCTTTCTCTAAATCAGGAGCTGAAATCTTTACACCTAAAGCAGCGGAGACTTCCTTGTGATGAACATATTCACTTTTAACTCTCATTTCTCTTAAAGGTTGTGGAGTCAATAAAGCTCTAATATTAGTAACGATTGGTCCATTTAGACCACAAATAACAATTCTGTCACCTTCTTTTAACTTACCATTGGATAAAATAACATCAATTGTAGTACCTAAACCTTCAACAACCTTGACTTCAAGAACAGTTGCTTCAATAGTGTCGGAAACATATTTCAATTGCTTGGACATTCTTTTTTGGGTTAATTCCAGAACCAACCATAACAAATCAGGAATACCTTCACCGGTGACAGCAGAAGTTGGAACTATGGAAACATATTTAGCAATGTTTTTGTTATTAAAGTATAATTCAGAATTCAAACCTTGTTCAGCTAATTGAACTTTAATTTGATCCAATCTTGTTTCAAATTCTTGTCTGACAGACTTCTTTTGTCTTTTCAAAGAGTCTCTAAAAGATTCGTTTGGAATGCTTTCCCAATCAAACAGTCTATCAATCTTGTTTAAAGCAACAACAAATGGAGCTTTTCTGTCCCTTAATAATCTAATAGATTCAATGGTTTGTTGTTCTAAACCATGCATGATATCAATAACCAAGATAGCAATATTACACAAAGAAGAACCTCTAGATCTTAAATTAGTAAAGGATTCGTGACCTGGAGTATCAATTATCAATAAACCAGGAACTTCTAAAGATACTTCTTCATATTTGCTCATGACAGCTGTCTTTTGTTTAATAGCAGAAACTGGGAAATAAGTGGCACCAATTTGTTGAGTAATACCACCAGCCTCACCACCTTGAACATTGGTTTGTCTAATTTTATCCAACAATTTGGTCTTACCAGTATCAACGTGACCTAAAATAACACAGATTGGAGATCTTAAATCGTAATGTTTTTTAGAGGACTTTGTTGAGCTTGCAGCAGGAGCTACAATTTCAGGAATAGCGGCTGGTATTTCATGAACTGGCTCTTCAGTTGTTGACTCTTCCTCATCCACAGCACCTTCTTGCTGTGTAACAGTTGTTTCAGTTTCATCTCCTGCTTCTTCATCTGATAACAAAGCTTCCCAGTCATCAACAACTTCTTCTTCTTCAGCCTCTTTAGCTTCTTCAGTAGCAACTTCTTCTTGTTTAACTTCTTGTTTCTTCTTCTTACCATAAACTGGTTTTTTCTTCTTTGGTTCCGCTTCAACATCACCTTCAGCTTGCTTTTGTTTCTCAAAAGCTGCAACCTTGATGTTACTTGATTGCAACAAAGCTGCTCTTCTTCTTTCCATCAACTTTTTGTCTTCCTTTTGCTTCTTAGTCAAATACTTTCCTTCAGCTTTTAACTTTTCCTTTTTTAATTTCTGTTGCTCTTTCTTTTCTTCGGCTCTGTTAGACTCTTCTTCTTTTGCTCTTTCTTCAGCTAATCTTGCTTCTTCTTCTATTTTGGCTTCTTCATCCAATTGTTTTTGATATTCGGCTTCTTGTTGTTTTTGTAGCTCCAGTTGTTTTTTCAATGCAGCTAAACCAGCAGGAGCTTTCTTCTTTTTTGCAGCTGTAGGAGTAGCTTTAGCATCAGCCTTTGGTGCATCTTCTGCTTTAGCTTGCTCTTTGACTTCTTCCGCAACAACAGGCTGTGCAACAGTAGTGTTTTTACCCTTGTTTTTAGCTTGTTGTTCTTTCTTCTTCTGTTTTTCTCTTTCTTTCTTTTCTTTCTCTTTTTCTTTTTTACTTTTCAAAACTGGTTTACCACTAGAAGTAGCATTGTCGTTTTCTTCGGTTACCTTCTTTTGCTTGTTCTTTTTACTCTTTTTCAATGTAGACATAAAGTCATCTTCATCAGGATTCCATTCATCTACAGCGGTTGCAGATTGGGTCTCTTCCTTCAATTCAACATTATCTTGAGAGGCTGACTCTTCAGTGGAAACTTTAGCTGCCTGCTCTTCAATAGTTTCAGAAGCTTCATTAAGTGATGGAGTACCTATTTCTTCGGTGGCTGATTCCATGTATAAATCCTCTTCATCTTCCCAGCTGGAAGCTTTGCTTTTCTTTCCTCCTTTTTTAGCCATTTGTATTTAACGTGGTTTTTATCTAAAAGAGAAGTCTATCTCGGTTATTTGTACTTCTTTAATTACCAATCAAAGTACATTAAAAATCTTGAGAAGAGATAGCCACTGAATTTGACGAAAATTTTTCACAGCTATTCCAGGGCTCTGTCGGAGATTCCACACTTGGTAAGTGAAAAATTTCATATTGCTATTTTGGGATAAGCCTGTAAAAAGCAATATCTTCACGTGATTTTAGCAACGTTTCTTTTTTTTGGATATGTCCCAAAAGAGATGATAAAAGAGGCATGCAGTTGGGTTTTGGTCTTGAAAGGCATTTTTCAGAAAAATGGATTTGTAAGAATATTAATGTTCTCCTATGTACAATCTATACTTTCATATCTGCAAAACCACGTTTAATTTGCACATTAGTCTAATTGCTGAAGCATAGAGCATATTCTTGTTATATACATTTTTTCTAGCCCCTTCAAATGTCTTCATCTGCAACGAATACTCGTAAGAGACAGCTGGATACCAGTCAGTATACTTTCAATGAGTTAAAAGCATTAAACTTTATTAATAAAACACTAAAGAAAAACTGTAGAAAAAGTAAATTAGATCAACCTATTTCTTTATTCTCAAAAGTTTCCACAAGGTTGTATCTTTCATTAGCACCAATGTATTTGAATAATCCAATTGAAGGAATTATTAACCAACATTTGAATAATAAAATAATGAAATTCGACAACAATATTAACGGCATTGTAATTGGATTCGAGAATATTGCTATTGAACAAGACTTATTGAAAATTGATTATGAGACACCATTTATATTTTTATACTGTACGGTTGATTTCATAATTTGGGAGCCAAAAAGAAATGATATTATTGAAGGTTACCCATTCATTCAATCTGAATCACATATTGGATGTTTGATTCATGATTTGTTCAACTGCTTTATAAAGCTACAAGAAATTCCAAACAACTGGGAATATAAGTACGACCAAGAAAATGAGGAAGACTATGATGATGCCGACGAAAACAGTGAGGATAATAACACCAGCAAAACTTTCGGCTACTGGGTAGATGCTAATGGCGAAAGAATAAGCGGTAAAAAGATAGCTATCAAAGTTAAGCAGGTCAAGACCAACGGTAAGATGGTTTCTATAGAAGGATCTTTGATATTGAGTGACGAGCTGGAAGATAAGAACAAGGTCGAAAATTTGGCTATTGTTTCTAATAAAAAAATTGTGTTTGACGAAGAAATAAGCAAAGACAACGAAAGTGCTCACAAGGATCTAGAGCTAAGTAAAATGGAGAATAATGAAGGAGAAGAGATAGTATATGCAAGTGACAGTGAGGTGGAAAGCAATTGAAATACGGCTGTTTTTACTTCCAATAGTATTAATTTATAAGTTTTTTCTTTTTTTGAGTAAATGATTTTAATTTATATATTTCCATTAATGAATAAGATAAAAGTTATAATTTTTGTTTTTAATATCATAAAAATGGTGTTAAGAAAGTAGTAAAATCTATGTCAAACAGCTGTAAGATATTCACATCATCCTCACTCCATATAGGAGGAATAGGAGGATTGGGATTATTATTTGTACTGTTATAAATATCTATCGGTGATTTCTGCCATATTCCTCCTGATGCTCCTACAGAATCAGCGTTAGCAATTGGAGGATTGCTGTTTATGTCACAGTTGTTTTGAGATGAATCAACAATAATTTTTGGTGTCAAAGCTGACTCCAAATTATTATTTCCTGTATAAATGTTTCTAAAAATTGTTTCAAATTCTTTAAAGTGAATATTTGGCTGTTGTTCTTTGCCAAATGTATCAACCTTATAAAATCTCTCAATCATAATCATAAAACATTTTAGTAAATCAAATGTTTTTAAATTTAAATCATTTGGAAGTGGCTGTTTTACTAAAACTAAAGATATTAAAAATGATAGAATATCGTCACTCGAGTAAGTTGATGCAGTTTCAATATTTGGATCCACAGCATCACTGTCTTTTATTTTCAAGAGGTATAACATTTCATAAAAGGTAATACCAACTTTATCAATTAAATCTCTTTGAACAGCCAATGAATGGAAATAAGAAAGATGATCAACGTTTATAGCCTTTGGTTCTTTAAAACTTAAAACAACCTCTTTGTTATGTAAAGAGCTTTGCCACTGTTCTCTAAGAACAATGACAACAGCTAGTATTGCAAAACAAATTCCAAAAAAATAGTTGTAATCAACATTATTTTCATCTTCGTTGTCCACAAAATACCGCAACTTGTTCAGCGTCAGTTTTAAATTCATTAGTGGGATAAGAACAGAATAATCAAACAAATCAACATTACTTATAGTCGAAAGATTGCAATAAGAGTTCATAGGAAGTAATTCCAATCGTTCAAATTCGTCAATCTTAGCCAGCATTCCTTCGAAATCAGGTCTACCATATGGTTCGAATAAAGCATTTACAATTTTTCTTCCTAGTAATACAAATCTTCGCAGCAACCCATCTCTTCCTCTCTCACTGCATTTCAACTCTTGTTCCTCAATTATAGGATCAAAAGGAATAATTAGAGGTGATCCAGACTCCAATGAATGAATCAAATCAAAATAATGCGACCAAAAATATAAATTTTTTAAAGTCCATTCAGGAATTTTATTGTCATTAGTGATGAATTTATGAACACCTTTATTGAGCCCAACCTTCAAACAACTAGAGGTTATATGTTCAGCAAGGATCTTGAAATTAAATCCAAAATCGGACATTTCTAAGTCCAAATGTCTTTGCAAATAACAAAGTATTGAAAATTGCAATTTAGTGAAGGACCATATGAAACCTGAAGAAATACCATTCAAATTAATTTCCATATTTCTGAAGAGATCATCTTGTTCTTCTGTCAACTGTTTAGCCATAACTATTCTATAAATTTGAAGAACTATACCAACATTGAAAAAATTATCATTTGCAGTTAGATTTAAGCCAACAATTCTATCATCAGCCCACTTTTCATCTTCAGTTTCAATATTATTTGCAGCATCTTTTTGAATATCAACATTGTTTTCAACTATAAAATATTTCTCCAAAATGTTGAAGACTGAAACCCTATCTAAAACTCTAATATACAAATGAAGCTCACTGTTAAAGTAGGCTACAATGATCTCTCTTAAAATATGCATCTGTGGAAGCATATCCACAATTCTCTCCCAAAGTTGACCTTTTGCTCCATTGTTGCCATGCTCGCTATTTTCAGACAATAACAACATCCTGTCTTTTTTGATAGACCCAATACCACTACCTTTTTCTTTATCTCTTCTGTCATGGGATTTTTCTCTCAAGTGATCAAACAACGACTTGTGTTTCTTGACCAGTTTAGAATGCTCAAACCAAGGCCTTACAGATACCGCTGAGCATGAAAAAACCGCTTCTTTTTGAATACTGTGCAAATCTAGTTTTCTTAAAGGATTTTCCAAACGCTGTGTTGTGGTTGAAAAGTACTTTTCAGCAAAAGACTGGGAACTAGACTCCTGTGTTTGATTTTGTAGCAAAGGCAACGGCTGTTGGGGCTGCATTGGATTGAGAGGTCCAGTCAGTGGGGAATGCTGATTCATGTGAGGCTGTGAAACTATGTTTGAAGCGGACAGTGGTTTTAAAATATTATTTATTTCTATTGGCGACTGTCTCTTTTGTGTTGGAGTGTTTCTAATTAGGGAGGGAGTTGGAGAGGAAGCTGATGGTGATTTTTGGGGCAAAGTGTTGAACACTCTTGTAGAAGGATTCAGAGGGTGCATCACAGGTTGATGCATCTGATGTCTGTGTATGAGTTTCTGATATGGACTAGAAACCGATTGTTGATGGTTGTGAATATGGGTGTGGTTTGAAGGATCATTTTGGTTATAGTTTTGCTGCTGGATGTAACTCTGAT
Source organism: Hanseniaspora mollemarum (assembly GCA_019649515.1). NCBI lineage: Eukaryota > Fungi > Ascomycota > Saccharomycetes > Saccharomycodales > Saccharomycodaceae > Hanseniaspora > Hanseniaspora mollemarum. Next base: position 639,631 of record JABFEO010000003.1, on the reverse strand, counting down.
TGTGCTGAGAGCTGTTGCTAGGAGACAGTGGATTCGGTAGTCCATTAACAAAAAAAGCGGGTTGAGAGTGTCCGTTTGTTAAAGAGCTCTTGTTTCTCATCTCGTTGCTCACCACATTAGCCAAATCTTTCAAAGTTGAGTTTGAATTTAAAAGAGAGTTTGGTGACAATGCAAAATGATTCATAGTGCTTGATAGCAAAGAAGGTCCCGGAACAGCAGAAGATGCAGTTGCTGATATTCCATAGGTTAAAAGCTCCTGAGCAGAGGGCAATGGAGATATGTTTCCATTGCCAGTAGATTTTACTTGAGCTATCATTTCTGTAACCGACGCAGGCTGTGGGTTCAAATTAAGAGTATTGCTAAGAGTAGATATTGAATTGGTGGTATACTTTTGGTTAGCGGGTAACATGTCAGCACTTTCCACAGAAAGGGAACTTTCGATGCTTACAGAAGCCATTTTCCGTCTTTTGATCAATTTTGAGTCATTGTGCGACTCAATAGAGTCTGCCGAATGTAGCCTTGCTAATCGTTCTTCTTTTTTCTTACTTCTTTGCTTTTGCAATACCTGCTTTTTCGTATCCACTTTCTCAAAATACTCACATAAAACGCCCCTTTTCACACACTGTTTACAAGGATTATTAATCAGTTTTTGCTCCATTGAAAGAGAGTTCAAAATATCTTGATTTGTTTCCATTTCACACTTTACTTTCTTTGATTTACAGTTTTTGCAAGACAAAATTTGTCTTTGTCTTTGTTTTTTTAAGCGCTTCATTTCAGTCTCTGGTGATTCAGCTACCGTATTCATGATCAATATTATCTTTGTAGTCTTTATAAAACTGCTATGGACAAATCCTTTCTTTCCTTGCCGTAAATGGTTGCTGCTTTATTTCTTTTACACTGAATGCTTACAAATGTGGTGCCGTGATTAGTACAAAAAGATCTATAATAAAAGCTAAATTAATCGCAAGCAATAAAAAACAAGCAATAAAAAGACCGTTCTAAAATCCAGCAAATAATTTTAAAATGCTAAAAGGCTAAAACTTAGTATTAAAATATGCTGCTTGTTGGCGTTGGTTTATTAAAGTACAAGAACAGAGATATGCTACCTAGGGAGTGGTTTTAAGCCAAAATACCGTTATTTGACTCACATGCCGAAACTGGTTGATCCAAAAAAAAAAATGTTAAGTCCGATGCACGTGATATGTGTTCTTTATTTATTTTTGGGTTAATTTCGGAGAAATACGTGTAGTCAAATAAATCCTCCTCTAATAGAAGCGAACGCTAAAAAGAGCGTCAAAACAATGGGTGATGAAAAGAAGTGATCTTCTGGCGGGAAAATGAGTAGCAAAAGTAAAAGATAAAACAAGATAAATGATTCAGTAGGATGCAATGTTTTTTATGATATGAAACTCGATGGTTTTTGGTATTTAAACAGCAAATTATCGTATATAAATATGAAACACGGGTGCAGTTGCTAGATCTATATGGTCAACTTGGTGGCCAAGAACTCATTGACGGCTTCAACAGCTTTTTCAACCTCGTCTAACTTCAACCCATTTCCTTGGACAATGTTTCCTTTACCTCCAGTTTTTCCACCAATAAAGTGGGAAGATTTGGCAGTAACATCTTGTGGTTTAACTGACTCCAACAAGCAGTCTGGTACATAGCACGCATGGCCCAGCTTATTTTCTTCATTACCAGTAATCAAGTATAATACCTTTTCGCTTTTGTTTTTTTTCAAAACGTTAATGGCTTCGGTAATAGCTTTAGAGTTTGTTGGAATATCAACATGAGCAGCAAAAAAGTTGACTTCACCGTTTTCAGAAAAGTGTTTTGAAACCAAGTCCAATACTAATTGTGTATCTTTCTTCGATTTTAATTTTAATTCATCCTTCATAACCTTTTCAGTAGCATTAAACTTGGAGCTCAAAAGGTTTTTTTCAATAGTGGAAATTTGCAAAGTTTTTAACGATACACCTAACTCTTTTAACTTCTTTTCCTTAGCTGGAGAAGTAGGCATTTTAGCAGCTAAGGCTAATTGGCCTTCGTAGTCAGCAGCAATTCTTTGTACTTCCAAAGCTTCTGAACCAGATAGTGCAACAATTCTTCTGATTCCTTTGGCAATACCAGATTCCTCAATGATAACAAATTGTTTAATATCACCTGTCTTGGCAACATGTGTTCCACCACAAAATTCAACTGAATAGTTTTTCCACTCAGCAGACTCTGGGTTGCTAATTAAATCTTCAACTGGTCTTCCAACAGAAACGACTCTGACTGGATCAGGGTACGTTTCACCAAAAACAGCTCTCAAGGAGGAGATCTTACTGGCAAGTTCCAAAGGAACCTCTTTGTAAAACACTTGTAAGTTTTTTTTAATTTCTGCATTAACAATGTCTTCAACTTTCTTTAATTCTTCAAATGAAAGTGCTTTTTTATGTGAGAAATCAAATCTCAATTTTTCTGCTGCAACCAAAGAACCTTTTTGGTCAATATCATTACCTAATGTTTCCATTAAGGCAAAGTTCAATATGTGTGTACCAGTGTGATTGTTTCTTAGTGGGAATCTTCTTAATTCATCGTATGAAGAAATAACCTCAGAGCCGACCTTCAAAGAACCTTCAACCAATTGACCCGTATGTAAAACATAACCACCATATACTTGTACATTTGTTACATTGAACTCACTTTCACCATCAATAACTAATTTTCCGGTATCAAATTCCTGGCCACCTTGCTCGGCATAGAACGGAGTCTTGTCTAAGATAATACCAAATGGTTTACCGACTTGAGAAATTTCATCAGAAAAGCTCTCACCATCATAGATAGCCAAGATTTTAGAATTAACGTTGTCTAGGCCATATTTAAATGAGTCATCTGTCTTCGGCATGTTAAGTTCAGTAGAGACATGAGCAATTGCATGAACATCTAACTTCAACAAATTAGTTTCTTTGCTCTTACCACCCTTCTTGGAAGCCTCATAAGATTCCTTTTTAGCAAGTTCAAAGCCTTCTTCATCAATTTTCAACCCTTTTTCTTCAGCCATCAGTCTTGTCAAATCAACAGGAAATCCAAAAGTGTCGTAAAGTCTCCAAACTTCTTTACCATTCAAAGTTTTTTCCTTTGTAGCTTCAGCAACTTTAGCGTAATTTTCAAACAACTTTTCACCTCTGTCTAAGGTTTTAGCAAAAGAAACTTCCTCCTCATTTAAAATTTCAAATAAATAAGCAGTATCCTTTTCAACTTCAGGGAAAATTTCCTTTACTTGTTCAATAAGTGTTGGAGCCAATTTAGAGAAGAAAGAACCAATTTCATAATTCATGTACTTTCTAACATATCTAGCACCTCTTCTTAAGATTCTTCTCAAAACATACCCTCTACCGTCGTTGTTTGGAACACCTCCATCAGCCAAAGCAAAAACTAAAGTTCTAACATGATCAGCCAAAACTCTATAGGCTGTGTCAATACCATCAACATCATCAGCTCCAAATTTACCTGAATATGGTCTACAACCTGTAATTTCTTGAATTTTCTCAAATAATGGAATGAATACATCAGTGTCATAGTTTGATCTAACATCTTGTAAAACAGACACTAATCTCTCAAAGCCCATACCAGTGTCAACATGCTTAGATGGCAGTGACTTCAATTCCCCACTGGATTCTCTATTGTATTGAATGAAGACATTATTCCAAATCTCTAATACATCTGGATCATCTTCGTTAACCAAGGAGGAAGCATTTCTGTCTAATTTTAAGCCTAATCTATCATAATGGATCTCAGAACAAGGACCACAAGGACCTTGGTCACCCATTTCCCAAAAGTTGTCTTTGGCATTACCTGGTAGTATGTGGTCTGGCTGAACCCCAACTTCTTCCCAAATCTTTTTGGCTTCCAAATCTGGCTCTAATCCGTTTTTTACATCGCCTTCAAAATAAGTGACATACAAACATTTCTTTGGAATCCCGTAGACATTGGTCAATAAATCCCATGAAAAGGTAATAGCTTCTCTCTTGAAGTAGTCACCAAAAGACCAGTTACCCAACATCTCAAAAAAAGTATGGTGATAAGAGTCCTTACCAACGTCTTCCAAGTCATTATGCTTACCACCTGCTCTAATACATTTTTGAGAGTTGACAGCCCTCTTCAAATTGTAGAATAATTCATTCGAAGGATCAACTGTACCCAAAAAGATAGACTTATATTGGTTCATACCAGCATTGGCAAATAGCAATGTTGGATCATCAAAAGGAATTACAGGTGAAGATTTGACATATGTATGATTGTGCTTATCTTTGAAGTAATTTAAAAATGTGCTTCTGACATTAGATGCTGTCCAGTAAGTTTTATTACCAAAATTTGAATCAGTCATTTTGCTAATGGATTTGATGTTTTTCTGATTAAAATATCTTAAAGAAAACACTTTTGAATATGACTTTAAGAAGGATTAAAATTCAGTTGGTCTAGACCAATTGTGTTTACTTATCTGATGCTCAACTCTGTTTCAAGATTGTTCATCAATTCTAACAAAAAAATTTTCATTGAAGACAGTGAATCTGATTGTCCAGGCTAGAAAAAATATTGTGACCATTTTTTTTCTGCAAATGTTCATCTCCGATGATTCATGGTGAAAACCATTTAATCAATTCCCAATTAGGAAGCTTACATAATTAATTAATAATTAAAGCGAGGAAAGACACAAAAAAGTTGACTTACAAAAATTACAAATAAAAAGAAAAGCTTAAATCATATCTATATATTTCTGTTAAAAAATACACAAATAGCTAATGACTCAACAATCATTCTATTTTTAAAAGCCACTCAGCACCTTCTTTTAGTACGATTTCTTAAAATGACAGCTTCATCAAGTTCAAACTACTTACAAAGACTTCAAAACGAGTTTTACAATCAAATGATTACTTTGCCATTACCAGGAATAAAGGCATTTCCAGCATCAGACAGTTGTTTGACAATTTGGACAGCCATAATAACAGGACCAATTAATACACCATACGAAAAACTAAATTTTGAAGTAAATCTTCTGTTCCCTCCTTCATATCCCTTTAAGCCACCAACTGTAAAGTTTAAAACGAAGACATTTCATCCAAACATTGATGCAAAAGGAAACGTTTGTTTAGATATTTTAAAAAATAAATGGTCTGCAGTGTATAATATTAGAACAGTGTTGATAAGTTTGCAAGTGCTTTTGGGAAACCCAAATAATGAATCACCTTTAAACTGGACTGCAGCTGAATTGTGGGGAGAAAGTGAAAAATATAGACAACGAATTTTGGAGATTTATGATTATAAAGAAGAAGACATCGAATATTGCAGCAGTAACAGCGAAGAGACAGATGGCGAAGTGACATATGAAGAGCAGTTTGAAAATCGTTAGCTTCTTTTTATAAAATATATTTATAAACTATGTGCTGGTTTCATAAACTTCTCAAACTCTGGATCATCATCCATAAACATTTTTTTAATTATTTCATCAACCTCAACATTGAAAGAAAAATCATTTGTATGCTTAATATTGTTGATTAATTCTTGAGGTGGTTTAGCAAACAAAGGTCTCACTTGAGTGTCATGATGTGGAAACTTTTTTCTTACAGAGGAATTCATAAACATTGGTGATAGGTTAAATTTGTTGTTATTAGAATCGTCATTATGTTCAATCTGTTGATTTACATTAATGAATTTTAGCGGCTCAACTTGGTTTAGTTCGGTCACAGGCTTTTCGTTGTTTTTCAACAGTAAAGAAGTCAGTTCATCTACATCAGTGTTGTATTGATTATTTAATAGCATTGACAAAATTGGATTGCTTGACTCCATATGATTGTTTGCAGCATTTCCATGTTTGCTATGTTTTTGTTTTTTTGTTCTTGGATGTGGATCCAAATCATGTTCCATTGAGAAGTGGATGTTATGACTTGAAGTTGCTGCAGATTTGGCTTTGAATTCAAAATCAGTGTTTTCAAGACTTTTCTCGGCATAAATTGAAGTGTTTGTGTTGAGAGAATGTGGAGAATGTTGAGAGTATTTTGAATATACAATATTAACATCACTGCTGTTTGCATCACTACTTACTAGATCATCATAGGCGTGCATTTCAACAAGTGTTGTTGCAAATCCGTAAGATTTGCTCATTTTCTTTAAAATGGTATTAAAGAAGTAAATTTTTTCATCAAAATATTGTGATAATTCAGGAGTCATTTCAACATTTTTGAGCTTAGCTAATATGTTCGAAGCAATGGATACAGCAAACAACTGATATAAATTAAATTTGTCGTAAAGGTTGACAAAGTTAGTCAACATGATTTGTAAAGAATCTAAGGTAGTTCTAATCACACTTGGATTTTCTTCAACATAAGGTTTATTGAACGTCAATACAACAATATAATAGTGGTACCAAAAGTATGTAATGGTGGGATCTGATGAATAGCTTGGATCATTCAAGGAAAACTGATCCCATTTCAAAAACCCAGGCAAAGAAGATTTCCAAGTCTCTAATTTCTCATTAAACTTGGCCAAATAATATAGCTTTTTGTCTCTACTAATATTAGGTTCAATAAAAAACCCTTTGGTAAATATTTCCACAATTCTAGATAAAATAATTAGCTGTTTTAAAGGAATAGACACCAGTAAAGTATGCTTGCTTTGGAATTTGAAATCTTCGGTTTGCTCGGTTTCTGACATCTCGATAGAATCTTTAATTGTTGAATTATAGCAAAACAATGTAGGGTTTCTTCCCAACACTAGGCATATAAAGTGATCTGTCAAATAGCATCCCCAATATATTCTAGATCTAATTTCAATATCTTCTTGCGTAATGCTCTCATAGTTTTTGAACCCTGATGTTGGCTGGTCATTTGAGTAAAATTTTGGATTAAACCAAGCAGCAGGTTCTAATTGAAAAGACATATCAAACCCAATTCTGAACGCAATGCCAGAAAGATAAAAACATTGACCAAAATTACCGTTTCCCAATTCGTAAAGAGACAGAGCCAAAAGGGTTTGAACAGAAGTAATTAAAGAAACACAGTTTGAAGTATTCTTAGGAAAGACTCTGTTCTGCAAAACACCTTCTTTAGCCATTGTGAAATATTTTTCTGAATTTTGCTTCAAATCATCATTAAACTGGGAACCTAGAGCAGCAACAGCGTAAACTAATTCAATAGAACAGTATTTACTTTCTTTATAATTGCTGCTATATTCATTGAAAAATGAATGTAAAAACGACTCTCTGTGAATAAACATCGTCAATCCAGGATATAAAAACTTGAAAAAGTTTTTAATAGAATTAATAATATTTTCATCCTTGGAGGGATTGTAGAAAGAAGTTACATTATTCATCAAATGGCTGCTATTGGAATGATGATCTTCCTGCAGATTACTGATTTCATTTCCATCAGCAATGATACTTTTACCCATCTTCAGAGCCAACAAGTTTTCCAGCTCTTTGATTCTGTTTTCCAGATTATCAATTTCAATAGCCCTGACTCTTTTCTTTCTCAAATCAAATGATGATGTTTCGCACACCAAATTTTTCGATTCACATCTCCCACATGGCTCCTTCCGATCACATTTCGTTCTTCTAGATCTACAATTATTGCATGCTAATTTATGGGCTTCTTTGTCTAATGTTCTTGAAATAGCTGTCGGCAATAGGTTTTGCCCTGATTTTCCCGACTCTTGTTTCAACATTCTATGAATGTCTTGTGTTTTATTATTGTTCATAAGCTCTTCTTTAAGTCCCATTTTGGAACCTGGTATATTGTTATAATTAAATTCTTGAAAACTAGAAGGCTTCGTAACAGGGATCATAACCATTTTAGGCAAAATCGGGGTGTACTGTAGATTTTTGGTGTTTTGTTCGTCGGAATCATTTGTACTGGTATACACAATATTGTCACTTAAGCCATCTTGAACAACTTCATCATTAGCTCTAGTAGATACTTTATCAATCATGGTTAGGTAATATTATATCAGCTAGCCAAGATTAGCTCTATCTATCCTTTTTTTTGGTTAAATTATATGAGTTTCTTTTAACGGCGATGACTAAATTCCATGTATCTGTAATTTTTCACTTTCTAGCTGCTCTTTTTTTGTTTTCGATCAAAACATCTTCAGCGTAGTTTAAAGTCCTTTGTATTACTCTTTTTGGAAGGCAACACGCAATAATTGGATGAGAGAAAAAAGAAAAGCTGAACGTGGAAGAAAAAAAGCCCTGCACAACGTGTTTCACGACTGGCCCACCCAGAAGTGACGAAAAAAGAAAAACGGATATAAGATCTATTTAATCAATAGCTGATTGTGTTGTAATAATTTGTGCTTTATGGCAAAAAAACCATAAACTAGTTAGATATTTATTCTTTTTATTTATAATTCATCTAGAACATGTTCATTGTTAAAATTTTTGTCAAATTGAATTTTAACTATGTTTACTTCAGGCTGAGCATTGTTAATCAGAGTTTCGTCAAAGAAGTTCAACGAATTAATATCAGTTGACAGCCTTTGGTAATGGACTCTCAAAGTATTACCAATGTTGAACAACCTGTAATTCTTCAGAGACATCACAAAATTATTTGTTTGGTAGAAAGTAGAGAGATCATGATTTTTCATAAAATCTATCCAGTACTTTTCGTTCTTCCAATATGAATCTTTTGTTTCGTCATATGGTAAGAGCCCTAAGACGTAGTTGCCAATGTCACTTTTGATAAAAGTATCTACTTTACCTTCTTTAACTACATTTAACCAATTATCTATGTTGTCTCCACTTAAATCTATAAACACAACTTTATCAACCGACAATGGAAGAATCGAATCAATAAGTATGTACTTTAAATAGTTCAATTGATTTTTAATCAAATGCGTTGGTCTCATCCATGAAGCCCATTCAACATTAATCACTTCACAATCATATCCGTCTGGAAGCAAATTTTCAATATGAGATTTTGTTACGTTGGATCCTTTAGAGTTCCAAATGTAATATTTATTATTCGTGTTTTGGAATATGATTTTCAACTTTGCCAAATCATGAGCATTGTTGACAGTGGTTAGCACTGACAGAGAGTCTGTATCTTCAATAATTTCATTTGTACCCAAAGATTCAATGTGAATAAGTGCACTTCTTTCAAGCAAATCAGCAACTTTAAAATTTGTCCACTCTGAAAAATCAGAGTTTATGTCTAAAGAAAACTCTGTGATGTTGTAATTGGGATCGCAAGATACGAACTTCATAGGTCTTGTTTCGTTAACACTAACTTTAAAGAAAGAGTAACCAAAAGTTGACATAGAAGAAAATCTTGTAATTTCTTTCCTTTCCTTGTCATCAGTGATAATCCTTATACACACATCCCTGACTTCGGTTTCAACGACTATTCTAGATGAACCTCTGACACTTTTTGCGGTTTTTTGAACATAAGCTTTTCCATTAATCACAGCGACTCTACTGTCTGATTTATGGTTTTCTAGAGCCAATATATCGGGTACTTTCACAACCTCAAAATCATCTCCATTGTCAAAATCAATCGTTTCCAACTCTTTACCCAATGTAAAAACTGTCTGTCTGGGGAAAACATTTAGTTCCATGGTCGGAACCAGTAAAATTTGCAAGTTTATAACTCTTTTCAGTGGTTTTAAAAATTTCAAAGCATTAATTAGTTTTGATGTTCTTTCTTCAATTGGATCGATGACTAAAATAATATCGATAGGTTTGTTAAGACTTTCTTTTTGAAAATTTTTTGAGTTTAAAAATAAATCATAGTTCTTGTCAGCTTCAATATAAGAAAGTATTTTGTTCACTGGTTTTCTGACTTGAACGGTCTCTGCAGAAAAGTGAATACCTTGCTTCTGCGTTTCCTTCCCCTGTGCCAAATCTTTATGTGAATAAAATGACAAATATGAAATTATATCCTCCATAGTTTGCATTGGAATCATTTGTTTATCTTGAAACTCTATAGCAATATTTAATGCAGCAATTCCTTGTAATGTTTTAAAGCTTTCAAATTTTATAAAATTGAACCATAGTTGTCTGCTGATATTGTCAGATAAGTTTTCTATATTTATAAATCTACCATTCAAAACTGCAAACCTAGTAGACGCTAATTGAGCTGCTGATAAATCAAGAAGCCAGTTAGAGAAATCAATAGTTTGCTTATGATTATTATGTTTCTTTAGTTTATCTTTATTAATGTATCTTTCTAGAGAGTTTTCACTGCTTACAACCAAATCCTGAAGCTTCAACCAGTTTTTATTTTCAGGATCAGATAAAGTAATCAGTCTTATCTTCATTCCATAGAGCTCATTTTGTAAGAGATTATAAACATTTCTCCATTCTTTATAATCACTAAAATCAGCAACCAATGTTAAACTATGAATGATTTCGTATTCGTTATTTTTTGAAAACTCAAAAACATTTCCCAACTTTCTAAGCTCTAAAATAAAATCATAATTGGTTCTCGAAATCATTGAATCCCCAAAATAGTCTGGAGTCATTGTTAAATCTCTTTCAATTAAAGGAAAGGATTCTGAATGTAAAATATCTCTTAGTTTTATCTCACTATGATCTAACTCATCACCATTTCTTAGAATTGTTTCTAAATATGACTTAATGAACTGAATATCTTTATTCATAACAGTTGATATGTAATAATTCCAGGTGTTGCTTCTAAATGGAAAAATTTCTCCATTTACAATTAAACCTTCTCGTTTTTCAATATTCATTTTATCTAGTAATTTTTCAACTTTTAACTTCAAAAATTTGGCTTCTAATTCAAAATCTTCTTTAACAGAAATTGATTGTTGGCCTTTCAACAAATTTGCTAATTTAATAGGATTGTTATAAACTTGTAAAAGCCTATTCAAAAGATTTAAATCATTTGTGATTGGAATAAATCCAATTCTTTGGGGAAATCCATCGGAAGTTACTGTAACTGCCCTAACAAAATCGGTAATCATATCCTCATTTTCAAAATCTAGTAAAAACACTATTTCATTCCAATTCTCTTTTATAGCTGGAAACTCCTTTTCATGAGGACTTTGCAAAAATACCATCAAATCATCATTGATGTCCTCGTACTGTTTACTTTTTTCTAAATCATTGACAAATAGAGTACAATCGCTGTTCTTTTCAGTTTTCAATAAATCAAACTTTCTAGGTTGACTAAAAAGACTCAATTTTTGGGACATTATGCCATACTCTAGCAAAATGTGTTTCAAGGCTTCCATTGAAATGTCCTGCAATTGTGGAAATACTTTTTGAATCGAGCGGCGTAGACCTTCAATGCTTTTGATTTCTTCCACAATTGAGTCCAATAACCCATATTTGGAAAGATGAGATTGCTGAATAGCAATTCCATTAACAAATAATCCTAAATCATCATATGAAATTCCACTCTTTTGCAATTCTTTTATTTCAGACTCAATATGGGTTTTATTTGAAAGAATAAGGTCTTTGTTCAAATTAAAATATTTTAATTTTTCTTGTTGTTTATCTTTTAGTACAATTTCATTGATGTTCTGCTCAATAAATTCAAGTGTGCTCCATGTGTCTTCACTGTGACTAGTTATAGCTTCAAGTGATAACAACAAGTCTAAGTTGCTTAAGAACCCTTTTTTGTTTTTTCTTTGTTTTTCTGTATATACTGCATCAGAAATCAGCTTACTGCCATTAAATGTTGCATCTTTACCATTCTCATATTGAATTTCATATAGACTATTTGAATCATATTTAAAAGCAGAATGTGATGAATTAGCAGTTATATTTGAAGTGTCGTACCAAATGAGATCAAATTTACCATCAAGAGCTTCCATTACAAATACTTCAAAAAATTCATTATCCAGTTCACAGTGCAACTCAACTATAACTTTGTCACTTATAAATTCTTGCTCCTCTGTATTATGTAATCTAACTACAGGTTGTTCTACCGGGTTAAAGAAACCACTAGCTCTTTGCAAATCATCACTCTTCAAATAGTAGATTTCGTCTAGTGAATGTTTTTTACCATCTAAAAAAAATTGAGGTTCCTTATATGGAGATTTGTTAAATATTGGTGGAACAGGCAACTGGTAATATAGCTTATAAATATTGGCAATAATGGGGTTCTCGTCGTAAAGAAGTTGATAAACTTGTTTGTCGACATTCAACCTCTGCTCCTCGCCATTGTCATTCAAGATATCAGATATTATTTGAATAACAGAATTTGTAATTTTCTGTTCTTGAACATTTTTCTTAATGTCTTGAGGATTCAAAAGTGGAAATACTTTAATATAAGAGTTCCATATTTTCAGAGAATGGAACATGGAAATATTATCACTTTGTTTATCAAAATCATGAGGACCAGCTGCATAAACTATGCTTTTAAATAAGTTTAATGCTGTACAAACAAGTAGAAGATTAAAACTATTGAAACGCATCTTCTTGGGATTGTTGGTCGACTGATTAGCATTTCTTTGAAACAACTATCTTAACAGCATCTTATAATTTGTTGTCACAGAGGTCGGGGTGTATAGTCACATGACTTGGGCGGTAAGGGTGACTGACGAAGTTGCAGACACTGCTCTTGTCACGTGTTGTGCTTCCCGCCCTGGTGCCTTTGAATAGAAGATCTATGGTTCCATATTTATATAATACTGTTCAACTGTTCAGTAAAAAAAGGGTTATTGTTCATTTTAATGACACTCAATATGCCTGTTTGAAGTGTCAGCGTTTTTTCTTTCGCATTGTTCAGTGTGGATAACAGCCAAGTGTAGTCTTGGTGCTTATCGTTGTTGGAATTTTCCATTGCTTGAAGCGCGAATAGTTTGTTATATGCTGCAAGAAGCTTATCCAATCGGCATATATTTTTGTTAATATCTCGCAGTAACGACTTTAAGCTTTTTATTTTACTAATGCTGGCTTCTATTAGGCATACTTCCTCTTGAACTCTTTGCTTCACATGGCTAAATTTGCTCTCGGATATAAGCTTGTAGTTCAGTTGAGATGACAACCTAAACAACCTCAAATCAGTATTATGCGGCAAATTAAACAAACTTCTCATGCAATAACTCTCATGATCACTTATGGCCTTATCTATAATCGTCTCAATCTTTTCTTCCAGAGTATATATAGCTTCTGTTATGATGTCTTTGTCTATGGTCATTGAGTTTATCAGGTGTTGTTTAAATACATTGCTGCACTCATATACCAACTTGGTAATAATTGAGAGATAGTCTTGCACATGTTTTTCGTAGGAAAACCCAATTTCCTGGGTAACAAGTGAGGTGTGCTCAAGGGTAGGTTCAGGCATTGGTAGCAGCTGCCGTTTCTGTGTTTTCTCTTTGGGCTTGCTGATTGCAACTGATACGGAAAGCAGAAAAGGATAAAAACAACACCAGGCAAAGAACATCTCTGTGTAATGTCACGTGATTCTATGTTTGCTGCCAAGCCCAAGTTAATGATCTCTCTTCATTTTCTTGCAAGCATAAATTGCTGTTTCCAGAGCTACTACTCTGTTTTGCAACAGTGACAGGCAGGCTTAGTTAGAAATTCACCAAAAAAAAGAAGAATCAAAAAAAGTACGGTAAACTCCTCTGCAGGTAGCTGTGTGTTAAATATCTTTATATATAAATAAACCCCCGAAGACCAATCGCTCTCACATGATTACAAATATTTAGATAATAATTCCTCAACTAAGATAACGTATTCATCAGCAGCTTGTTCTTTGGTCATACCATCCAACTTTTTCCAAGCATCCCATTTGTATCTGTCCTTTAAAGCAAAGACACCTGGTCTAGAAGAATCGCTTGGAATATCACCTACACTATGTTGCTTAAATAAGGCATATAAATTCAAAAGTTCATCTTGAGATAGTTTACCGTTTGGAATATCTTTGACTTTTATTACAGCTTCGTCAAAATTCATTGTATTGTATTGTTTGGTTTTCGACCTTCAACTTTGTTATCCCCAAAATGACAAAGCGCAAAACCTTCACCAACAATAAGACCTTATATAGAGCTGTCTGGCTGTCAGTGTGAGATTTTTGTTGAAAAAAAGGGCTTGATCGCGTGACCAAAAATGGTGATCACATGCTGCGCATTTGGCTTTTGAGTGCTGGTATTATCCATAATTAGCAATTGCTCTCTTTCTGGAGTAGGTAATAAAGTACGTTAATATATAGTGATTTTAAAAAAAGTGATTAGCAGCGAGTTATAGTTTGTTACAACACAAAAAGCTTATATTTTCTGCTTGCAAGCCTAGAAGCGTTTTGGAAATTTTACCTACGTGACTTCTGAGTTTTGAAGTTCCACTGATGGGTGCAGAGAGGTACATGATCATATACATCCAAAACCTCAGTCAATATCACGTGGTCAGTGTCTTACACGTTTTGGTTCTTTTAATCATCACATAAATCATACGCTATAAAGCCTGTTTCATTTTGTTATTGTGACTATATAGCTATATTCTTAGATACTTCAAATATTCATCATACAGCTCATAAGCTCCCATCGCACTATTTTTTTTTGTATTTTGCAAAATGTATGACAACACAGTATAGCTTTGCTGTCTAATCATTTCGTTATCTGGGATAAAAAACCCCATCTGATCATTTCCATGGTGAGAAAAGTTATTTATAAACTTGTCAATATCTGATAAGAGAGAGTAGATATTTAAAAGTGTGTGGCACCCAGAATTATAAAATTTTTTGCATATTGGAGCATGAGCGATTCTGATTTTACAATTAGTAGTCTCAAATGTTTGATCCAATAACTGCTTCAGACTAATAACATCGTTTGGAATTGAATAATCATTCAAGGGATTAATAAGATGAATGTTAAAATCAGTTTTATCAATCAAGCATAGATAATGATAGTTTCTGTCTTCGCTTTTATTTTTATTAAATAATTCACTTTCCCCTCCTACAAAATAAACTATTGTATATTTACAAGGTAAATTAATAAAATTATTCTTACAGGAATCCAGAAAGCTTTGGTAATTCATCAATCCAATATTTGCCTCTTTGGATGTCTGCTCTTGCAGAATCTGAATAAAAAAGTTAATTAAATGATAACTGTAGTGGTCTTTTTGTTCTTTCTGGAAGTATCCTGCTTTAAAGAGGTCATGGGGATTAATTACGCGATAGGAGTAGTCGTGAGCATCTTTTGTAAAGGTTTCAAGCTCTTTACATTTTTCTGATCTTTTGGTTGAATAAATAACTGACATTTCCTGATTTTCTGCTTCAATTCTAATAATATTTTCTTTGAACGTGAGTATGGTTTTGCTGATTTCAGTAAAATAATTTTGCAAAGCACAAGACATCTCAAAAAGCTGCTGTGCAAGTGATATTTTACTGTATCTTGATGCCTCCTCTTCTTTTTTTAATTTTGATTTAAAATGCATGGTTTCGTTGTCTCTTGTCTGCATTATTCCGTACTTCTAGGTTTAAATATGTGTGAGAAGGTCTAATGTGAATTAAGGAGAAAAGTTCACAGGTGCTAAATTAGAAAGAAAAAAAATTACCTTGCTAGATTTGAAAATTATATGCAAAATGTAGGTATCAGAAGCTGGGTGTTGGTTTTTGTTGCTGCTTTTACTTTTACCTTTGTTTTTGCAATGCTTTTCTTTTTCTTGTTGAAGTTCTCTTCTCTTTTTTTTTTTTTCTTCTTTCTTTCTTTATCTTTTTTTCTATCTTTTTATATACATTGGGTATTAAGACTTGTCATGATTATGCGATGAAGAAGAACCCCTGAACTGACGCGTCAGTACACAGAATACCCCCCATCACCAATAACTTGACCGCCTTTAATTCATGATAGCCAAGCCAAAATAGTGTGTACATATATATCACATGCACATATTGGAACAGCTTTTTGCATAGGCTCTACTGTGTTCCGTATCTTTTGGAGCTAATACCCTGCTGATTAGGCTAGAGAACATTAGGGATCACGTTAATCTCATCGACTATACCTCCTAATTTAGCTACTTTGGTTGGGCACGAGCACTTAAATTGCAACTTAACCAAGGTTTCAACAACGTTATTCCTTAACCAGGGTTAACGTAACGTCTTTCTTTGTCACGTTTTCATTAGCTGTTGAAGATAATATGAAACATTAATAAAACATTTTTTACGAATTAGGAATAATGCTTAGAAATGTACACAGAAAAACGTTTGAACAATATGGAAGACCAAAAAATATTATTGAAAGAAATAAACAAATTCTATCGGCAAAGAAGAAAATTGTGCTTTGGTGGTTTTTCTAAAGATACATTCTTGAATATTGTCCCCTGAATAAAAATGTTCTAAAAACAGTGCTAAATCCAAGTAAAACCACTCTAAAAAGAGTATATGCCCAGAGTTTAATTCACTGCTATTAGAAGAATTAAGGTTTTAAAGTTCGGGTATTGGATAATCTCAACTTTAGCAAGTCAAAAAGCGGTAGCTATTAAAACCAAACACTTTTTTGAAAAAGATATTAAATTGCCTCTTTTTGAGCCTAACTTTTTAGTAGCATTCCGAAACAATCAAAGAAAATCATTGTGGTTCCATCCTATTCCAAAATAATAGTCTTAATTTTGCACTGCTCTACTTTGTTATATTACAATATATGCAAAACAAGTTACCTTTCTTAAAGCACATGAACAATCAAGGTATTCAGCCAGCTAAAAAGCAGAGTGCTTCAGATAGGTGTGACAAGACAGAATTAATAAATGTTCATCCAAAGGCAAAAATAGTCAAAAAAATGATCGACCAAAAGCTTGCAAACATCAATCCCAGTACAAAAATTGTTGAACCAGCATTTCAAACAATAGATTTTAGAAATTCGGTGAAATTTAATAAATTAAACTGTCAGTTTAGAAGCTCTCAGTCAAAAATTGTTTCCAATTATGTGCTATTAGATGCATTAAAAAATAACGATTATGTAGTAAATGCAAATCCTGTTGTTGAAGAAAAAAAAATTATGATGGAAAAGCATATTTTTGCTAGGGAACTATACAGGAAAAACGAACCTGATATTGAAAGCATTTCACAAAATTTCAACGATAGTGAAAGCAAAAATAGATCGTTGATTCTTAGTCCCAAAAAAGGAAGAAAACTCAGAAAAGAATATACCCTTCCACCAAAGCCTATTAAGGGAACATCGGTGTTTTCGAGTGAAATTAAAAAATATGAAGCTGCTAAACACTACCTCTTGAATCAAACTACTACTACACTAGCAAAAACATGCAAGCAGTTTAATGTATCTGTTCCTACTTTAATCACATACATGGATAAGTCAAGAGTTGATGCATATATAAAAACAGGTAAGTATAGTGGAAATTCAGCAAAAAGAGAAAAACGAAATATTAAAAATCAGTATCAGGAAAAAACCCAAGCATATGATAAATGGACTGAAACAATTCAAAATTTAATTGCTGAAGCTGGATCCTTAGAATTTTATCAGGATAATGATTATTACTACTTTAACAATCCCTTTGGCAGAGTAACAAAGGAAAAAAGACTGCGAAATCATCTTGCAGCGAGCAAACAGTTTATGAAGAAAATTGAACTAAAGGTACAGAATGAGCAATTAAACACTTTAAATTTACCTAAAAGTGACAGTAATAATTGTCCAAACAGCATTCACAACAAGATTCATTCTGATTTTTCCTATCTGCCAAATGTTTCAGGTTCCTCTCTAAATCCTAAAGCACTGCAGCTTCCTGCATATACTTGCACGACTAACGACATATTACAAGAAGTTTTGTTTTCCAATGAAACAAATTTTGAGGAAATTCAGAATCAAGCGCCTGGAGTAACTAATAGCAACATTTTTTTAAATTTTTCTCGTCCAAGCTCTAGCTACTGTCCTCATATATCTTCTCATGATCTATCAAACTCAATAACTGATTGGACTGAAATTTCATCATGCCATCATGTGACTTATTATGTCCCAAAAGAGACAAGAACACTGGATTTTAATGATTCAAGAAGAAAAGCGCTTTTTGAAGATCTGAGTGGGTTTGCTATTGACAACAACATAAATACTCCTAATGATCTAGAAAACATTCAACAAAACAAAATTGAGTCCAGTAGTTTTGAAATCCCTGAAGACTTAATCGTACCACCAATATCAAGAACATCATCTAAAGATTAAAATAATTCTGTTTTATTATAAACATATAGTTACCTTCACTGAAGGTATGAAATATGCCAAAAACTATGATGTTCATTAAAATGCTTTTCTTTAAGTTTTTAGCCGAAATAAAATAAAATATTACATGGAAAGTGAGTCACTGAAAGAAATGCTTGTGCGACATAAATAAAAAGCAGAGCAAACTAACGCTGATACAAAACTGACTGATAACTAAAGTTCAGAAACTAATACAGCTTAAAGCAGCAGTATAAAAAATCATACGTTTTTGGAGGTGATGTTACCGCTTGTTACTGTCAACTTAACCTAGATCCTCTTAAAATGAACGGCAGATGCAAGCATCTTGCCTAGTTCATGGTTAAGTCACATGACTTGCAAAACCCTGGCTTTTCATATTTCTTCCAGTCTAGAGTATTATTGACAGTCTACATTTCAAAGAAAACTATGAGCTCAGCAACGTTACATTATCACATTCAAAAACCCTTTCTTTTACATTATACTGTTTATTAATTTCCTGCATTTGATATGGATTCTGTTTTTTTTGAGCCGTTTTAAGCATATTTTGCGTACGTAGTTAAGGTAATAACATTTTTTAGATCTTCGCGATTGTAACAGTCCTTAACTCCTTCAGAAAATCTGCTCTCGCTTGTTTCAGTACGAAGCACCTGACTCATTTTCTACTGGAGTTACAAAGACTATTAAATCAAACCCAGCGCATCAAATGTCTTTTCTAAGTGAGCCACCTGAAGATATAAACAGCAATGATCTGGAATCAGCTTCTAAAACTGTTCATAGCTCGCAACAGAATGATTTAAATTTGCTACCAGGTGATATAAACATATTCGACAGACGAGCCATTTTGAATACAATTTCAGCTTTTTCCGGGTTAACAATTGTTTTTGGTGTCTTGAACTCTAGTGGAGCAATTGAGCCCCTGATATATGATGCTTTAGGAGGGAACACGGCATACAGTCAAAAATCAGTGTCTTCAGTAGACATTTCTTGGGTCTTTTCCATAAATCTGCTTTTTCTACTGGGTTCAGGGATATTTGCTGGCTGCAAAATCGACAGAAGTGGAACGAGATCGTTAACGTATTTTTCCTGTTCCTTGGCAACCTTAACTATGTTTTGCTTTTCTAAAAGCGGGCATAGTCTAGCTTGTTTTATTGTTTTGTATGGTCTTTTTGGAGTGGCTCAGGGACTTCTAATGACTTGTTGCTTTAGCAGTTTAGCTTCCTGGTACAAGAAAAACTTATCCACTTTTTCAGGTATAATATCCATGGGTGGATCCATTGGAGGAATTGTCTTTCCAATATTCATCAGAAAGTGTTATATGAAAATGGGTTTTGAAAAAACCATACTAATATATGCAGGTATCATTGGATTTTTGGCACTGGTCTGTGCTTTACTGTGTAATGATAATTTTCAGGAGAAAAAGAACAAAGGTCTCCAAAGCACGGAGACCTTTGGGGATATCTGTAAAGTGTATTTCAAAGACACTATCAACTTGAAATATTTTTTAAGTTTCAAGTTTTTTGTGGCTTCTATTGGTTTAAGCACGGCTGAGATTGGTACCACGATTATTGCTACGTATCTGACTTCCTATTGTACGAAGAAAGGGTACTCCAAGCAACAAGCCTATACTTTTATAACTGTTTTGAATGCCTTTGGTATCATCGGTAGATCCTGGGGTTTTATTGCAGATAAGTGGCTCGGAAAATTCCAAACTATAATACTTTGTATGTTTATAGCGACAATGGCGAATTTTGTGTTTTTGCTAGCTTTTGGAAAGCATATGTGGTCCATGTACTTATTTTGCGCTTTTTATGGTTCTACAATTTCAGGCTTTTTATCTCTTTGTCCTACAGCTGTTTCTGTTTTGTGCGATGGTAATGATTTTGGCAAAAGATTCTCTACCATGTATTTGTTTGCTGCCTGTGCTTCAATTCCTTTTTTAGAAATCTCAGGTGTTATCATTGGGGATCAGACTTCTAGCATCAAATATCAGTACTTCTGGATTTTCACATCATTTATTTTGCTTTTAGGCTGCGTATGCTACATTTACCTGACTATTGTTGGCAAAGGGTTCAAATGGGCAAAGTATTGAGCCTTAGGAGGTCATAGCTGTTGGCTCACCATACCCATAAAGACATATTTAGTGTTATATATATAAATGAAGATCATTCTACAGTTTTATCAAATACATTGTATTTGAAATTTCTAGCCACTCTTAAAGAATCAAAAACATCAGTCTTTGCTCTATGTTGGGATTGTTTAAAAAGTACCGGCATTTCAGGATTTGTTCTTAAACGCATTTCTAAAAAGCTAGTAACATCAATAACTTTATGGCTCAACAATGAATCAAATTTTGGTAAGTGTTCTTGAACAAAGTATCTATCAAAGTGAACGGAGTTGCCTAAAAGAACCCCTCGTTCGGTTGTATTTAAAAATCGCTTTGCATGGTTAAAAAGTTCATCATCTATTTGTTCAATAGTTTTTGCTCTTATACCCAGACACTCGTGCAATAGCCCTGATTTTGTGTGTGTGTTTTCAGTCCAAGGATCTAGCAACTCAAGATCTTTAGGATTAAACTTAGCCACTGCATTATATGATCCAGAAGATATAAAATCCAGGTTTCTGTCTGTTATAACTAAAGATACCTCTAATATTTTGTCCTTTTTGAAACTCAAGCCTGTTGTTTCAATGTCAAAGCAAAGACATGGTCTATAATATGTTCCATCCTCATAAGTGATTAAGGAATACTTTTTCAAGCCCTTTTTGTCAATTTTGAAATCATATTTGGAAGAATATGGGTGTGGTTCCTTTGCAATGGTAGCAGTAGGTGCACGGCTTATTTGCTTGAAAGTTGGTAGTTTAGAGGAAAACAGAAAAGGTTTCACAATTGAGGATCTAAAAAACAAACAATGACTTCGAAACATCACAAACCAACCAATAAAGCACTTAACCAAACAATTTTTTGGAAGCCGCTGTTGATTGCCGTCTTTGTCTGGCTTCTCAAGTAATGCTTCTTCTGTGGATTTACTGCTCCTGCAGACCCAGAACAAACCTGAGATAGGTTCGCTCTCCAGTGCATGTGACTAAAGCCTTTTATCACGTGCTTTACTTTTGGTATCAGCTGGTCGTTTCAGAAATTACTTTTTCTGTACACGTGCTCCCGAAAAAAAAATGCCATTCTCAGTGACACATTACCTGCGGTAGAAAAACCTGAAAATTTTCGCCTCTGCCTGGTTTTCCTGCTCCGCATGCGTCAAAGATTCCATGTTATCACCACTAGCCATCGGCAATTGCTTGCCTTCAAAATCTTGTAACCTTTTTTCCGCCGGAAGCTTAAAACAAGCCATAATTCAATAATTATTCATTTATTTTGACGTTTTATTCACTGCAGGGTCTTATTTTCACAGCTTTGACATCATTGGCGCTAATATACCTCAGGGTTTGAAAGCCCTGCCCTTTCTTTATTTTCTTCTCCCACTCATGTTTCATTAGAGACCCGTCATTTTGCAGATCCATGAGCTCGCACTATTAACATTCTTGATGAACTAAAATTGAAAATTTTCGTCTCTTTGTTGCCTAATCACTCGTACTCAACCCACATAACTCAGCTCCACCAGACATGTTGGGTAAAATTCAGTAATTATCTTGCTGTGTATCCGCCTTTCCTCATCAACTATGCATATCTTATTATTTCCAGTGGTCATGTGCCTTATTTCCAGACTGGACTTATCATAAAACCCGTTATTATTTCCCCATTTTTTAAGCACACACAGAATTTGTGAAAATTCAAAACAGTCCCTGGTTTAATTAATCCTTGTGACTGTAGTGAATGATTTTGTGCACAAAAAAAGCTAAAAAGGAGGAAGGAAAAAAAAAACATGTTGATAAAATCACTTCGCTTAATACGTTCGACAAAAAAGATACGACAAACCACAGCCGCCATTAGGAAATCAAGCATAATCCTAAACATAAACAAGAGGAATAAGACTGTTTCGATCTTCCAGCTCTTTCTTTAGTTTCTTCCAGCTCTTTCTTTAGTTTCTTCCATCAAAAACAACTGAAAACGATTAGCACCACAGAGATTTCTTGCTTTGGTAGCTGATTGTGTAGATTTCAGATCACTTTAAAGTCAAAGATCAGACTACAGGTAATTCTATCAACGCAGGGTTAAAGGACTGTTTTCCGCTGAGAAAAACAGACTTTATTTATAAATTGAGCAGTAGGAACGGTATTTTTTTGAAAAATACGCAGAGTTGATCGAACAAAGGTATCTATTTGTTATTTTTGCACAAGGCTATACAGTCGTACTTTCTACTCTTAGAAATGAAATTAGCCAACACCATCAAAGGTAAACTAAACAAGCTAAATAAAAATCTGAAAAATAGCAACAACAATGACGATGATCAGCAAGATGCGAATAAGAAAAATGACTCTGAGAATAGTCATCAAGTGCCTACCCTGAACAGCACTGGAAAAATTCGCAACAATAGCACCCATTCAAAGCTTTCAAGCTATGAAACACATATACCTAGTCCGCTTCAGCAAATTTCCATTCATAGGGATAACAGTAAAACAAGTTTTTCCTATCCCCACGATCTCACAAATGATGAATTGGATCTTAACTCCAATTTCACTGATGATGAGTATGATGAAGATGATGACTATGATGATGTTGACGAAAGCAGTTCTTGTTTCAATCTTATTGGAACCAAGCCTTTGACAAAAGTCATGACCTATCCAGAATCTATTTCCCGTGGTGTCACTTTTTATAAGCCATTAAATAAGGAACAAGAAGATAGAATCCAACTTGATCTTGTCAAACTTACACAATATAAGGATCTTCTAGATAAAGCGAGCAATGCAAATACGACTATTTTATTAGAATTAGAATTAGATGGTTCCATCAGGTATTTAAGTGATCACTTGTTTATTTTGCACTCTAAAGAGCACTTAGTGGGCCAAGATATATCCAATTTCTTAGCAGGATCTGAAAAGGACAAAAAGGTATTTCATAGAACCATTGAATTGTTGCTAAGAGACGACGAAAGTTATAAGGTCAGGTTTTTCATAAATGCTAAACCAAATGGTTCGAGTAGTGAAGAAGAGGATGAAGGATTGATTGGAAATCTTCCGCCAGTATATTATCATTTGGAAGCCCAAGGAGTTTTAATCCATGATATGTTTACCAATGCACCATCTTTCACAATGTGGATTATCAAACCTATTTTTGACATTGATGAGTTAGATGAGCTACCCAACCAGCTAGTAGAAAAGTTGGGCTTTGGTGCCACTATATTCAATAAAAGATTGGATAACTTGGATGGAATTTATGAGTTACAGGATGTTCCCCCAGATAAAACTGAGATATGTAGAATTTGTGAAACTGAAGTTGCTGATTGGTGGTTGGAGACCCATTGTAGAATGTGTCTTTACGAACATAACTTATATGACAAGATTGCTTTCGCTGAGGAGGAATTAAAGGACATTAAAAAGAGTTTGGTTGAACTAAAAAAAAAACTTGACAGTCCTGATTCTTCTCCTGTCATTACTGCAAAAAACTATGAGATTAGTGTTTCTGATCTACACATTCCTGCTCTGTTTTCCACATTGAATCTTTTTATTGATTTCTGTGATGATGCATTGACTATCAATAACAGTGAACTGAAAATGCTTCTTGAAAATAGTAGTTTATATGATGTTGAGTTTCAATTTTCTCCAAATTCACAACACAAAATTCAAAAGGTTCAAGATTGGAAGCAAAGATTGATGACACTTGTATCACAGATTGAAGAAGATGTTACCGAATCTCAAGATACATTGAAATTAATTTTATGGAGTAACATTAAATCTACTGAATTGAGAGTTACTAGATTGGTAAGATTGAAGCATACTGAACAATACCATATGAGATTGAAAACCGAAATTTTTATTTTGACGAATGAAGTCATTAGACAAAGAATTCAAAGTAATATTTTAAATTCTAATGTAGCAGATAATACCTCTTTTCCTGCTTTAAATCCAGATTTGGATCCTGTTACTTTGGCAGCGACATGCAATGAAGCAAGCGATAATTATTATCAATCCCCAGATTTTACACCTGATGACAGTATAAATTCTGCACTTTTAAACAAACATTTTTTGGAAAATGATAATAAAATACCAATGCTGTCAGTTACAAAATCTATCGATGGATCCTTAACTCCAAACCAATCTAACAAAGAAATTTTTGTGTCTGCAAATGAAGCAGAAGGTAATTCGGACTATGATGTTTCTAATAAATTTCAAACAGTTCAGTTTAACAACAGCAATGAAATGTTTAGTTCTAGTACCAATAATTCTACACCTAACAGACCAAGAGCTGATTCTGACATAAATGTGTTTTCCTTGTCTGGCTCTATGTCTCCTAATACAACAGGTGGTAATAGCATACCTCATTCAGAATGCGCGCCAAGAACTAACAGTATTATGAATATTCCAAATATATCTGTAGCTAGTTCTATACTAAAAAGAAGATCAAGTGCAAGTAGTATGAGGCACACAAATTCTGGTATAAAGAGAGGATCTCCATTGGTGACAAACACCAAACCTAGTGCTCTTCAAATTCCAATGTTATCTGTAATCCAAAAGAATCCAACCACAAAAAGTGTTTTTGTCAAATCACCTCTGACTTCACCCTTTTTACATGCTGTTGAATCTGCATCATCCCTAACAAATCTGAACAATGCCTCAATGAGTTTGAATCAAAGTGTAAATTCAGCACCTTTAGAACTTCATAAAACTAGTATTGGTTCTGTAATTGCACCAGGTACAGCTAATAGCAGGCCCGGATCTAAAGTGCCTACTCCTAATTCTGCCAATAAATCTCAATCAAGTAGTAGTATATTAACTGCTTCAACAAGCAATTCCCATTCAACACCCAAGATCATGGACTATGATATCGTTAAACCCATTTCTAAAGGAGCTTTTGGTTCTGTGTTTTTAGCAAAAAGAAAGATTACAGGAGATTATGTGTCTATTAAATGTCTAAAAAAAGCAGACATGATTTCTAAAAATCAAGTAACAAATGTCAAAACTGAAAGGGTTATCATGATGACACAAATTAACAAATCATATGTTGCACATTTGTATGCCACTTTTCAAAACAAAGATCACTTGTTTTTGGTAATGGAGTATCTAATAGGTGGTGACTTAAGAACTTTGATTAAAATGGTTGGTTCCTTACCGTCAAAATGGATCAAGCAATATACATCTGAAATTATTTTTGGTGTCGCTGACATGCACAAAGACGGAATTATTCATCATGATTTAAAACCAGATAACATGTTATTAGATCGAAACGGACATGTGAAATTTATTGATTTTGGATTAAGTAGAATTGGTTTGCTTAATAGACAAAGAAGAAAAGAATCTGCCCAACCAAATCAATCCAATCATTATTCTAATTCGGGAACTAAGAATGTCTCAAGAAGCTTACACCAATCGATTTACAGTTCTCCGCAAGGTTCTTTTTCCAATTTATTGGGGTTGAACAAGTCAAAAGCTGATTCTTCTGTGAGAAAAAACTCAGATGATCTCAAATCTGAAAGTAACTCTTCCATCAGTTCAGCTCCTTATTCATCGAGTAATAATTTTACGAATGCAGATATTGTTGAAGCTTCACTTTTAAAATCAGATGACACTAATTTATCCTTTTCGCTAAACAAGGATGGAAATCAGAGTGACCGCATCAACAACTTTCTGAATAATATAAATGAAAATGGTACAATTCCTAGGTCAACTGCACCGACGGCTAAAATCAATCATTCTTCAGAAAGTTCTTCAGAAATCAACCACAAAACGAGTGTTGATCCAATCAGCAATTATGTCATTTTTGATCCCGATAAAACCAACAAGAACTTTAAATTTATGGGAACGCCAGATTACATTGCGCCAGAAGTTATTAAAGGTGAGCGTGAAACTGCTATGTGCGATTGGTGGTCTGTGGGCTGTATTTTTTTTGAATTTCATTTTGCTATTCCTCCATTCAACGGGAATTCCCCATCTGAAGTGTTTCAAAACATTTTGAAATGCAATATAAAATGGCCGGAATTTGATGATGAGGAAGAGGAGTCTTTGTACATATCCCCAGAAGCTAAAGATTTAATTTTAAAGCTATTGGTTTTGGATCCAACAAAAAGATTAGGTTATAATTCTATTGATGAAATTAAATTTCATCCTTACTTTGACGATTTAGATTGGGATAATGTATATCAAGAGGAAGCCGAGTTTGTACCAAATGTTAATGATCCTGAAGACACCGATTACTTTGATAATAGAGGTTTGTCAATGAATATTGATTTTCAAGAAGATGACAGAACTTCAAGTGAAGAGTCTGAGAAATATAATAATGAAAAAGCAAAACTTGAGGAAACTGAAAGTAGTAATCCTAAAGCAGTTACTGTTGGTTCGCTCTTGAATTCTTCTAATTCAAAATCTTCTGAATTGAATAAAGAAAAAATTGAAGCTCTTTATAATGGTACCGCCGGTATACCGAAAGAAACTAACAATTCTTTTGTTGAAACTAAAAAATCACTTAAGCAGGACAAAGGTGTTGACTTTGGGGCATTCAATTTTAGAAATATTCATGCCTTACACAAAGCGAATAAAGAAGTAATCAATAGATTGAGAAACGAGCATATGGGAAGTGCTAGTGGAGAATCCAGCTCATCATCTTTGAAGCACCACCAGAAAAGTGCATCTTTATCCGGTCTCTTTGGTACAATGATAAATCCTCCTTCTTCTTCTTTGAGCTTAGTTTTATCAGATCAACAGAAAAATGATTTTTCCAACTCTCCTAATAGTGATTTTGAAGATTCCAAGCAAGATCATACTTCGTTGTTTTCCCCAAACGCTGACAAATCAGGGGATTCTGCTTCTTTTGATAAAATGGCCAATGGATCTGACAACTTAGATCCAATTCAATTAACCCTGACACCAGAAGTAAAGTTTAAACTAACTAATCTTGATGATTCTAAAATTCCAGAAAATATGAACCTGCTGCTGCAAGAAGAACAAAGACTAGAAGCTGTTAGTAAATTGCAAAACGTGAGAAAATCAAGAAAATTCAGCTCAGTTGCACAAAGCCTAACGGGTAATAACAGTAGAAGGGCTTCTGGAAGCTCTAATAGCACAAGTGGATATACCAATCATAACCATTATGATACGAGTGCTTCATCTTCTATTTTCAATTCTTTTAATAAGAATACTATGTCTTTTAACTTAGATGTGTTAGTTTGCGAATCTATTCCAATTCATTCATATCTCATGAAAAAGAATTTAGAACAATTTGGTTGTAGAGTAGTCAATGTATCCAATGGGGATGAATTAGTCAGAAGAGCAACAAGTGATGTCAAATTTGATTTAATATTCAGCACTTTTTTTTCATCAAAGCTTAATTGCGTTGATATTTTT
Source organism: Hanseniaspora mollemarum (assembly GCA_019649515.1). Taxonomy (NCBI): domain Eukaryota; kingdom Fungi; phylum Ascomycota; class Saccharomycetes; order Saccharomycodales; family Saccharomycodaceae; genus Hanseniaspora; species Hanseniaspora mollemarum. Next base: position 612,055 of record JABFEO010000003.1, on the reverse strand, counting down.
AAGTTGATTAGAAACACGAATGGTGCAAACTGTAACACTCCATTTATTGTTATTACAGCTTATTACCAAGAAGCTTTAAAACTGAACTTATTTGATAGTGTTCTTGAAAAACCTGTATCTGTCACTCAAATGAGATCGATTTTGTCTAAATATGCGCTAAAGAAAGCCCAAGAAAACGAAGATACATTATTGAGTGATGTTGAAAGCGAAATTTTTTATGACACAAAAATAGAATAAATGCTACTTATTAGGAGGCCTTTCAGTTAAATAAATACACTACATTTGTATATAACTAGAGAGATATTGTGTTAAATCAAAGGTTATCAGGGAGGCACGGGAACTAGGTTAGCCATACTATGTGTTTTCATCTTTCCGCTGCGATCACATGACTTATTCAATGGCTACCACAACACAACTTCAAGAGATGCTTTTCCCACTTTAAGCATCCTCTCTTCCGGTTTTAAAAAGAGATCTTGAGATAATTATGCATAAAACATTCTTATAACTATATATATATAAATTACACATCAATTCACTTTTGATACAAATGGAGTTACTCTTAAGGAAGTTGCAATACTATGGCTGTCGTTCAAGTAAAAGCAATTCTCTTACTGCTTTTTAAACTCCGATGTCTCTGGCGTATCCCTCAGGAACTGTATACAGGTTCCCTTATCTTTTCGTTAGTTGGTTTATGTGCTATTCATAAACATAGTGAGCAAAAGATATGGTTTTAGACTACTCAGATACTATATATGAGAAATCCAATGAGCAAATTTTTATTCACAATAATTATAGTTGTTATTGTGGGCCTTATTCTATGCTTAAAGGAGCAGACCACTAAATATGGCATATCAGATCAGGTGCCTGGGTCGGATATAAATAACTTTGTCGGATATAATGTGTCTTGAACTAAAAAAGTTTATTCTGTCTTGAATCTATTGAAAAAAATTTTCACCAATTTTGAAGAGTTTTTCACTACATTACTCATCTGTTTGATTGTCAATGCAAAAAAGAATCTTGGGCAAAACACCACATCAAAAGTAGATAAAATATCAGAAATCTTTATTCTGTTTTACTAGTTTGTTTTAAAGTTTTTCCGAAGACCAAAAATAACAATATGCCTACCATATCTGTTTACAAGAAAGATTTATTTACTCTATTGGGTAAGCAATACACTGATGCAGAATTTGATGAACTGTGCTTTGATTTCGGTATTGAAGTTGATGAAGACACCACTGAAGAAGCATTAACTGCAGGAACTGAACCTGAACTGAAGTTGGAAATTGGCGCCAACAGATATGATTTACTTTGTATTGAAGGTATTGCTCAATCATTGAATGAATACATCGGTAATAAAGAGGCTCCAATCTACAAAACGATACCCCCAACCACTAAGCTTTATGTTGAAAAATCAACTGAACAAATCAGACCAATTGCTGCTGCCGCCATATTAAGAAATATTAAGTTTACAGACAAATCATATGAATCTTTTATTGCCTTGCAAGATAAGTTGCATTCTAATATCTGTAGAAACAGAGCTCTGGTCGCCATGGGTACTCATGATTTGGATTCCATTAAGGGCCCATTTTACTACAAAGCATTACCTAAAGACGACTTTAAATTCACCCCTTTAAACCAAACAAAGGAAATGACAGGCGGTGAAATTGTCGACTTCTATAACACTCCTGAACAAAAAGGTAACTTGGGAAGATTCACTCACATTATTCAAAATTCTCCTGTCTATCCGGTAATTTTTGACTCCAATAATGTTGTATGTTCTTTACCACCCTTGATAAACTCTGAACACTCTAAAATTAGTGTAAACACCAAAAATGTTTTTATTGAAATCACTGCTGTTGACCCTACTAAAGCCCAGATTGTTTTAAACCAATTAGTTGCCATGTTCTCCAGATACTGTGAAACTCCATTTGATATTGAACCAGTAGAAATTGTAAGTGAGCACAACAATCAATCAAGAACTACTCCAGATGTTTCTTTAAGAACTATGGAAGTATCTAAGGCTTATATTAACGATGCTTTAGGTTTACAATTAGACACTCAAGAAATGGCAGGTGAATTAAAGAAAATGTCCTTGAAAGCTGTACAATCTTCCAAGTCTGATGATATTTTGGAAGTTTCTATTCCAATTACCAGACCAGATATTTTACATCCATGTGATATCATGGAGGATGTTGGTGTAGGTTACGGTTTCAACAATGTTCCAAAGGATGGCGAATTATCAAACTCTACTTTCATTGCAACTCCATTGCCAGTTAACAAAGTTGGTGATATTTTCAGAGAAGCATCTGCTCAAGCTGGTTGGTCAGAAGTTTTGCCATTGAGTTTATGTTCTCATGATGAAAATTTTGCTTACTTAAGACAAACAGATAATGGTGATAAGGTTGTAGAATTGGCCAATCCAAAGACTGCCGAATATCAAGTTGTAAGAACCACGTTGTTGCCTGGAATCTTAAAAACTGTAAAGGAAAATAGAAAACATTCTCTACCTATTAAAGTCTTTGAAGTAGGTGATGTTGTTTTCAAAAATTTGGCTTTAGAAAGAAAAGCTTATAATGTGAAACATTGGGGTGCCATATTCGTTGGGAAAACCTCCAGTTTTGAGATCATTCAAGGTTTATTAGCTAAGTTAATGCAAACTCTTAGAACTGAATGGATTGCTGACTTTGGTAAGAAAACTTCTGGAAGAGGTTACTGGATTGAAGAAGATGTCTCAAACAAGACTTACTTTGCTGGTAGAGGAGCTAAAGTGTTATTTAGATCTAAAGAAGGCGCTAATCCAATCGTTATTGGTGAATGTGGTGCTTTACATCCAGAAGTTATGAATAACTTTAGCATTCCATACGCTGCTTCATATGTTGAGTTGGACATTGAAGCTTTCTTATAACATGGGTTTTTTAAAAATAAAAAGAGAATTCATTGTATGTATATTTTTTTATTTATAGCTTTTTAAATAGTGAAATGATTAATGTTATATCAAGAAACATTCCTAGTATAAGAATTATATTATTTTCTTCTTTTGTTGTTTTTCTTCTTTTTATGTTTTTTAAAAGATTTCTTTGAGCCTGAAGAATCCATGCTTCGTCTCCCTGTTTCTGATTCTGTGTAGTCAGTAGAAGTAGTTGCTTGTAAAGATCTTTGTTCATCATCTGCATCGTTTTGATTGCTTTCAACAATTCTTAAAGGTTGAACAAACTCAAAATCCTCTTCAATATTGGAAGCACCTTTGTTTCCTGATGCTGGTCTGTTCGTTTCTAAGTCAGATGTATTCAATTCTTGTTCAATAAAGTTTTCAATAGAAATATGATTATCATCTTTATTTTCTTGTGTGATGGTGTCATTGGCATTTAATGCGCTCTCATCACAATCATCGTTATCAGTGTTGAGCATTTGAAATTTTTGTACTTTAGCATCATTAGCAAATCCTTTGGTTAATTCTTCATCAATTAATTTTTCACTGTATTCATCATTAGCTGTAACAAAAGAAGAATCTACAGAAAACCTTGGATTACGAGATGGGGAACTAGGTTTTTGAATATCATGAAGCTCTAAAGAACTATCTTTTATTTCTGAATTAATTCTACTCATGCTTTGAGCATCAATGCTTGAAGCATCTTCAGATTCTCTTTCACGCTCATATTCCGATTGTTCTAACTTTTTATCATTATAATCTATTATGGATTGCGTGTTTATATCTATATTTTCAGCTGATTCTTTGGCATCTGTATCAAGATTATCATTTTTAGTAGAAGTAAAAGATGATTCGATGATCTGGTTGTGAGAATAAAGTGCATCTTCATTGATCCTACCAACCGATATTTGGTTATCTTCTTTGTTTTCTTCATGTGAAATATGGTTGACTTCTGGTTCGTTTTCTATAAAGCCACTGCAATCTTCCTTTTCGCTTTCTAGTGAAACCTGCTTATCTTCATTTTCTTTCTCTATTGCAACTTTCTTGTTTTCTAGCAAGACTTTTTTGTCTTCTTCAACTAAGAGATCATCTTTGTGCAGTTGTTCATCCATCAAACTCTGAACATTCTCTGTGACTTCATCTTTTAATAGCTCAGTATCGGCTCTCTTTTCCTCTATTGGAATTTTCTCTCCTTCTTTCTCTGTTTTTGCTGTTTTAATGGAACCTTCGGGCTGGTTGACAAGTATTTTGTCTTCTAACTCTGATAGGGACGTTTTTTCATTTGCAGGTGAAGAATCCTTTGAAACTAAAATAGAAGTCCCGCTCTGTTCTGTTTCTGCTTCTATGTCTTTTGATGATTCTTTTGTAACAATTTTACCATTTTCAGACTTTTCCTTATCCACAAACTCTGTTTTATGACTATTTTCAGCATTGCTGTTTTTATTTATATCAGAGCTTGTTCTTGATCTGCCTGCATTTTTCAAAGCAAACCCAACATTACCTGAAACAAATCTTGGTCTTACATTATTCAGTTTCAAGCTAAAAGTTTCACCTTCCTGGGAAAGTGGAGAGCTCGGGGCATCACTGGAATCTAGATTGTTCACCTTTAAATTGTAAAGAGGAGTTTTTTTGGGTTTATCTGTTTCAATAGCATCTTTTTCTGGAACTTCAGTTGTAATCGCCAAAACCTCTTCGGTGTCTTTATTTTCGTTGCTTGTGGTATCTTCAACAACAACACCTTTCTTTACCATCTCCTGCCATTCTGCTTTCTTTGGTTTCATCCATTTAGGTATCCACGATGAAGATTTTGTCTTTTTCTCATTTTTGTCTAATTTTTTTAAAGTATCAATCAATTCTTTTTGTTTATTCTCCCTATCTGAATCTGGTTTATCATCAATTTCAACAAATTCCTCACTTAAGATTGAAAACCCTAATTGTTTCAAAATTTTTGGAATGTTTTTTCTATAGCCCATATGCCCATTCACAATATCAGAACAATCAAAGTTTTCAATTTCCTCACCTTCAACAGGAGACAACCCTGCAACAGTAGAAATACCACCAGCTGTAGCCCTAAATAAGTATCCAAGAATCCAATCCTTTTCAGAGTAACCATTTACGAATCTTCCGGCTACAACAGATCTACACATGACCATTTCATCTTTGTTAAATACCACAGGAGCACCTAAGATTATGACATTCTCGATAATACCTGTTGCACCCCTTTTGCATAGCTCTCTCAAACAATAGTATATTACCCTTGAACCTAGAGAAAAGCCAACCAATGTAATTGGTCTGTCACCTAAATTTTTTTCTATCAAATATTGAGCTAAAATCAAACCACTGTTCCATGCTCTGTCTAATGAAACATTCCAAGGATTATCAATCAAATACCCTAATTTAGACAAAGCCATGGGAACTTGAATAGCACCCATAAGAGCGGTTAAAATAGTAGCACCAAGAACTTGTTGAATAGTTTGAGTTATAGCTTCACTGGCTAAAATATTCATGGTATCACCAGTAGACTTCAAAATATCAGGTTCCCAGTATAACGAGTACAAATCTCCTTCAACGGGATCTAAAGTTGAAAAAGGTAATCTAACATCATCTTCGGCACCTGTCATCCATCCAGACACAGATATAATCAAATTCAATCTTCTGTTATTATGCAAAGGTTTGAATTCAAATGTTTTAACTGATCCCATTCTTCTGGACATTGATGAAGCACCAATATTTGCACCGATGGCAGTAGACGTTGCAGCCACTGTAGCTGTACCTCCAACACCAGATAAAAACCCAGAAATCCCAGTTAATCCAACAGTTGATAACCCTGCGGCAAACCCGGCACCAATAACAGGGGCTAATAGACCACCACTCAATCCTAATACTAAAGACCCACCAACTGTGGCTAGACCTACATAGGCCATTTTCTTTCTTTTCCGGGACTGGCGTCTCTTTTTCAAAAGATCGTCTCTAGATAACTTTTGTTGCTCATTTTGTTCCAATTCTAATGTTTCAGTTATTCTTTTCTCGAATTGATTAATTTCTTCGTTGTTAATGCTTAAATAATTTGCAAACTGTTTCAAAATGACTCTGGATCTTGCATCATAATTTCCCTTAGATAAAAATAATAAAAACAAATCACATATCACAGACCAAGGAACATCGATGTCTAATTCTTTTTTATGTTTGATGGCATCAATAGATACAACTGTTTCAGGTGCTTTTTCAATAATTTCATCATCATCAAAAAATTTGGTGGACGATATTTTCAATTCCTCTTCCTTTAGTTCAAGATCTTCAGAAGTATTTGTGTTCTCACTGTATGGATTTACAACCTTCCGTTGTATTTTCAATGCTTTCATCAAATCATTAATTTCCAATGGAAAAAGACCTAGATTTTCAATCATTTTAATTTCATCCTCGTTGAATTCCATATGATAATATATTTTTGACATTATTTCTTCTTTCCAGTAGCCATAGTTTTTTTGGATGTTATGAAGTCTTTTCGCTAGCTTCTGATCTTTTATCATATTGGAGTTCAAATTTCTTGTAGCCAAATCAGCACACAGTTGATTTAACAATAAAAAAGCGCAGCCAGCATAAGCAAATTTTTCATTGTCTGTTAGCAGTTGTTTCATTCCATTAAGTTGATTACTTTTTGTCAAATCCTTGTGCGTTATATCATCGTCGGCATCGCCTTCTTCATTGTCACTTCTTTCTTCTTCAGAGCTCAAATTAACATTTTCAGTTGCATCAGAGTCAGACAACTTGTCTTTGCTTGCATTATTTATGCTACTCCGTTGATATAAGGTAGCTGAAGCTAGAAGGCTATCGATTTTGGCGTTTGTTTTTCTAGATGCCTTGGCTTGCTCTTCACCGTCAATCTTTGTGTACGCAAACATGTTATTTTTACTTTCATCAATTTCCTCTTGTTGTTCCTCGTCCTCATCATCAATTGATGGTTTTCTATTTTGGTTCAGCGTTGCGAGCCCATTACTATTCAATGGTTTGTGATCTTTTCTTCTCTTATGTTCGATATCGTATACTTGAAGCTGTCCATTTTCATCGTAGACCATGTGATTGGCAACTGCATCCATGTCTTCCCATCCAAAGCTGTCATTTGAAGATGTGTCTGCATCGCTATTGTTGTTTACTTCAGAACTATTATCATCATCCGGTTTATCAGCACTGGTCTTTTCATTATCAGACTTTTTACCATTGGTTTTGTCATCATTAGCTTTATCTTCTACATTAGTGCTTAAGTTTTCATTCTCTCTATCATGCTCAAACCCCTCTCGTTCTTCGTCTCCAGTAGTGCTTTTGTTTGTACTTGTTTTTGATAAAGAAGCTGAATGCAATAATCCTGACATTGATATATTTTCTAGTATATCAAACCCTGAGATTCTCTTACTGCTTCTTTTACTAGTGGGCCGACTGGTATGCCTGCTGCTGTTTCTGCTGTTGACGGAATGTTTACCAAAAGGAGATGAAAATGTTAAAGAAACTGTATTTTCTTCAATCTCTTTCTTGTTGTTCTGCTGTTGCGTTCTCTTTGCTATTTTCAACTCTTTTAACTCTCCTGTCTTATCCCCTTCTTCACTTAAAATATCTGTATGATCTACCATTGAGTATCGTTGTTTTCAATCTTTGAGACCGTTGAAATGTCTGAAACTTGGTATAGGCTTGTTCCTTCAGCCTAGATGCAAAATCGTGGTATTGGTGATTTGGGCTGTGTTTTATATATAGAGTAGATTTTTTTATCGTTCAGTATTCTTTGATTAACAGGCACCATTTTCCTATTTGGGGATTTCTTTAAAGCACTAGACCGTAGTTAAAAGTAACAAAAAAAACATACACATACAAATTTTTTTGACTATTTATTCTTTTTAGGCTGATTTTGTGCTGCTCAAAAAAAAATATACATTTAGGCCTAAAAACCTTCTAATATTTTTTTTTTAACGAATATTGATATTTCACTTCTCGAGAAAAAAATCTATGCAGCTTGCTTTCATTTGAACTCTATTATTATCTGTGAGTGAATTTTTCAAACTACATACTGGTTAGCAGATGAGAATGTTTTTGGTTAAAGTATTGAAGAAGTGGCAAAACCACCAACAAGTTAATTAACAACCGAATAAAAATGGCCCCAATTGTATGTAATCAATCTTATATTTAAGTTTGCGTTTATCAGAATAACAAAACTAATATACCTTTATACTTTTACAAGAAACAAATTTACTATTAACGAAAAATAGAAATTGAACTATGATTGGCTGATAAAAAAAGATTATGATTTATCATTTACTTTAAACTGTGCTTTAAACTTTTATTGTTTATGGTCCCTTTTTAAATTAAAAATAAAAAGCTGATAATTCTGTATTTTAAAAATTCACTGAATAACTCAATGTGATTGTTAATAGCAGTAAGCCTTTTCTTTGAATAGAATCAAAACTGGAACATGGTTTTAATTATGTTTGTTGCGGTTTCTATGCAAAGAAAAATGTTTTACTTTTAATTTTTTCTGTGATGCGTATATTGTTATATTGAATAATATAAACAATGAGCAATGTAAAGTTTACTAACAAGTTTAATTTATTTATTTATAATCTTTATTTTTGGTTTTTCAAGTATTGAATGATGATGAATTAAAAGAATTATATGGAATATGCTCAAATTTACTTTTTTTAATGTCGATAAGATTATCGAACTTATAATTCAAAGTCTAATTTATTAAACATATCAATGTTTTTTTTTTAATAGTATTCGTTCTTGTAAAACCTATAAAGCACATTAATATATTATTATCAAACAGGCTGCTAGAAAACAAAAAATTGCCAAGACCTTCTCTATTGACGTTACTTCTCCAGTTGAAAACGAAATTTTCGACGCTGCTGAATACGTTAAATTTTTGATCGACAACATCAAGGTTGAAGGTTTAAAGGGTAACTTGGGTAACGCTGTCTCCGTCAAGGAAGAAGACAACGTTGTCACTGTTGCTTCTTCTGTTAAGTTATCTGGTAAGTACTTGAAATACTTAACCAAGAAATACTTGAAGAAGAACCAATTGAAGGAATGGATCAGATTCTCTGCCGCCTCCAAGGTCAACTCCTACAAGTTATCTTTCTACCAATCCGGTAACGATGCTGAAGAAGTTGAAGAAATTGAAGAAATTGCTGATGTCGAATAAGTTAAGCTACATTAAATTTGAATCTTTTATTTATCTTTCATATAGTTTTGTAAAGTAAAAACTTTGAGGAACGCAACTTCGTTTTTTTATAATAGCATTAATTGCAAATGAAGCATTTTAGTATAAATAAGTAATAATAATATATATATATAGTTCATATAAATAACTTCGGAGAATAGGAACACAAAAAATCAGAAAACCAAGTATCGCAACAATTGTTCGTTCAAAAAAGGTCTGAATTGTGATATTGCAGATTATTCTTTTTGGAGGGACCTTTCATGGCTGTTACTCTTTCTCTATCTGAAATATATAGATTGTTTTCTTGACTTTTTATGCTAATTGATCAAAAGCTTTTAGCTTAGTTAAATCCGACTAATGGCCGGCTTTAAAGAAAAAATCTACATAGGGGGATTGATTTTCCACAGAGCAGGTTCTAAAAATTTTTGTATTATAGAGTTAAAGAAATGTGTGGGCATAGTGAGTTTTCATATAAATTGTAAACCCAGCAGCATTGTTGTCAACCATATTAGTTGTAGATATAACACCTTATAGCTAATAATAAAATGTCCTTTTTTTCCTCGCTAAGATTTCCTTCTAGGAAACAGAAAGATAATAACAACAACAGCAATAATAATAATAGTAATAGTAACTCGAGTACCAATTTACCTTCGTTAGGAACGTTTTATAAGCAGCAGTCTTCCTCAAACAGCAGTATATTGCAGCAAAAGCAAAAGCAGCAACAACAGCAGCAGCAACAACAACAGCAGCAACTACAACAACAGCAACTACAACAACAGCAACTACAGAGGGAACGGGAGCAACAGGCACAACAGCAGGCTCAGCAACTCCAAGCACAACAGCAGGCTCAGCAACTCCAAGCACAACAGCAAGCTCAGCAACTCCAAGCACAACAGCAGGCTCAGCAACTCCAAGCACAACAGCAGGCTCAGCAACTCCAAGCCCAGCAGCAGCAAAATCTTCAGCAAAAAAGGTCAAGAATGTACATGAACCAGCAAGCCTCTTCTTCGAGAACATCAGTCAAGTCAAGACCCCAAGCTACCAACACAAGCCAACAATCGTTATCCCAGCAACCATCAAAATTACCTTCAACCCTTGAGGCAATGTTTTTAGGTGAGCCTTTTGTTTCAACATCATTGGTCAAAGGTTCTTTTAAAACAATCGTTAAACTTCCGAAATATGTCGATTTGAAAGAATGGGTTGCTTTAAATGTTTTTGAGTTTTACACAAATTTGTCTCAATTTCACTCTGTGATCCAGGAATATATAACTCCCGAGCAATATCCTACTATGAATGCAGGGCAAGGAGTTGACTATTTGTGGTTAGATGCAAATAACAAAAATATTATATTGCCAGCTAACCAATACATTGATTTAGCTCTTTCATGGATTAACAATAAAATAAATGATAGAACTTTGTTTCCAACATCCAATGGGATCGCTTTTGCCAATAATTTTCCAAGAGATGTTCAAAGAATCATGATTCAAATGTTTAGAATCGTAGCACATATTTATTATCACCATTTTGATAAAATAGTTCACCTGTCTTTGGAGGCCCACTGGAATAGCTTCTTTGCGCACTTTATAAGTTTTGTTAACGAATATAGAATCATTGATAAAAGAGAACTGCTTCCTCTCACAAACCTGATAGAATCATTTGAAAAGCAGGGTAGGATAATAACATAGGTCAAAAATCGGTTTACTGTTATTTTTATTTTCGTGGGTATATATCTTCAGTGCAAAAAGATCAATTTCAAACCAGTTGTTTTAATTTCTTACTTTAATAAATCGTTTATATATATTTACAAGACATTTATTAACTAACAACGTATTGTTTTACCTAAATACCATAATTATCAAAAACATTTTGTTTGTATTAATAGATCTTCTATGAAAAAAAGTATAAAGACTTTTTAACATCCTCCAAGTTTAAGTTACCTTTTGCGGGGACAGCTGGGAACTCAATAGGAACATAGCCTGAAATATAATCAACAGACTTGACTTTTTCTTTTGAATCAATAATATAACTCTTCACTTCTTCGGGATCATAAGATTCTAGAATAGAAAACAAAGACGTGATCTCTTTACCCTTTTGAACTTCTTCTGGAATATCACTGCCTAATAAATGAAGTCTAAAACTCTCCAAGGTCAATTCATCCTTGATGGATGGTTTATGGCCAACCTTCTTTTTAAATTGCAGCCTGTAATTTCTAATTTCGTCAGCCAGTGGAGAATGTTCCATAAATTTGCATTTAACAACATTGTTTTTGTATCTGGTTTTAAACTCTTCCCTTAAAATAGCAACCAAATCTGAAGAATGTAGCTCAACAAACTTGTCCCTTAGCAAACTTCCAACATCATCTGCATCAGCAGGTAAGGACCAGTAAGAATCATGAACCGAAGAAAAAGTAATGTCTTTTTCCATACACTTGTGAGCAGTCATAAGCATATGAGAAGCATCCAAAGAGTGAATATAATTTGGTGCAAATGCATTACTTTGCTTACTGACGTCAACTTTTGAAATAGAAGTTTTCTTAGTGAAGGAAACAGACTGTAATGAAGTGTTAACCGTATACTTGGAACTTACTCTGTAGGGGTGGACAACGGGCAATCCTAAGGGAGTAGTCCAGATCAATGTAGAAACAGATTCAACATCAACCTTTTTCTTTTTCAAATCATTGATCTTGGGCATTACCAACGATTTCGAAATTAGCCTGGAGCAATATCCTAGCCAGTTCTGAATATGTTCAGCATTGCTGAATAATTCATTGATAGAATCAAAAATCTTATTTGCAATGTAGAACCCATGTCTCAATGTTAGTGACTTGTCGTTATTATAATCTTTTAATTTGAGCAACTGTTTAGCAACCTGTAATTTGGCACCAAAAGCAGTAACACCATAGACAGTAGTCATTACAGGCTGTTTAACAACTTTTCTTGTAATATTGTTTTTTAATATTTCATATCTCTCTACAAAGAACTCATCATCTTTATTAGCCTCGTAATCTTCTTTTACTTTTCTATTTACAATGTCACATACAGCACTATAAACATCTTGAGGTCTCTCTGATGGCAATAAATTAACTTTGAAAGCACCATCTATATCACCTCCTAAAGCAGCATAATGCTGCAATCCATTACAAGAACCATCTTGATGTACAGGTAAGTGGCAAATATAACTTTCTACACCATTCGGATTCTTCAATGCAGCTCCTATTTCAAATATGGTGGCCAAAGCTTGAAATTCATCTTCAGCTGTTCTCCAGAATGCATTTGCCTTCAAAGGATTTTCACAATCTTCCAATATTTTAGAGACACTTGCTTCAGCAAACTCAATTCTTTCGTCAAAGGTCTTTTTACTCATACCAAAGCAGTTGGCCAAATGAATTTTTAACCACGTAAAACCCTTATTGCCTAATGGTTTACCTTCCCAAAATTGAATCAAACCTCTACTCAAATCATTACCCAACTGGTTCAAATAAACATTAATTGGATATGCTCTTCCTCTAAAATCTAGAGTGTGTGGGAAATACATTTTTTCTCCACAGAAGGCTTTAGACAACTCAATTTTGTATGATTCAGTACATCTGATAGAGAAATACTTCTGTCTCATATTTTTCAATTCTTTAATTTTGTTGAACTTAACAGATGCAATCATCTTGTCATCATTCACATCCAAACCCAAAATATTATTTGGGTTTTTAGGATCAGTCAACTCTAAAAAGTTAGCTGGTGGTATTGAGCCAAATTCTTCACCACTGTTCCACAAATGTAAAATGACCTTTAAAACATCTTTATTAATAGTCCATGCAGTTTTGGATATAGTGTTTACACCAGACAAAACAATTGGAATCTTGTTACCATCTTCACCACATACGTTTTTTAAATAGTTCAACTGCTCAATATTCTTGTTGGTTCTCAACAAAGCGTTTCTTGTAGTTAAATAACCACCATCTCCGTAGTTAGTCCATTCTTTTGGGGAACATAGCATGGGTAATAAATGTAAATTTACAGGAGCACTGCCTTTGCTTTGAGCAAGCTTCTTAACAACAGATGGATGAAAACTCAAAATACCAACCGCACCATTTTCTGTAGTTTCATAGCTTCTCTTCAAGGCTGCAACCTCAAATTCTTCGTCTGAGAGCTTCTTTTTCAATGTGATGCTGCATTTTTCTAAAAAAATTTCCAGCAAAGTAGCACCAATATTAAGCTCAACCTCACTCAGAATACTTGGTTCAATAAGCAAATGGGACTCTTGCTGATATATTTTGTCATAAAATCTTTTAAACTGAGCAGAATTAGGTCTCATCTTGTTTAGTCTAGCCAAATCAGCTGGTTTTATTCTATATCTAGTATATTCAGCACAGACGCTTTGGCCTATTTTAAAGGCAACTGCTGAAAGCCTAGTCTCCTTGATATCTGAAATACTATCTAGATCATGTTTCTTTTTGTAAAACGACATTTCTTTAATAATGGCAAATACAGTCAAAGTAGACATTACTTCAGCTGGCAAGTCTCTGTATATTTCATTTGCTTTTGCAGTAACAATTGATGTAGTATTAGGACTGTTGATAAGCTCCTCTATGTCGTGCTGCATCTGTGTCCGCCATTGCTTTAAAAGCTCTGACATCTCTGCATTATAATAAACACTCTGTCTTTTACTGACTTCTTCGTCCTTTTCTATGCTGACAAGTTCACCAGATTTGACGCATCCCTCTTCTAAAATCAGTTGTCTCTTGATGTTGATCTTTTCCAATAAATCATTAAACTCCTTCTTCAATTCATGGTTCTCATAAGGTAGACATTTAAACAAACCAAAAAAATCTTCACCGTTAGATTTTACAAAGACTGCAATCCAGTCATCGTTTGGTAGAAGATCTTTTTTAGTTTGAAAAAACTTCAAAACTTCAAATTTCTCATTTGAGGTCGTTTTTAAAGAAGAAACATTGCTTTTCAAAACATCAGTGGATCTTTCAGCTAGCTTATATTCTTTGATATCTTCAAGTTTTTCCGATTTAAAATCGCTATGTTTAATAATAAATGACTTCACATAATTATCCAAAAAAATTTCACTGAGGTTTTCTTCTTCAAGACCTGTAGCGTCGTTCCCAGTTTCAGCTTGATGTTGGTTTATCAATTCCATCTCTTTGATACTCGTTTGAAGATCTTCTTCGAGAGAAGACAAAATTGATTCCGGTATCAATTTTTTAATTTCAGGAATCATGTACAAAATCTTGTAAACATCATAGCTGATATGTTCTTCTTCTTTAAGCACTTCTAACAAATTCACTCTTATATCAATATCCTCAGTAATTGCTTTGGCTGTTTGTATAAGTCTGTTGTCATTTTCTGATATCAAAAAATCAAATTTATTATTGAATTCTTTTTTAACTAGCTGCTGTAATAATAGGGCTAGCACAGGTTTGGCTGTGATGGTAGTAAAAAAATGACCGTTTTCGATATCTCTTCTAATCACATTTCTTACTCCATCCACACTCACCACAAAAGAAGTGCTTTTCTTGGCATTAACAAGATTATTCTCTTTGGTAGTAACCAATGAAGTCAAGTAGATCATGTACTTGTCAAAAAGCTCTTCGTCTGAAAAATGGCCAGTTGCTTTCAACTCGACCAATAAATTGAAAGCAGTCAAAAACATATTGTTAGAAATTGCAGAGTTAAAAAAATTAAGCTTTGATGTTACAACATTCTGTCTTTGTTTGATAGTTTCATCAAATTGTTCAACTCTCAAGGAAGAATCAACAGCAGAAAGGTAGTTTTCATTCAAATTGCTTTCCATTTGAAGGTACTTATTTTTTTGCTCTTGCAAAAATAACGATAGATTTGCTGTGTCATTGTTCTTCTTGTTCAAACCGCTATCAGATGATAAGTCTGCTCTCTTTACAAGATCTTGCAGATTAAATTGATATGCTGATAAAACATCACTGGGAGAATAGTCAGCACTCATCTTTGGATGATTCAAAGCTTTAATCTCATCGCTCGTAACTTTTTGAGACATTTGTGATTGTGTTTGAGCAATAAGCTGGTCGTTTTTGTTGAATGTGTTTGAGATAAACCTTTTGTTCATCAGGAGCACCAAACTTGCGCCATAGTTTTTGTAAGAAGGACTTGTTGCAGATCGCTTCAAATTGTGAGAAGAAGTGGAAATCTTCACAGAAGACAGCATATTATTAATTGATTAAAGACTCTGAATGAATATAGAACGTAAGTGCTTGTAGAATATATGTGATGCCTTAGAAATAAATATTTACTAAAAGCGAAACCGGTAATGTCAAGATTTTAAATTTATTTGCCGCCAATTCTCTGAAATGCCTTTGTTCTTGAAGGAGAGTCTATTTTTGGCAGTGCAATAGGTATAGCTTCTTGCTATCTGTGACTTGTTCTATGAGGACGCGTCTTCAGGTTCTTCTGGTACTGATACTGCTTAACAGATGAAGCAGGATTTAGGCTTTGAGGAGTTTTTGCAGCGCTAGTTTCGTTTTCGGCAAAGGATTTTTCCCTAGGACGACGGTGAAAAAGAAATTTTTTAAAGTCCGAAATATGCCAAAAAATGTCTCAACATTACCCTGCCATAAATTTTGTAAAGCTATTTGCCATTAGTGTTTCCGAAGAGCCATTCACTGCTAAACAGCAGCCGCTAGTAAAACGCCTTGTGTGTGACATGCTGTTCTAAAATGTGTTCAATCTACTTGTGAGTGCAATAATAGAAGCACACTACCAAATAGGCAGCATGCGCATTTTTGATTCCCGTTGTCTATATTTTTCTCGTGAGAGATCAAATTTTTGATCACGTTATATACCATTCAGGCGTTTAATCATTAATCTCTTTGCAACTCCAATAAAAGCCAGGGAAGTCAGATACAGCTAATCCCAAAGTTTGAAAACTGCTTTTTTGAGTCTTGTTTTCGGATAATCCAATCACAATAAGGGTATATATTTACCTACATATGAATTATTAATGAAGCAGCTATTATATTTTAGTTTTTTTTTTTTTTTTTTTTAATGGGACTATTACTATTTGGTTCCTTGTGCATTGGTATTTCTTAGCTTTACATTTTCGAGTTAATAAGTTTCCTAAAACTTCTTATTCAGCATAGTCGCCGTTATCTAATTCATCCAAATCCTGCTCATCGTCTACCACTACCGCATCTTGGTATTCCTGATATTCAGATACTAGATCCAACATGTTAGACTCAGCTTCAGCAAATTCCATTTCATCCATTCCCTCGTTAATATACCAATGCAAGAAAGCTTTCTTCTTGAACATCAACGAAAACTGATTGCCTATTCTCTTGAATAAATCTTGAATCGAAGTAGAGTTACCAATGAAAGTGGCGGACATTTCCATATCCTTAGGAGGAACTGAACAAACAGCAGATTGCACATTGTTTGGAATCCAGTCAACAAATGTAGAAGCATCCTTGGTTTGCACTTTCAGCATTTCATCTTCAACTTCTTTTACAGACACATTACCCCTAAAGAATGCCGCAGCAGCCAAATATCTTCCATTTCTTGGATCAGCTTCAGCCATCATATTTCTACTGTCAAACAACTGTTGAGTCAACTCAGGGACAGACAACGCTCTGAAGGACTGAGAACCAATGGAGGTTAGTGGCGCGTAGCCAACCATAAAAAAATGCAATCTTGGGAAAGGAATCAAATTGACAGCCAATTTTTTCAAATCAGAGTTCAACTCACCAGGATATCTCAAAGAAGTCGTTACTCCACTCATGACTGAAGACACCAACTTGTTCAACTCGTTGTAGCCTGGATTGCTTATTTTCAATGTCTTTTGGCAGATATTGTACAAAGCTTCATTATCAATGCAGAAAGTTTCATCAGCATACTCTATCAACTGATGAATAGATAAAGTGGCATTGTATGGCTCAATAACTGTATCACTCAATTGAGGAGATGGAACAACAGAAAAAGTGGCAAGCATTCTGTCTGGATACTCCTCCTTGATCTTAGCCAACAATAATGTTCCCATACCTGAACCCGTACCACCACCTAGGGAATGAGCCATTTGAAATCCTTGCAAGGAATCAGACTGTTCAGCTTCTTTTCTCACCAACTCCATAACAGAGTCAACCAAATCAGCTCCTTCAGTGTAGTGACCCTTGGCCCATACATTGCCAGCTGAAGCTTGGCCGTTGACGAAGTTGTCTGGTCTGAATAAATTTCCAATGGCTGAGTTTCTTACTGCCTCCATGGTTGCTGGTTCCAAGTCAACATTGATACTTCTTGGAACATATTTGCCTGACGAGGCTTCATTGAAATAAACGTTCAATCCTTTCTTTTCCAATGGATTTGTTCCAACGTATCTACCATCGTTGTCTAGCCCATGTTCGGCACAAATAGTTTCCCAAAACTTAGTTCCTATTTGATTACCACATTGTCCTGCTGAAATATGTATAATTTCTCTCATTGTTTTATATTTTGGTTAGTTTCTTGTTCTGTGCTTGTATCCTTGGGTAAAAGAATATATGAAACTGAGTGTATAGTAGAGAATGTCTTTACTGCTTAAAGTCAACTAACTGGATTGGTATTGTCAATAAAATGTTTTTACTCAATAAGAACAACAGAATGAAGGTTGGTTTCCGTTTTGTTGCTTGTACCAAGTGGAGGTTCGAAGACAGTTCCTCACAACACGACAACTGTAGTGATTTCTTGTGTTTGTAAAATGTTACAAAAAAAAAGGCAAAGTCCGATGAGGTTTGTTTCTTGCTATTTACTAAATAGCCACAAGAGGAAAAGGCAGTGTAAACAAAAAGGCTTACGCGTGGCTTGGCCGGGTGAGTTGTTTTTATCAATAGCGTGCTGGTTGGTATAAGTAGTTTGGATACTTAGCCACGAGTGACGAGGTAGTGTATATGGTGGTCTGTCAGTGTGTTATTTAGCTTGTAACTACACTACAATGTTTGCGGTTTTTTTGGGAAAGCTTTTGAGGATCGGCTAAGTAATTTGTTCTTTGTCAAGAGAGAAAGCTATTGTCTCAATAGTTATTGCAAGCAATATGCGGTTCTGAGTTGAAGAGTAGAAAATTGTGTTTTTGACTTGTTTTATCAAAAATAAAAATGAAAAAACAAGGAGAAATGTATAATCTTCTATGTAGCAGTGGTTGGTTTTGTTTTTTTAGTGACGTGTGGTGATTCTGTAGAAAGTGAGAGTCATTGCTGGTTTATGTTACTCAAGAGAATTTAATATTTATATATGCACCTCGTTTTTATTTCTTTACTGTTATTACTATTCATGATAGAATTACAGTACTTTTTCATTCATAACGACCATATTTTTTTATTTTAAATTAGCAGTTTCGAAAAATCTAAACTAATTTGTTTACATATAAAAAAAGTGTATTTTAAGTAATTAATTTGAAACATATATTTTTAACTAATCGGAATATCTAAATAAATAATTAATAGAAACTTACTATTTAGATTAATGTAAACAAAATACTGTTAACTTTGTAAAAACGACGTTATTCTCTAAGGGTTAAAGCAGTTGGATGCAGGGCATTTAACCTTTAGAATAATACGTTTTCATATAATAGCACAACACTATAGAAACATTGCCATATAATGGTTACACTATAGCAACATTTTCATATAATAGTGCACAAATACTAAAAAACAAAAATTACATCTCCTTGTGAGAAACGGAAAGCAAGAAACTCAAGAAAAACAATGAAAAATGTCTGACCATAACCCTCATACACTTGATACAGCATTAATTAACAGCAAAAAGTTGAGGGTACAGATTTTTAAATAATTTCCTAAATCTGTTTAAAAACGGTCAAATTACAATTTCGATATAGGCTTCGCTTTGAATCTTATATTCAATGAAAGAATAAGCATAAAAGATCTTCGAAGAAGCCATGGTGAATAATTTACAAGTCAAATAAAAAAACATCTTAGAAAGTTTAGAGTGGCTTAGCTCATGCGGTATTATGCAAGTATTGTAAAACTATTTTACTATTTTTTCAAACTCACATAAGTTACTCATGAGCATAAAGTCAAAGCATAAAAACCTCCAGGTGTCTTTTATGTTTTCTTGTGAAAGAATATATAAGTTGATAATAACAAGATTTTCTTTGGGTGCAATAATTTCTGATCTCTTTATTTAACTATATCTATCTCTCAACTAACTAAAGAAAACAAACTTTCCAGCAGAAAAAGTGTGAAAAATTATATATATATCTTTTGCATTACAGCAAAAAGACCACATAGGGAAATAATAATTATATGTGTATTATTGGGGAAAAGGCATAAGCGAAAAAGAAACAAGGCCACATGACAGCAATTAAAAGCCACGTGACACACTTTTGAGAATGACACGCTTAAATGCCAAATAACATTCGGAAGAAGCTTTTCCATGAACGTCAACTCTGGCAAAAGTCCCTTAATATCAACTCTAAACCCTTTCCCAACCCAACAAAAGCTCAAAACGATCATTCTTGTCAAGTGCTTAAGCCTTTTATATACTTTCTTTTTGACAAAAACAGAAGTTTATCTATAGCTGTTTTTTTTTCTCTCTTTCTTCTCGACCTCAATAACCAGTAACCATAATGGCGGGACCACCACCACCACCTCTACCACCACCATCTTTTAGCGGAGGTAGTTCAAAACCGCCTGGAGTTCCCTCAGTTCCATTAGACAGAGATGCTTTATTAGCAAGTATTAGAAAAGGAAGCTCTTTAAAAAAAGCAGAAACTAATGATAGAAGTGCACCTAAAGTTGGTGGAGGGGTAGTTGAAAATGGCAATACAAGCAGAGCTAACCTTTCTTCAGGAGCACCTTCTGTACCAGTATCTGGAATTAATGCTGGCCAACAAGGAGGTTTAGCAGCAATATTGCAAAATGCTTTTGTGGCAAAAAATGCAAACTCTTCTTCGACACCACCATCAGCAGCCACCGCTCCACAAATTCCAACCAGCAGACCACCAATTCAAAACGACACACTTCAAAAGAATAAATTGATTGCTCAGAGTCATGTGGATAAAAAATCCATGTTGAACATACCATCAGCTCCACCCATACCTGGAAATGCGCCATTAGCAATACCTGTATCAAATAACATTCCTACGTCACCACCCTTGCCAGTTGTATCTCATTCTACTGCTGGACCTCCGCTTCCAGATCTTCCTTTAGCAGCACCACCACTACCAAGCACTGGTTTTGCAGCACCAGCACTGCCAAGCGGAATACCAAAGGCGCCACCACTGCCAAGCGGAATACCAACGGCGCCACCACTGCCAAGCGGAATACCAACGGCGCCACCACTGCCAA